>JARFJB010000928.1:1430000-1675000 GCA_036346205.1 Vesta saturnalis | reverse complement strand
TTATGAAGTATGAAAATTGAAAACGCAAATGGAAGCCTGCTATTAATATAACAGTTTGATAAACGTATAATGCCAAGTATGTAATCTCTATACGTTTGTCAAACTGTTATATTAATAGCAGGACTATATTTGCGTTTACAATTTTCATATTTCATAAATTTATATTTACATCCTCAACAAAAATTAAAAATATTGACAGTTAATGAGGACGATAACTATAATTGTCACCGAAACGTATAAATTTAAGTAAAGATAAATAAAAAAATACACGATTTAATACCTAAAAGATAAATATTTTAACTAAGCGAATAAAATCTATTCGGGCTGTGTCGTGGTTTAATGTTACACGCGTTTCATTATAGTGTTAATAACGATCTAGTATCACTAATAACAATTAGCAAACCGTCAATTAACCATAAAACACCGAAGTAACATAAGAATCTTGGTTAGGGAAAGTTGTGCAATCTTTAGAACAAAAATCATGACAATTATCATATTTTGCATATTTTCTGTCCGCATATTCAATAAATAAATAAATGCGACATGTAGTACTTTCAGGATCTATTTTCGAGATTCCAGCAATTGGAACGCCACCAAAATCAGGAAAGGCCCAAATTGAACGGTAACATCAATACTCAGGTCACAGCTAAAATTGTTGCTAGCCCCAACAATGTACCAAAGTTTCTAATAGTTGCGATGTTTCTAGCCCATCGGGGTTGTTGCATTGTTTGCCAATGCCAGTGCATACGAATGTAAGTCCCGACTATTTGTGCACATTTGAGTTCGAAATTAGTTTACTTTTAATTTAAGTTAAGAAATCAACTCTTAAATTTACATTATTTAAGCGTATACATGTATTTCATTAGGAACATACACACATTCGCCAAAAAGTTAATTTGTTGTAAGTAGCAGACGGAGAAAGTTGTATTATTTTAATAACAACATGAAATCGAAGATAACTAAGCCGTGTTACCCATGAAATTTGGTAGAATATCACAGTTTACAACGGTCATGATCAAATCACATTGCAAATTTACAACGAAATCAAAATTATGTTAGTTTTTGTTGCGCCGAAGTTCAATACATATAGGGTTTTCTACATATGAGCGGATTAATTTTTCGTTTAATGGAAAATGTGGGGATATATGTTTACCACGTCCTTTTTCGGAAAGGGATATTAATAGACGTCTTTTCTTACGTTTAATTGTACACCATTTGATCCAATAAATAAATTATTGTTTATGGTTTAGTAAGTTAAAAGGGCAAAAGTGTTCTCTTTTTTTGTTGGTTTTAATAATAGTCATGTAAACAAATTTATATCGATAAACAATCACAACCTCCTTGATATTAAGAACCTTTCACTAACTTTTTAGGTATTTGTGACAGTGACAAATCAATCAACAAATTAAAGGATTACTATATTCCAGCGTAAATGTAAATTAAAAATCGAAACAAGCAATTCTATAAGCTGGGGTAAACATTAGAAAATGCTGTCACTATAGTACAGATTTGGAAGAGCCGCGATTTAATTAATAACGATATCCAATTGTTGTATTGATGTGTGTCTTGATAACATTAGGATTTACTCAATCAACGACATGCACATTGCACAGACTTGTCTTTCGATTACGAAATTTGTTTAAATAGCCAGCGTTAGTACTTGAATGGATTTTTTGATCATTGGTGTTATTCTTTAGAATTGGTGCTTGTTATTAACATTTTCCACAGAAGTCAACACAAGGCTAAACGTGACACAATCAAACACATGGCGAGGTGACGCGAAACATTTTTCGAACTCCAACTCGCTGATTTTGTAACTGTTGACCATTTTTTTTTTGTTTTAAATGTAAGCGATGTGTAGATGAATGTGCGTTATGAAAAAGAGATCCCGTCGGCCCTAGCGCGGTCACTCAAACCATGGCCATCCCTTGTGCAGTTGTCAACTAAACTGTTTTATTTTCCTCTTCCCTTTAAAAGGTTTTTAATTGTTGATAGTAGTACTTAATTTAAACTTGCTTATTTAGAACTGTTTTCTTTACGAACTGATTTCCTTTATATCTAACTTATTGCAACTGTGAATCTATATATGTATTAGGTGAAAAGCTCCTTTTATTCACGATACACTTGAGTACTTGCAAATTATTTGTTGTTGTTTTTTTACTCTTACTTATATACAATTTAAACTGCATTTTATTGTTGCTTTTACCTTATTAATTTACCCTCGGTATTTTATTAATATTTACCATTATGATTGTTGTAATGATTTAATTTTGATTTTGATTTCATTTGTATGTTATTACACTGTTTGTTTTTTATGATTTTTATTTGTAGTTAAACTGCTTTTTCATTTTACCGTTAATTTATTACTTGACTTTGTAATTTTTTCCGCTTTATAAACTGATTTAAGGCACTTCGCTGTATTTGAATTTTGAACTCTTTCTTTGTTTTTCTTTGATTCATAAATGTTACATGTAAGATTACCTATCGATTAATAAACAGCTAGGTTTTTTTGATGCTTCTTTCCCAGTGCATAATTAACGGGTTGAATCATCAATACGCAAAGCTCGTTAATTCTAATTCGGGTGATTTTATTGCTTGACCGCTCTACCATGATTTAACACTTAATTTCATCCCTCCCTATCTCGTGTAATTAGTATAACAGCGTACAGGTAACCGATAGACGCTCAATTATTTATCAGATTTGAGTTGTTGCAAGTAACTGGAGTGTTAGGCTTTGAAGTCATTCTGAACCTTAAATTAATGTCAGTAAATTCAAGATGCTATTAGATAATTTTCTAAAGAAATTGTGTCAATGCCAATAAGTTAAATATTATGCTCTTAAAGATTTTATAGCCTTTTAATTATTGAGCGCTACTTCGAATTACGTTTTTAAGAATAGGGTATAGTGAGACATTAGAGTGTGGTCAGCTAATCTGGGAAATAACGTTACTTGTCCCATATTTTTGAAAAAAATGTGAACAACTCTAAGTGTTTTTAAGTGATTATACATTCAATCATACCTCTTATTGATAATGATGTAACACGAAACCCACATGAGCTCCATCTTTATATTCTGAACAATGTGCTATGTCACCATACTTTAGAGAGGTAAGAAATGATTTAAAGCAACATGTCTGAGTAGAGGGTTAGTCGAAGGGGTACAAAAGAGAAACCAGTTCGAACGCCAGGCGGCTCACCCCCCAATTTTTCCTTTGGGGTTATATCAAAGCAAAGAATTTGGTAGCGACTAGTTAATAATGACTAGGTGTCTTCTAAAAAATTGTAGCTTTAATGAAGCATGAAAAGGGAAGTGTCAAAGCACTCCTATCCCATTTCAAAAAAAATATCGAAATATTTCCGTCCGTAATTTTGGAATTTTAAAGTATCTGAACAAAAGTACACTGTAATAAACTGCAATGTAAGTATTCATGCTATTATATCTAAGTGTTCAAAGATTAATGAAAACGATGAAGGATAGTTTTAGTCAAAGTAACGTAGCATATGGGTAAGATACTAATACAGATGGTAACCTGTATCATGTGAAAATGTAGAACATAAAGATGCATGCGGCATAAGAGATATTGTAAATGAAGGCTGATAACATCACTGAGCACAAAGAATACGGTCAACGTAATCCATATGAAGATGACACAAATAAGGCTAATAGTTTTAGTGGTATAAATAATGTACATGTAAATAACGTAGACGAAGTACACTAAGACAACGTAGACTGAGTATCTAACATAAACGACACAGATGACATACAGGACGTACACGCTTACATAGCGCAAATGACTAATTAGGTTGAATAACGAGGATGGTAAAGATGATGCATAACAAATAATTAACTGTGGTAACATGATGATGTAGATGCTTAGATCAATAGACAACGTAGATAACGGAAATAGCAGTGTTGAAATGGTGTTGAGTTGCAGATAGTGCAGATAACGAACTTGATGTAAATGACTTGAAATCATATAAAATAAAATCAAACTTATTTTATTTTTAAGTGTTCGAAAAACAGTAGTGTGAGAGAAGCACAAATACGAAGATAATGTAGATGGTTCAAATGCTGTGGATTGCTCAGGTGACGTAGGTCGTGTGAATAATGAAGTTGGTGTAGGTGGCAGTAGATAACTAAATCACTCATCGACTTATATGACAAATAACGTTGTTGACGTAGATAACTTAGATGCCATAGGTGACGTAGATGAATTAGATGAAATAACTAGCGCAAATGATGTGTAATGTGCAACTTATGAAAATAGCAGAGATGACATATGGCACAGCCAATCATTATAAGGATGAAGTAAATTACGTAGATGACGACATAAAGTAGATGACGTAGATGATGCAAGTGTGCAAATGTCCTAGACATTGGTGTAACTACATAGATGATGTAGTTGACCTAAACGACCAAGATGGCCCTAGTAATTCATGTAGGTGATGTAGGTGCAGCTGATGTAGATTACGTAGAGGAAATGCCAATGGCGCAAATGGCGCAGGTAACACAAATGGCACAAGACAAGTGATAGACGGCAGAAATAACAAATGACAGATAGCATAGCTGACTATTGATACAGATGACAACGATTAAACGGCTTGTAACGTAGAATGAGATGGATGACGTAAATGACTGAAGTCACGTAGATAATAGTGATAACTCCAACAACGTAGATCTTTCTATTTTCGTATTCTCATAAATTTCTTTCGGCGACCTTCACACGAGAACGTGCAGAATGGTAGTATCTGCCAAAATGCTGTCTCTCACGTTGAAAATGACTGCTACAAGTGTTGGTAATTTTTGCTATTCACTAATGACGGTTACAGTAGTCCTTAGCATGATATTTGTTCCTATGCTAAATACTTGATATTAAACGCTTTCCAATGTACTTATCTGGCGTTTCTCTGTTACAACTTGTATATACATATGCATGGCGTCTATAGTCGCTGTTTATACAAGTGTAATTAGTCAGTATGCCAATGGGTTGGTAGCTGTGTTTGTTATGTATAGGGAAAAAATAATTACTTTATAATATGGCACAACTGCTGTAATTGTGCTTTATATTGCGTTTCATTTTGTAAGAAAAAAGTAATATCGATGATGACGACCTGATGTAACTTCTGAACTAAATTCAAACTACTTCGGAATTATGGTCCTGTGAATAAAACCCTTACTTATTTAAAATACTTAGCTTTTTGAGTTCTTTAAAGGTGTCTTTTTGTGTAAACATAAAAACAAAAATACACCATTAGAAAAGTAATAAAGGTGAAAGTTTACATTTTGAAACCCTTACTTAGGTTTACCTTTGACAAGAATGAATGCGGTGTTAGAGACGTATTAATGAAACCTAGATTTATGTGCGTGAAATTGATGCTAAATTGAATAAAAGTGCATCCTTAAGAAGCAGTATTAGGTTTCGAGATAAATTGATAAATAATCTAATTCAAATCCATGCTGAAGGTACCACTGGAAAATCTTTGGAATTAAACTTAGTAGAAGGAGTTAACCTAAAAAAAATAGTGGAACAGCTGTTGCTCATGGATCATCAAAAGAAATAAGTAAAAAGTGATTCCAATACCTGCAGCATATAAGTGAAAGGTATATAGTTTGTGTTGTAGAGAATGTAGTGAGAACAAGGTTTATAAAGAAGGGGTCCATCACATTTCGATGCAGCCACTTGGCCGCTACAACTTCGACACCACCGCTTCGACTCGAGATCATTTCGATGCAACATAATCTTGACGCGAGATAATCTCGACCCAACTTCATCCCGACGCGACTCATAATGACGCGAACTCATCCTTTAAATAATCACGTTTTGTATTATTGATTCATTCAACTGTATTATATAAATATATTATGTAATTTCTTTGGAAGTATCGATTTGAATTTAGGGCTGCTTATTTTGTATATTCTGCTATAAAATAGAAATTCAATATAGGTTATTGAATAGGTCAAGTACAATTAGGTAAGTACTTAATATAAATACCAAATTTTACACTATTTTAATACGGTAATGCATTAAACAAAATAGAAAAGAATCTTCGAAATGTACTATATTAATCGTGTCTCTAATCATTAAACGCAGATTTAAGGAAATTTTTTTGCTAATGTTTGTTTAATGTTACTTCAGCACCAGTAAGTATTTTTTTCTTTGTTTATTGACCGGTAATAAATTATTACCGAAGAAAATGAAATAAGTCAAAATCCCTAAATATCAATTAACATCTTCTAGACATTATTAGTGTTTACGCTGTATTCAAAATGATACGTTCAATTCGTAATGAAGAAAAATATAAGCATAAGGAAGCTTGCATTCTTTGGATAAGTTAATTACTAATGTGTCCAAAAAATCGTGGCGATGTAATGCTGAAATTGAAAACAATAAGCGATGTAAAGGCAATATTTATACAAACGCTTTAAGTGGTGAATTTATTCGGGTTCTTAGTGTACACTGCCTTGGAAATGATGCTGTGCGGATCGAGGTGGTTCGTACAGTTAACGTAATTAAACGTAGAGCTATTGAAAGTCTAGAAATTCGTACAAATGCCACACAAACAATGACGATTGCCGATATGGGTTGTTTTCCAAATAAGAATGCTGTTTGACAAATAATTCAGGGTTCAAGATGATCAAATCGTGTAGTTCCAACACAACCTCCTGATCGTGTCTCTATTGAAATTCCTGACAATTACAGAAATTATGAAGAAGAAAATTTTTTGTTGGCTGATTCTGGACTTGGTCGACTTGGATTATGCACGTGAAAAGAATTTACGTTGATGGGACATTTAGAGTCGCTCCAAATTTACTTCAACAGGTAATTAGGTATCCCTAATTAATGAGTACTACTACATTTATACAGGGTGTTAACCAATATTTTAAGAATGCTTTACCTTTGTTATTGTTTCACAGATTTTGGGAAAAATGGTAGATTAGTCGTGCTAAAAATTATGAGAAAGCGATTCTGCATTAATTTTTGAAATGTAAATATAATTTTATGCGATAACCAGTTTTTCTTGGGCATAATAAATTCAAAATTTTCATCTGATTAATTTACTTAACTATTTTAACATTGATTGCTGAGTTTTCTACTTAATTATTTTTTCAGATTTTTGTCATTCGCGGTGGGTTAGTTTTACCGATTTTATATGCATTGCCTCCAAACAAAGAGTAGAATAATTACACCTGCGTGATCCGGTTAAATTGTGATATTTGGCTTACTTTCCAACCATCCCATATATCCCTCGATTTCGAACTTAGTGTAAACGTAACGGAGTAATATTAATATGTAGAAATAAAAAAAGAATTTCAAGTGTTCTTACGTGAGATAACCGCAAATAGTTAGAAATTCTTAGTTGCTGCAGGTAATCTCCCTCCGAAAAAAGCACAAGCTGACACTTAATAGACGCACACGTTCATATTTTTATAGCTACAACTCATAGTAGGTACAATTACGAAAATTAATAAAAATGCACTACAAAGGATACGATTACATCCTCTTCGCCAAAGTCTTAACTATATTTTTTATGCCTTATTGGAATAGGATTGTTTACATTATCTGTCACCCAGTTTATCCACAAAAACTTTATAGTTGATTTGTGTCTAATTGTAGTAAGTTACTCTTCCAGAGAGTATATTGATTCGTTTCTGACATTTTCAGTGGCGATGAATACAAGAACTCTTTATGTTTTGCAACCATTTAGCTTTCGCACTTTAAATGTGAGAATGTTTGTGTCCTTTTCTTTGATTTTATTTCTGATATTTTATTTTACAGTATTGTGATAAACTTTCTGCCTACATGGTGTGTACGCTTCTAAAAGGAAGTTTGCAGTTTTCTTATAATCGTTTCTTATAAGTAGAAACGGGGCATCATCCCCTACAGATTTCTTCTCATGTCACAAGCCGCGCCCCCCACATGGAGGGCGTAATTTGACCTTGAGGGTTGTCCTGGGGTGTGGGCTTGGATTTGACCTTGGGGTTGATCTTGACGGCCACGTGGTGGGCATGGTTTGACCTTGAGTTTAACCTTGGGGTCTGGCATTGGAATTGGTATAGGGACTGGCCTTAGAGTTGACCTTATGCTAGCCCACTTATTCTAATAAGGGGGCCCTAACGCTAACTTGTAAAACATGTATAGGGACTTGTTCTCGAGCCTTCGCCTGGAAATGGTATTCTAATAAGGGGGCCTAATGCTAACCTGTAAGACAGGTATAGGAACTTGTGCTATGGTCTGCGCATTCCTGCCGCGGCCCCCTTGGCGCAAAATTTGAGTTTGTTTGTGTTGCCATCTAGTGGTGTAGCGACTAATTAATGTTCGCTGTAATAAATTAAGCAAATCAATCTCAAACAAATCACGCTCGATCAAATCAAACAATCAGATCAATCTGAATCAATCAACCAAATCAATCTCAATGAATCAAATCAAATCATAACTTACAGCTTGTGAACACCAGGTTACAGTTCAAACATACTGATTTGGTTTAACATACAGCTTTCTTGCTAAACTAACGACACTTCAAAAACACCATATTGGTTTAACTTACATCATGTAAAACCAGCTCTCAATTAAAAAAAAATAACAGACTGATTTATCTTACAGTGTGCAAAAAATCAGTCTTCAAAAAACAACATCAACTTAGCTTGTAACATTATAGTCACGTTTTGCATCCAATGATAAAAATTTGTTTTACATTTAAAGTAGTAAAAATGTCTATACAATAACAAATATAACCAAACTCAAGGTCAGACCACTATATTATTCTACATGCAGCATTATCGTAACGGAAATACTTCCCACATAAAGGGTTCCAGATTTATAAACATGACTGAACGTCCTAAGTCGTTATTGAAAATGCTCAACTACCTTAAATACTTATACAACGCAATGTAATGCAGCAACGAATAACTAAACTTGAAATTAGACCCGAATAGCAAAAACCTAATTACCTCGCTTGCGCTTATTGTAATTCTCTATCTACCTTTTGCATTAAGTTAGACTCGTTAGTGCGCGACCTTATATGAATTTATAAAAACGATGTTTATTTACAACATGCTTTTAAAATGATTTTCACCTTGAGGTCAGCGTCCAACAGTACATTGTATGTACAAACATACAAAATTGCACCTTGAAAGCGTAAAGTAAAGTCAACGTTCTACAGTACACATACAAATATTGCTTTAAAAATAAGTGAGTAATTAAGCATTCTCATATCATATACATCAAATTTATAACTATTGTTAATGCGTGATTATTAAAACACGTGTTGGCTTTTAGTAAATATTTAAAAGAAAACAATAGGATTATTTTGATATTATTAAAAAGTGTAAGTAAAGCGACATTCATATAGGTACGAATCGCACTAAAGAGGCTATGGCTATGCAATTTATTTCTTGTGGTTATCAGTTTAATACCTATTATAAATAATTCTGTACCCTCTGATAACTGCTCCAATTTCCTACAGTCTCTAGCCCTCTTGTCAGAGGTACAGGTCCATCATTCTTTGCACATATTTATTTTGAAATGTGATGTGCTTTAATTAGGCACCATTCTGTCTAGTTGTTTTTATGTTAATTTTGTCCTCTTAATTTTTTTTGTCTATGATTGATTTATTTTAATATAGCATTGTTTTTACATGTACTGTGTGACATTATTTATGGCAACCAAAAGTCGCTAGCACCCTTAATGAATTTTTAAGGTGTTATTTTTATTTATAGCCAATTGAACATCAGCCTACACTTTGGCAAATACATTGAATTAAAATTATAAAACGATAGTTGAATATTTTTTAAGTATCTCTCGTATACATATAAATTTATGTTTATAACCGTTGTAAAACTCTCAAAATAAAAAGTAAGTTTAATAGTTTCTGTATCAACAAAACATTCGTTTGTTGCTGAAAAATTTAATGCGTAACGAGCAGAGCTTTTATCATAGATAACAACTGTCAATTTGAATAATTGTAATAACTTAAGTCTGAAATTTTTACTTAAAAAAAAAATTCTGTTATCAATGTTTTCTATTCTACGCAATTTCAGGTCGATCGTTAGGCTCAAAAATATGCACTTCAATTACCAGTAGATGTAACCCGTTACGCAATTTTACACAGGGTAATGCTAACATTTTATCTCAGCTGACACAAATAAACAACAAAAGTAAAGTAAACAATGTGTATATGTTGACCAATTTTCAAATGTAAATATGTACAAACACGTGGCTTCAAAAAACACAACAAAAACCAATTCTTGTAGATTAAAAATTCCCCCAAAATCTTACATACACATTAAAATAGATAAAGTTAGATTATCCTTTTACTTATAATAAGAAATTATTAACTCCACAAGCAATAATGAACTTAAAAGGCAGTCGTACTTTTCTCCTTTAAACAAAACCTAAAACTATTTCTTACAAATTACGTTAGTTAATCCTCTTTCCGTAATATGGTGAATTCCATATGGTCTGCTTATAGTAATTCTCTTTAAATTTGCACCCACACTGGCACAAAACACAGAAGACGGCCGTACTGGCTGAATAATCGGGCCGCTAAACCCACTAACGAACGCAAATGTCTTTCGTGTGTTTCACATGGGCTCTTTGCTTTAAGGTTTACTCTTCAATGTAAACGTTTATCACGGTAACTGTTTCCACATAAATTAAAATCCTTGGAAGCCTTTAAACAATCGATTTTATATTATTAACGATTGTACACATGTACTTAATTCGATGTCAATGATGACCACTAATCTCTTAACTAAATTAACAAACTTTTAGTTCTATTACTTAAAGGGTTACTTCAGGCTTTCTTTTTATTATTATCGTACGCTCTATTACTGAACACTGTCAACAAAATATTTGCTGCTTTATTTTTAAATCAGATTTTGCACCTTTTAAATCCTTGAAGAAAATCACCATTTCTTCCTTTAAGTCAAAATTAAACTGTTTATTTGTAATAAGGCTATCCCCAAGAAGGGTTATTGTAAAACCAGCACTGAACCATTATAAGGTCTCTTCAAAAAAAGACGCGATCTATTGTTAATTAAGTTTTAGCCGAACGGTTCTCTCTTACACCCTTACTAAACTCTCCGTTTTACACCTTCTGCCCGCCATATGACCAATCTCTTCTCGCTAATATTAAAATTTACCTATCGCAATCGTGTATTTCGAGCGTTACTTTGGCGAGTCGAAACATGAAACGGACCCAACGCTCCAGAAAATAAGAACTACGTAGCCATCTTGATTTATTTTGTAAGTTCACTCACAACTCTCCGAAAAAACCATTAAATGTAATTATATTCACTCTGTACATTATCCAGGTTCAACTTCCTATGAAAAGTTCTCATTTCCGCACAATTTAACCAACCCCAGCACATTCTAACAACTTTATTCTTGAACACGCACTCAATTTTCCATTATTTCCATTAATACAATTTCAATATCTTAAACTCACTCACTTATACGGCTACACACATTCTTTTTGCCTGAATTTTTTTATACACAGCAGCTAGTCTTATCAGTGCAATCCCAGTAGGAATTCACTCAATCATTATTTTTCATCCAAATTTAATGTTTTCAACATGAAAATCTTTTTATAATATTCAAATATTCTTTTATATGATATCTAATGCTTCATTAAACACTCCAGTGGCGTATCATTTACAAAAATTTACATTATACATACACACATTTTGTTTTCGGGCAAACTCAATTCATTTATACTCAAAATACGTTCCATACGTTATCAAAATACTGCATATACACGATGCGTCAAAATAACCTTACAGTGTATTGATGATTCTTTAACCTTTCCAATAATGCCGTAGTCTTAACTTTTTATTTCTGATATTTGGAAATCCAGTGAGAAAACCGTTTTATTTTACAGTACTGTGATAAAATTTTATTAATTGGAGGGGATACTAGGAAAAAGTGTTACGCACAAAAGAAAATTAGAGAATTAATTACTATTAAACGTTCTTATGCTGAGTTTCAATTGTAATTTTGAATTTTAGCTGTTATAATTAAAAATCATTTAGAACATCATACATAAAATGAAAAAAAATGTCATTCTTCTGATTTGCTCTGAGACCCCTTAAGTTTGTTTCAAAGTCTTTATTCTTTTATTTCTTGGCAGTTAGTGGTTTTACGGGTTAATGTACAGTAGCACAATTCGTTCATATACAGATCAAGTACATATTGTCCAACTAGTTCAGATTGTATGGTCCGAGGTTTTTACTTAACAAACCAATTAATAATGGTACTCTTTGTTCCACAAAACGTCATACTCGATAATAAATGTCAAATTGTCGCCACCTGCTCGAAATTTTACGCAGGAAAACTTCATGGATTTTATTTAGTAACCCTTTACCTATAGCAGGAAAGTAAACTAATCGCTCGAGTCTGAACGTGAAAAGTAACTTCAAAAATAGCTGATATAAAAGCTTTTACCAAGGAAACTGAACACTTGGTCCAATGAGGTATTTAAAGCGAGTACAACTGTTTCGCTGGATTTTTCTAATGTATTGTTGCAAACTTGGGTCACTATAGAAGAAGATAATTTGTTGAACGACCGTGCCTAAAACCATATTAGTGGTAACTAAGAAGTTTGTTAAATTCAAGGAAAGAGTTACTGATTGTTGGATTTTTCCAAGACTTTAGACAAAATGGTTGTGGTGGAAACTGATCGGTAGTTAACCTTAACGATACAGTTAGGGTTATCAGGGATTCGTGTGGGTTATAAAATCATTTGTATGAAATCACGTGAAATGTATGGCCAGCAGGATCTATATATATATATATATATATATATATATATATATATATATATTAATCTATCATTTTGACATAAGTTTAAGTTGCTCTCAACAACAGTAATATTAAAAATAGAGTAAATAATAATTGAAAAATTATCATATATAATAATAATAATGAAATGGTCACGTCCCGAAATTTGACAAGATAACCAAATTATTGTAAAAGTTGACAAGTACCGATACTTTAGAATTGCCATTTTAATGTTCACTTACATCATCACTTCCGCTTCTCTACTCATCGTCCAGGTTTGACTGCGATGTTCCAGGATCATCTTGATCACCGAGCCCACTTTCTTCTTTCCTTTACTGTAGTTGAAACGAAGGTTGTGTATCGTACTCACAACCGTATCGTTCACGGCATTAGTCTCGGACTCTCTCAACGTAGCTAACAACTTCGCGTATGCTACACGATCGTGGTATTCCTTATACTTCACACGCCATAGACAAGGTAAAATAAAATCACTTAAAAGAAATAAACTAAATTCAAATATTTCAAGTAATCAGGAAAACACAACACACCCTCTTTCTACGCTTGTCTGGCTACAACTGACCTGAGGTAAGCCTCATCGACCCAGACACACACAAGCGGAGGTCTAGCGGCAGAACATATAATTTCTCAATTCTGCTTGAGTCGACTCCAGAGGTCTGTTCGCCTCAGTTTTGTGGCATGTAGTGGAACACACACCGAGGTTTACCTTTTGAGGCGAATAATACCAGTAAATCTCTGCGGTACACGTCTAGATGTATGGCCGGCCAAATTATTTGATTTAATTACCAAAATTAATAAAAACACACTATAAAATGCGTCGTTATATCTTTTTCGCCAATGTTCAAGCACGTATTTATATACCTTACAGGTAAAGTACACGTGGATAATAGTTCACTGACTAACACGTAATAATGATTATAATCGTATTAGTTTACTTAATAAATACTTAATGAAATTCTGTGACGATAACATGGCATGGACCAATGAGCCATTCTACTTTCATAGGTGTAATGTCAAAACAAAACGGAATAGTCAAAATGGGTACTATGCACTCCACTTAACAAAATCTAAGTATTCAAAACGAAAATGTTTGATAGATTCAGAGCCAGCTAATAACCGTAATACGCGAAACGATAATTTAACCGCCACTCAACACAACACCTCTATTAAACGATCCTATTTACGCCCAAACCAAGACGTCGGCTACCACATCCGGTCACGTTTTTGTACTACATCTCTTAACGTTGTGAAATCTATAGCTAACCACATAAAAGGAATAAAGCTAACTTCCTGCCTGCCGTAACCTCCGAAAACGTTAATTAACACGCCCATGAAATAGTTTCAATTTAATAAGCTATAACGGCAATTTCTGCCAATGGATTTGATAGAAAACTATGGATTATTCAAAATTATAAATCCGGTAACTCTACACAAAGGAAATTACTGCAGACTTCAGGTTTTACACTAAACCAAACAACATTTTTATCTTCGCCTTAATTTAAGTGTTTCAGACACCATTGGAATAAACTGACACAAATAGGTGTTATGGTAATTAAGGTATAAAGACGCTACTCAACAACAATTAATTTTAACCAAAATATTCCCAGCGACGTTTGAAACTATCCGTCGACTTACGTAACGTCGACAAAAATATGTTAAATGTTAAGTAAAAGCATAATTTCTCATAATCCAGTACTAAATCGCCTTCAGTTACTAAGCTGTCACCATACGCACGAGGTAAGTACACCAATTTGACTTAAGTTAAGGGATGTACAGGATTAGAAGCTACATTTTCGAAGTTATGCCATCTAAACGGACGTTTTCGCGTAAAAGGAGGTTTATAGATCGCTAGTATGAGTTCAGATGAAGTAATGGTCGTTAAGCCCCGTCCTCAACCGTAGACAGTAAAACCATAGCTCACCTTTAAAGTGGGTTTGAAGGGATTAATACTTATGAAAAGAAGATAATCTGGGTTACCGGAATAGCTGATTTGCCTCTGGTGCCTCGTGGTCTCTCTGTTGTTAGGTGTTAGGTATCAGTATAGAGTCTGTTAGCATGTGGTACTCCTAAGAAAAATACCCCTTTGTGTAATTCTAATTAAATGCAATAGAGAATTTTGAACTTTCACGTAAGTTGATAGACGTACAGTAGTGGAACATGAATCTTCGAATATATGGGAGTCAGTTCCGGATTATGCATCAGCAGCGCTCAGGACGAAAAATTTCGAGCACCTTTAGATTATAAACGGGCCTGGACTTTAAATATTATTTTAATATATAACTATACTTTTGAATAAAACTAAGGTAACATGAACAAACGTAATAGTTTTCGAAAATCAACATAAACAGACTGGTAAGTTTTGAGAAATTATTTCAGTTTCCTTCTCAGTTTACTAAAAATAGAACTTGATGTAGAATCTTTGTTTACATAGTCGACCTATTCACCCTCAATGTACAATACCGCTAAATTGCTCGCCTGAAAATCGATCTATTTCTCAAAAGAATGTTTATGTAGAGCGGCAACAATAGTTACAGATATTGTCATGTAGTTTTTTAAGGCAGTACCTATTCTCAGATAGGTTACAACAAATATCTGATTTGTAAGAATGTGAATCATACCAATCAGACCGTAATTTTCGTGACTATACTCAAGGCGTTTATGAAATAATTAAATTAGAACATTTTTATCAAGTTCCAAGCTGTCAGTTTGTTTTGCCATATTTTTTGCCGTTCAAACTTGTTTACTTTCATGTGAAACTTTCGTACTTTCAGAAAGTCGCTTTATGTCAGGTTCTTATGCGCTACTCTTCGGTAAATCTGCACTATTTCTATAATTTCTATAATGTCTTGTTCACACCATACAACTTCGTTAAATTAGTCCACACTAAGAAAATTTGCAGTGTCCAGTTATTCATTGAAGTCTGCAAGCTTTTACCTTGCCTGCCTCCTGTGGGCAGGTAAACATTCCACCTAGCTGTAGAAGAGTAAAAAAGAAAACAGTTCATTATGAACGTAAAGAACTCGATTGCTTTCAATTAAGTTTAAGCAGCACTAGCACATACGAGGTTCAAAGAATGAACGGCCCATAGAACATAATTGCACCGGGATTGCAGTTTTTCATGCGAGTTTGAAGTCCTGAAGATTCCCCAGGCACTCTTGAAGCATTGTCGTATGCCTGAACATCCAAACTCTGAGGTCTAATGTTAATTAGCTAAGTACTTCCAAACTTGTTTGCAACTTGATGTCCTACGTAGCTTATAAATCTTATGAAACGTGTTACGGACCTAATGTCTTCTAGATCATTGGCCGGTTTAGGTAAAGTGTCTGTTTTCGACGTAGCTCAGTGCGATAGGCCGTGAACGTTGCTCGCAACTTATATCTGATGAAATATGCTTTGCGACTCAACTGGATTAAAAAAAATCAAGAAATATGGATTCGTTGCAGTCTGATAAAAGTTGAAAATTCTGTGATTATGAGAGTATGTTGATGTATAATTTGCCTTGGTGGTCTTCGTAACACACAACAAGTTTTCATTATCATAGCAACAAACAAAATCGCAAAACTACAGTAAAGTTTGACCACCAAACATTAACGCATTGCTCTACAATAAAATTTCTAAAAACTCATTGATCAATCATTAAGTGTAGAGGAATTTACGAAGATATGTTCAAAACATCTGGCAACGTCTGGCCTAAGTAAAAATTTGGTAATTAAAATTGTGAAATTAAGTTTTTGTTTGCAAATTTATTTACATTATACATATAACACATATTTAAGCATATAGTAGGATTTTCTTTCAATACTTAAACTTTAATGCAATACGTTGAAATTTGTTTATAAATATTGTCATTCTTGATAGTGCGATAAATTATTACAATTATGTTGATATTTAGCCGCATCCATTTCATTTTGTGTGGTACGCAGGACTCTTAGAGCTTCATTTCCGTTTGGATTGCGTTAGTGTGTTAATTATTCTCTGGAGAAGGTATGTAATCATCTTTCATTGGATTTTGCAATTTCAATCTGGTTTACTAGCTTTGGGTTGATGATACATTACGTTTAACTCTGCTTTACTAGAGAGTGTTGATATTATTCTACCTTAATACTGACGTTATGCCTTATCTGATCTGATTATGAAAAAGTGAAGTTTATTAAAATTATACATCATCTAGTATTTTTCTGCAGCACAACAGTTTCAATTACCTTACATGTTAAACGTACAGAACGTAAGAACATGTCCTTTTTTGTGCAAATTATGTTAAGTGGACAAATTAGAGGTATTGTTTTACAATTGATAGTACTAATAAGGTTCAGGGAAGATAATACAGTGTTAATAAAAAGAGAACACGATTTCAACTAAGTGTTTCATAGTATAAACACATGAGTACACAACCTGAACCATAGTTACTATGACATAGGTCATACATGTGAGCTGTTACATTTAACTTATTCAGTTTCGATCTCAACTTTTACTTTGAAATAATTCTACGTAAACGTAAGTTACACTTTATGTAAAGTTTACGGTTCTACTATAAATTAGTTTTACTATCGTAAAGCTTTGCCAAAAAAAGCTTCAGTTGCGCTGAAAATAATTAGGTGATATTATTTTACTTTATTGAATATATAAATGAATACAGGTGTTATTTAGTAAATTTACATACGATATTAAAGTAAAATTTTCTGGTTTTAAGGTATTCTAATTATTTAACAATAAATGTACGTCTCCGACGAGTTAAGCTATGGTGCCAAATTAAATTTTATTTATAATGATGTTACTGCACCTTACTAATAATTAGATTTTCCTTTCAATATAACAAATTTTAAGTGTAGCCATTTACACGAACGATTTTATTTGTTTTATGTTGCTTATCGGAGAATTTAATTTGCTTTCATGTGCAACAGTATACTATGGAACCACAAAAATAGTCTTGATACTAGACTTAAAGACGTATGTTTGCTTTTTGGAGAATGTTATTTATGTTTATTTGTTTTAAGTCCGCATTCGAGTGAAAAATGTTATTTGTTGTAAGTGTTCAAGTTGTCTCGTTCTTGTGCAAAAGTGTACTTTGGAACCACAAAACTTGCTTTGATACTAGACTTAAAAAAGATTTTGCAGATTGAGTTAACCAGAGGAATTTGCGGTGATTGAACGTGGTATAAATAATTTAAATCATCGCATTTTATTTGATAACGTAGGAATTTTATCAAGGCAATCCCCGAATTATGTTCGTTTAGAACAAACAAGAAGCTATTGACACATAAACATACAAATAACTTAACTGACAAAAATAAATCTTGTAATTTAAAAAAAGACACAATGGTGCATCCTAATTTTAATTCTAACTTTTGGGGTGTCTAGTTTTTTTTAAACCATGAAGTAAATGCCTTAGCAATGAAATGTTTAATCACCATAACATCGGAAGGAATTAACATGTACAGTTAAAACTAAAAGCACAAATTCTGTCATCACTGTATCTGAGCAATTACAGACCAAGTAGTAACCTAAAATTATTTTTATGTTAAATTTGTTACGATTTTCCTAGATATTTAATTGGTAGCTTAAGTTTTTAGTCGTGGAATGCTTTTCCCATTTTTAAGTTAAAGCTTTTCACACCAAGATTATGAAATAATTAGATCCTATTAAATTTACTTTCTGAGTGAGGGGTATTACATTGTTAGCCTTTGACCGCTAGAGAATTGAATAAAATTGTTTAATTTTTCAGTACTAATGACGGTGATTACTATACTTATCGAAACGTATAAATTTGTCTTAAAATACACAGTTTAAAAACTCAAAAAAGTTAAGTATTTGTAATTAAATCTTCAAATCGCGAAAGTCTATTTCATAATTCGCTAATGTCTACTTAATTATCTAATTCAGTGACGGAAACTGGTCATCACCAGAATACACTTGTTTACGGGATTAATCTCGCGACCCCTTATGAGTCGTCTAGTAATTTGAAAATGGATTGTTAGTCGCACTGGATTGTTCGTTAATCTAGGCGGTGAAAACGGACTTCAACCTCTTATACCACGGCCTAGAGTTTAATCTCTTGCGATACCGAACTGTTTCGCTGCTTTAGAAATAGGGTCTATCGTGTGGTATTTAGCATACTTTCGGTGCAAAATTATTTATTAATTTTTCGTGTATAGTGTCTGTAAAAATAATTGTTTATGTCCAGCGAAAATATGAGAGTTTAGTCCCAAACTGCAAACAGTTTCAAATTTACCGTCACAATACGTTCTAAATGTCATTACACAGGAAATGTTACATTAAGTGTAGATCGTTTTTGAGCACACAAAAAAATTGCTATGCAATAGTTTTATCACTACCCCACTGTATTCAAATCAGTACTAGTACGTCCGGGAAGGTGCACGTGATACGTATCATTCTTGTATATCCCCCACTTAGTTACCCATACTCAAAGCACGATATAGGATAGGAAAGTAGAACGATGCGGCTCTCTGTAGGCTTTCACAGCGGCAGCTTTACCGCGAGACCGGCGTTAGACAAAGACATCATAATTGGACTGCCGACTGCCGAGAGTTCACCTCTATCCTGCTGCAGTTTGAAGTTTACACTCGGAAGTCGCAAGTTTTTAATTTCGGCTGGTAAAAATGGGACGAACATGTTGTGTCCCTTTTGCAACGCGGGTTATGAAAGTTGCCACGAGAAACTATCCGTGTTCAAAATATCAAAAGAAAAATTATCATAGTTGCAGCGGAAAATACCACAAGATGACAGACCTTTAACTGAAAACGATGTGGTATGTGAAAAGCATTTCAGAAGTTAGGACATTATTCGTTCAGTGAAAACAGATCTATATGAAATAAGTGGATAAAATGATATTTCTAATTTTAGGCACAGCAAATTAGGAATGGGTTAGGTAGATAATACTGTTATTGCAAGCTTTCTGTGTAGCCACCTATTTATTGTCCTGAACATCATCAGCAATATGTAAAGCCAATGTGATAAATACATATTTATAGGTATTTATCACAAAGTCCGGTTCATGAAAGATGAGCGTTCTCAGGATTGTTATGATAATTTTAAACTCTCTTTGTATGGTTTATGTATTTAATTTGTAAAACTATATATTTTTAAGTTGTAATGCGAGTTAAACAATACTAACAATAAGCAGGAAGATAAACTAGGGAAAACACGTAATTCACAAAAGAAGAAAGAATCACGACTGCAAAATAGTTAACGGGTAATTATAATGTGTTTAATGCCTAGTTTTCGTTTATTACAATAAAAATTATTTCATCTTCCATTATATGGAGCTAATACTGATGTAGTAGCGACATGATTATACACGTAAATAAAGTACCAAAGCTATTGCGGAAAATTGGTATGGAACGCACAGAGACTGTACACAGTACGGGGTGTCACGTGTCTAACATACCACGTCACATAAAATTGTAAGAAGTTAACTCGACTTGTAACTCAGTCAAACGGTCCTAGACCACAGATCACTTGGATAGCGTGGGTGTTTTGAAGAGTTGATAAAGAGTAAATATATGGTTAGATTAGTTAGAAAGCAAGAACAAAAATTTTAGACAGAAAGACGGGAGAACAGACAAAAAACAGGCGCCACAAGCTTTAAAGAAAGAAAAAGGTAAATTATCACTTCTTTAGAGAGAAACCCCTGTAAAGCTTGAACAAGGGAAGCAACAGGACTAGCAAATAAACGACAGTTCCCTCAGTAAGCGGAATTTATTTATAAATTTCCATACAATGGATGATATATATATATATATATATATATATATATATATATATATATATATATATATATTTTGTACATTCTTTAATTATGTGCTTAATAATAAACATAGTCGGCTGGAAAATTAATGGGCGGTATACAACATTTTTCTAAAGTGGCATGAACGCTATTGGCTTCCATCATTGTGTGCCCCTTCCCAAGGTGGAAAGTGGATTATCCGATTATTTTTACATTTACATTTGTTTTATATCTTTTTGTGCAACCTGAAAGAACGTAAATTACACCCACTCTGTTCTTTTTGTAGGTATTATTTACTTATTTAAGTAATATCAAATAAGACTTTGACAACTGTTCAAATAACCAATTTCTGGGACACTAAAATAAAAAATGAATTGTTACGTTCTACTTTTTAGCTAAAGGAAAGTATGAAAGATTACCGGTACTATAAAATTGTAGGAAAAAGAAATGTCAATATCCATACATATTTGCATTGTCACAAAAAAGTTTAACTACTCTTATTTCCGTACTTTTTACTAATAATTTGTGTTAAAAACTGCATTACTGTACTTAAATTCACTTCGGGTAGATTTTAAGAATTTGATTTTACCACTACTACGCACACTAAAGAGTAATAAGTGCAATAAATGAACATAACTGGGCATAATTACAGTGTAATACACAGCTCATCGCGGGCATGGGACAAAATGATGTCTTGGTCGGATTAGGCGGTAGCTCGAATATGCAACAATTAAAGCACTATACTTCACCGATAAGCTAACGGAAGAGTTTTAAATTTTCAACTTTAGAACTGTTTGATGAGTACCACTTAGTTATCTAATAAAAAGTGCAACGTAAAGATTGACTAAACAACCCCATTATGATAGGCGCAAGTGAATGATTCCAAAACGATGTGCAATTTTACCTAATAAAATTGAAAACATTAATGTCCGTACTGTATTTAGTTTCAATGGAATGAATTTATCATAAATATTTGAACTAAAATTACTCAACTCAAATATGTCTAATAAACAATAAAACAACATAGTACATAAAAAGCTGCATGATGTATAGATTTGTGCATTTAAAAATACAATATCTATCTAAACTGCATTTCGCACGAAAATACAAATTGAGTACCTATTAAATTAAGGTACATGTAAATATACATGGGAAGGAGAAACCCAGGCGGTCTATGTAAATAAACTCAAATAATTACAAGGTTGAATTCTTACAAAATATGAGCTTGATAATTCGCCAAAGAAAATTTTGAAAATTTAGGATTACTTTGATTTTGACCAACATTTCCACGTATTAAATATAAAACAAAAAATCAAACTTACGGTATAGTTAGTCTACAGGGACGAGGTGTCCGTAGTTGCCATAATGAAATTACAGTTAACACGCTGATAGCTATTCTAGCAGACTCGTTGGGGTATGATAGGGGACATAAATGTGTCGTTAGCGACTTTTTGGTGGTAGTATACGGGTAATTTTGCCTTTTGTCGCAAATTTCAAAAATAAGAAATGATTCAACGCTATCTTTTTTTATAAGTATATCGTTAAACTGCAGGACGCGGGGACCTCTAGTATATATCCTTTAGTTCGTATCAAAGCCTAATTATGATTAAAACAGTCGAAAGGAGTACAACAATAAAATCGGATTTACAATCTCTCGGAATCCAATTTTTAACAGTGACAGGGTTATCTGAGGCTTCAGGACTTGGTCTCATACGCTACCTTCTAGCCAAATTTATAAGTTTCTAAACACGTGAATGGTGAAAACCCATCTTGTGGGTACATATTATAAGTACCGTGACCTATAAACGACTTTCAATTAAAATTAGGGACTGAGATATCGTAAGAACGAAACTGAAACAAAAGGTAATCAGCCTTCTAACTAAGGTAATCGAAGAAGCCATAAAAGTATTGGGAGACCTACAGATGTAACAGTAAAATTTAGGACCAAAATTTTTGAACCAAATCACGCCGGATTGTTTGTTCTCCAAATGAGATGCTGTCACACTGCGCGAAAATCATCAGAGCAATTGAGTTTGTTTGTTTCTTTGTTATGTAGGAATTAATTCAGTACATTGGTGAATTTTATTATTTTAAGATTATAGCGGAAAAGAACTTTTTTAATGAAGAAATTGTGCAGAAATTTCAATTATGTAGTACGGATGTATAAATACGTAGACCTTTTAATTTGCTAAATTTAATCACAGTCATTTTCACGTTCTGTTGCGTTCTGACATCATAATTACCGTTCGGAATTACATCAATTAAGTTGTTTAGATAAAGTCGATCATATGGAATAGTGACTAAGCCCGCTTGTGTAGCTTTGTAGACATTGTTGAGAACGTATATGACTCATTTTACAGTAGTTGGTAGTGTTATCGTATGTTTCACGCATTCTCTAAACTGACAGTTTCTTGTTTCTTTTTTTTGGCGTCCCATCATCATTATCGTTAAATGTTGAAGACGCGTTTCCTCAATTTTGTTAGGATTGCGCGGCATCAGTCCTATGTCAGCAGTTCGCTTTTATGCGGTTATCGATTATAGTTACATAACTAACAAACTTGTTTATCGTTTACCGTTTTATCGAGGAGCTCCAAGTTCAATAAGTGAAGTCGGAAATTTCCAATTTAACCTAGTGCTGTTCAGAAAAAATCTTCTTCTTAACCCATATTTAACCGGCGTCGGCATCTTTGAATTTTTGGTAGAAACTTTTGTAAAGGGACGCCGTCGGATATCCCTATTTTTTATTATTTTTAATTAGTTCCCGAAGTTTATTAGCAAGACGCCGTCCTTTATAAAAATTTTCCTATCATGATTAATTATTTGCTAAGTAAAATACCAGTACTGATTCACAGAATTTAGTAAGATAACGTGACGCGCTAAATGCACAGGTGCAAAGCATCATAAAAATTCGTAGAAGTTCTAGTAAAAGTTAAACAGATTTCATAACGTTGCATAAAATTGCACAATAATTAATCATGCATCCTCCCTCCAGACGTAAATCCCAAAAACGTTTAAAAGTTTGTATACGTCAGAGCATCTTCCACCAATACGGGCTTACGGAATCTCACCACCAAAGTCTCGTAACCACCCTCGCGAATTCTTTATAAAAACGCGGCACGCGCTGCTGGAAGAGGAGAGTCGTAATAGTCGTAATAGTCGTAATAGTTGTGGATAGTCGTAATAGATATATAGAGATATATTCGCGTTCGCGCCGACTGCTACCTGTTGTAAACCGTCCGCCTGTAACCGTCGTCCGAGTAGAGATCGCGACTCCGCGACCTGATAGCATCACCGAAGTCAAAAGGTTAGAGTTGCAGAGATCTAACGTTGAAAGTACGTAAGTTGAGATACCTGGTGACCGGGATATGCAGGGTTGTAAGCCCGACGTACTCTTCTGTTACCAGACGCACTCTTCTGTTACGACACATACACACCTACACTGTGGAGTTTGAAGGGTAGTAGCCCGACATTCCATTTGACCGACCGAGATCCTATTGTTTAGTTTAACGGGTGGTTTGCCCAGATTTCTAACAAAGGAGATCCACCTATACACACCTACACTGTGGAGTTTGAAGGGTAGTAGCCCGACATTCCATTTGACCGACCGAGATCCTATTGTTTAGTTTAACGGGTGGTTTGCCCAGATTTCTAACAAAGGAGATCCACCTATACACACCTACACAAACACCACCACACAATACACCTCGACAAACGTACCAGCGACCGCCAGACACCTGTAATTAAAACCTCGCCGGAAGATTAAGCGGAACACCTCGTAAACACCGTTAATCCAGTAATATAGAAACGTAACCGTAAACACGAGTCGTGTCCGTCAGTATTAAATAACCACCGTAAAGTAAAACAAACCACCACCGTCTCCACCATAAAAACGTAAGTTAGACGCGAAAGAATTTACTTTAAAATAGAAAACGAAGGTTTTATATTTTAAAAACGGCCAACATAACAAAAAGCTTTTAATTTTTATTTTGTTTAAATAAAAACCGGTATACTAAAATTAATCTCGTAAAAGTAAACAAATAATACGCCGCCACCGTACACCAGCTACTTAAATAAACGAAAAGCTTTCATTTATTTAAAAAGGGCAAACATTGAATGTAAACGTGAATGAGTTTATTTTCATAAGAAAAGCAGGTATAAAACTTTACACCTGTAACCGACCGCTTTAAAATATTGATTATTTCTTTAAAGGCAGAGCGTTGAAGTCAGTGTCTTATCGCGCACGTGTTTATACCGCGTTATCTTGCTACCTGCTTCTGTATTTTATACAGGGACGTATTTAGGTAAAATTTATTTATTTATTTCGACATTTAACCAGTATAAATTAAAACCGTTAAAGGACGTAAACTAAAAGTCAAAACCCCAAACCTTCTATTAATGTTAAATTACAGAAACTCCAGAGGGCCACCTAACCATTAGTACCTGGACGAAGGATGTCTACTTAAAGATAACAAAGAGGGAGTTAACCGTTATATTGGACACTCGAGAGCCGGGATCACAGTTCAGTATATTTACCTGTATCTATATCTTAGTTGAAAATTAAATAACCATACAATATAGAAGTGTAATAAATAGGAAATAAAGTTATATGTATATGAACCTTTGTAATCTATTTGTTCAACGTGTTGAGAGCCTGAATAACGAACCCCGATCCCAATTTTGTAAGTACAAAATTCCGACTGAGCTAGAAAAGGGAAAAGTAAGAAGTATTAATTAGTGGTAATAATTAAAGTAAATGTAACGAAGAAGTGAGGCATTACGTTTGACATCCGAACATTAGTGTTAGCGTATTACATTTGACCAGATTAAGACCCCGAAAGGGTAGCGTAGTACACTTTTATCGCATTTATGTAATATTACAGATCTATATGATTTTTATTGTTGTTACGTATGTGGATTTATCGAGATTATAGACATTATTGCGTAATTTTTAGGAGAAATAAGAAAGTATCACGTGCTATTATTTGGTAGAAGTTAACGTGCCAAATTATTATGTGTTTTGATATTTACATATAAGGTTATTCAAAAGAATGTGCACAGTCAGGATTTTGGTAAATTGTGTGACGATTTATAATAAAAGGATGTCAGATGATAGTGATGGGATTTGGCCCAGAACAATTGAAATTGCGGATAACGTTATTTTCTTGCTGTTATAACGTTGCAGTAGAAATTCGGTCATTATAGTTCTAACGTTTTGACATTCAGAAAGCTTTCCTTGTGGTAATAAAGTCAGCGACCGCTGTTGAATATGTGACGCAGAATTTTTTTTTTAGGTGTAAGGTTTGATTTTTGACAAATTACCTTTGTTTACGCCCCGCAGTCGGGAGAACGTGTCATTGATTGTGGTTGTCTTTTATATACCTTTTATGCTGGTTTTTGATTCATAATATCGTAACTTGCAGTAAAAATTTTTGGAATTGTTTACCTACACCAAATTAAAAGCACATTCAGTTTATTTCGACGAATTCTATAGTTACCAAACTTAAGCCATTCAGATATGTAAAGTTAGATTTATTTATTTGTTTTAATGAATATTAGATGACGTTTAATTAGGATATGAAAGTTTTAAATATTCGATGGCGTTTTCTTTACTCTTGTTGTGACGAATGTTCATTTTAAATTGAACAATTAATTACCATGTTGATCAGTTATTATTTTATTTTTGTGATTTGAGTAAATAATTTTGCATGGAAGTTTATACCGAAAGTATGTAATTAATTTTGCGTATTATTTTTCGTAATTTTAAAAGAAGATTGCTTTGCGTAAGCATTATTGACGTAGAATTTCAGGTAAAGGTGAGTGTTTCCCATTCGAGTGAACATTGTGGTTTCCTGTTAAGCCATCATTTTAAGATTTAGTTCATGACGTTTTTCCCACTATAAATCTATTTAACAGGTGGCGCCTGAGTGACATATTTTTTGGTGATTTTGACTTTGCTGATTTGTGCCAAGTGCTCTTTTGGACTAATGAGTAAGAACTACGTCGATACCGTTGAGGTATGTCGGTACCATGCACTTTATCTTTACGGGCTAATGTTCTAGTGAGTGTCATGCCCGTAACACTGCCTGTGAGTTATGCACATACTATTCCTTTGTGTCGAAAGTTAGAGTGAAGGTTGTGTTGGGGAAATTGCAGGTTGGGTGAATCGGAGTTTACAGAAGATATTTGAGTTTTAGATAAAACGAAATGTCAGGTTGCAATTATTCAAGATGTTGGTGAACAGTATTGATATTAGACCTGATACCGCTGATGTTATACTAATGCATTCGAAAGTGAGTACTTTAGATAAACGAGGCCACTTTGGCCCTGGATTACCGGACATCCAAACGGGGCAGGATTTTCCGTCCGGTATGTTTTGGTCTAGAAAGCACAGCCATTTCTTTTTTTAATTTTATACTTACAATCCGATAGGCGAACAGTGAAGGCGAGAGGAAGAATGGGATGTGAATGAATTAAGGATAAGGAAAAGGTAATCTTCATATTTATGAATACAAAAACAATTGTAGATTAAGTAAATTATTAAAGTAAATCCTTTTTTGGCAAATTGCTTTAAACGAAAACTAATAGGAGGTACGTGAATGAATGCTCAAACCACATTCTAACAGAAAAACCGACACTTAAGCAAGTGTTTTATGACTTTATTATTGACAATCTTCAGAGTGAATTAATTGGAACAGAATGTACCGGGTGGCCAACTAAGAACGGCCGTCGGCCATATCTCAGGAATGGATTATAGCACAGGTTCGGGAAAAAAATTTTTATGACAAAAGTGACCTCGAGAAACTCCTGTAAATTATTTTCAGAATTGTAGGTCCACCGCTAGAGCGCGTATTTGACAGTTAAAAATAGGAAAAAGATATCGACTTGCGGTTTTCACTGTTTTATTACTAATTTAGTCTACTTTTTAAAGACCTACTTAAATTTTTATGCTTCCATTTAAAATTGTAAAGAGAAAACACAATATTAAAAAAATATTAAACAGCGCCCCCTAGCATTTATGTTATTAATCAGATTGCTTCAAATTTACAAATTTTCTATTGTTTAACAAAAGCTCTTTCAAACAACATCAAGTTTATTAAGATCGGTCAAGCAGAACCTGAATTAAAGGCGTTTTTTCGTTACAAGTTTCCCACTCTCCCCCACCCCTTATTTGAAGAGATAGACTAAAACTTGTCAAATAAAAAATATGCAGAATTTGTCGAGGAATCTGATTATAATATTTAATATGCCCCTTAATTGAGTAAATTTTGAAAAATTTTGCTTTTTAAAATTTTAACTGTCAAATACGCCCTCTGGCGGTGGACCTACAATTCTGAAAATAATTTCCAGGCGTTTCTCGAGGCCACTTTTGTTACCGAACTTGTGCTATAATCCATTCCGGAGATATGGCTGACGGTCGTTCTTAGTTGGCCACCCGGTGATAAGTTTAAGTAGTGGAATACATCGATTTTCGTGAGTATGGTGTCTATCGACTACATGTTCAAGAGAAATTTGTGAAGTGATGCGTATCAGATTTAGTTTCCTTTGAGTGCTTTTAATCCTTTGGTCTAGCGTAGGTTAAAAAGTAAATTTATGCTTTTTTGGCTAATTAAGGGTTTCTTATGCCTGTGGTACAACGCTTTTGTGAAATTAACTTATACCTAAATCGTATTTCTTTGTTAAATCTCATTTTGTGTGTTTATTAACCAAATGTAACAATATAAAATGTTATGCCGGTGTCCTCATTATTAAATATCAATTCTTGGTAAGTAAGTCAATTACCAACGACATTACTTCTTATTAAATCAACACGTCAATATATTGATATAGTACGGAGCATTTATTCCTCTGTATGTGTTTTTTTTTTGTCCGATCTAATGGCGTTAACGCCTACAACATTGATTTGTAAGTCAGAAAGTAACTTGACTATTTGCATATTATTGGATTAAAAAGAAATATAGAGTTTAAATAATAACAAAACAAAATAAAAGAACAATGACATAACTCTAAAAAGCATAATACAAAAAATATGTACAAAAACACATTTTGAGAATCTAAAAATAACTTTTTTATTTATTAGTTATATAAGAAAGTGAGCTATACGTGAAGTGTCGAAAGTGGTACGTTTCGTTGGCAACCTTCATAAAATATTATGAGTTTTATATAAATCCAAGTTTGTTCAAATGTATGCTTCTTTGATATGCTATCATCGGAAACGCATCAGCACGCAACTGCGAGTTGCCATTGGAACGATTCTAATACAGGTACAAAAATAAGTTGCAGGATTCGCATGAATATATGTATGAGCTTTGCGTACTTATTGGGCCATTGACGTTATATTAAGAAAAATAGGAATATGCAAATACAAAGAAAAACATAATGCCCGACTCACCAAAACGGAAGATGCACACTAATGCACCGAAGTTTAGAAGTGATTACACAACCTCGTAATTAGCATGCACACTACGATTAATGCTATTATTATGGGTTTAAATTAAAATCGATTGGGATACTACCGAATAATACCTTTTTAAGAAAATTGAATATTTCCATAGAATTTCACAAGTGTAAGATTACCCAATCTTTTATAAAATTACAAAGAAGGTTGTGCTAAGCGGATATTGAAAGTTTGTTTTTCTGTTTGATAATTTGCATAACTTTCAGTTCAACCAAAATAGTTCGCAGTTTCAATTAAAGTGGCACATTCAATTCAAAAATTCTAAATTTCCGAAGAAAATATTTTAATGAACCCTTGCGAACAAATGCAATTAGAAATTCCGTAGCGTAAATGTTCTTTGCAATAATGTATTTACAAGCTTCTCAAAAGCTAAAGCAGTTAAGCTATAAAACAAATTTTTAATGGCAGCATTACTTGTAACCGATTTGCATATTTACAATTTTTTTTACAAACTGTAAAACGTACAACTCATTCAGGATTTTCTTTTGCTTCTTTTTTCTCTCGGATTAGGTATCTAAATGAACATTTTCTACATTATTAAGCAAAATAATGATTTTCTTTCACCTTTACTTAATTATCTGAACTAGATTTAAATTTTAAATTACACTTTTGAGTACTTCTATTATGTGGATTAAAGTACTAAAATCAGAAAACCAAATTACCTTCTAAAACAAAATATACTCAATATTATGTGTTTGAAACCAAAGTTTTTACTCTAAATATTTTATTAAAGCAACGAAAATACAGTAATTAAAAAAAACAAATAAATTTAGTATTGTGAAGTTTTTTAATTTCGGAATAATTTAAAATTTAAGGTTATTTTTGATGATATTTATGCGATGAGCCATGACGGTGTCTGACGTTACTTTGTATTTTGTGTTATAATCTTTTGTCCTGTGTAAAATACTTGCCTATATAGCGAACGCTTATGTGGAATTTGTAGAAACTAAAAAAAATTACAATGTGTATAGTAGAGCGTTAGCAAAAGTCAAAAAACATGCAAACATCAATTCTTGGGAGATTTTGAAAACCCCTAGATTGATACCGGAACAAAGAAAAAGTGATGTTATATCCATCGTACAAAAACTAGACAAATGTAGCTTGCGTAAAACAAATGTGTATAGTAACGAGCGTTTGGTATATTTATTGTTACCAAAACATGCGAACGAGTACGCTGATTCATTACTTACAAAACAATCGATCATTCCTTCTATATATTTAGTGGACTGAATATTTAAGTTAACTTCTTCCGATCTGTCAATAATAGGTAATTGAGAGTAAACACGATCTCTTCAAATAATTCTATTTACATAATGAACAAAATAATTGATTATTGTATTAGGAAAACGAAAAATGTATCTCATTTAAAGCTATCTACTTTGCTTTAAACAAACAGCGATGATAAAAAGGTATAAATACAAAAAAATCGTGTATGTTGAGAATTTACCATTTTCTCAAATGTAATTAATGCCCAATTGTGTGCATTCTTATGACGACCAGGCATTGTAGTTTACAATAAGGCCAATTGCTAAAACCTATTTTATTTTACAGGCTTCCATACTTATCATTGCATTATTAAAGCGAATACTATGCAGACTTTACTTTGGTGATTGAATATAACAGTAAAGAAGAGGCACAAGACGTCTAAATTCGTTTCAAATATACTATATACAGGATGGTTCTTAAGGAATATTGTACTTATTTTAAGCACGCAACGTACCGCCTATTAAGTTCTAACAGACCTAACCACGATAAATAAACGGTAAACTAAATGTAAGACTATTGAGAGGCAAAGCGCACAATTTAGCTAAAGGACATTTCATAACTCCGCTAATCCTAGCACTAGTTTTCAATCCGACCAACCCGACATAGTAATGAGGACGCGGTTTCATCTTACACTAGAATTACAGTTCAATCATCTGCAGGTGCGAGTTGTTTACCTGTATCCCAGCCACAGGTAGAGAGTATGCACATAGTCATCACCAACACGATGATTTGTTACAATTTCTGCTCTAGTTGCCAACGGGATAGACACCAATATGGATAAATGGAAAAGGCCAGGATTAGGAGGGGCCGACAAGGCTTTTAAGGTCAAAAAATGACCAGAAATTGAGCTATTCAGGCTATTGGCATCGATAATAATTACACAAAACCGCCTAAAGCTAAGTGTAGTTTAATTTTTGCGATAACGGTACACATTTCCTATAAAGTGACTTGCAACGATGATAAGAAGGTGTTTTTCGACATATTTAGCACCGATTTCTTAAATTAAAAAGGGTTAAACGATCACGAAATGGTTCGTGGCTCAACGTAATTCTTTATTAGCTGGTTGAATTCTGTCTGAACACCGACGAGATTGATAACACAATCGTTGAAGATTTGTACGACAGACGATGAAATGTCTAAGAGCATCCTAACGCCTCTGAGGACAATTATGACGCGATTTCCAAAGTATTGCTTTGGTGCCAAAAGAAATAAAAGTTCAAGGATAAGATTTAGAATTTCTGGCTGCACGGATACTAGCTGGTCAAAGTTTCAGCGAAATAACCAACGATAATAAAAAAGAAAGCAAAGTTCCCATTGTAGGACAGTAATTGGTGGGATTCGCCGGAAAACAACGATTGCATTATGGTAAATAATGACGAAATTAACGACGAGCAGAAATAATCCAGAAGTTTTGTAGTATCAAGTATATTGTGGCATTGATAACAAAAGGTTTTCAAGATGTACCACCAACACGAATTAAATTGTCAAAGCCCACCATGGGAGCAAACTATCTCGGTAGGGGTTAGCACGAACAAAGTTTGTTAAAATCACACTTCTTCTCGGACAGTTCTAGAAATAACCAATAAATCATTATGGCGTTCGTGAGATGAGAGGTTGGCGATGTTCGATGTTATAACGAAAGCGAATGATGCATGCAAAAATAGTTTTGTTCTTAGACAACGACGGATGATTATTTAGCGAAGCAACAACGGAATGTTCTTGATTACTCGAGGAGCGGCTGATAGCAAGACAAGATACTGTAGGGCGACTGCTTCAAACCAACAAAGACGAGCTAAAGGTATGCCAACAAGGCCACGAAGGCAAATTACAACAAATTTGGTCTAATACAAAAAATTGAACTTCCAAATTGAATAGTAATGTATCCTAATCTAAACTAGAACTAATGTAAACGGTTTGACTTCCTGAGTCAATCAATGTTCTTGCGATATGAAAACGACGAAATTTGTTTTGCAATTCTAAAACAATAGCACTCAAAAATAAAGGGGATTGACCAGAATTAGTGCACCACCTGGTTGGAGATACCCGATAATGTCGATGCAACAGGTTAAGCGATTGGACTGTTTGCTGTGTCACTATCAGTAATGGTGTCTTACTCTACTAGAACTATCCTAACAGTGCTGGCTAGCACAGATTTCTGCATCGGTATATACAGTGTTTTGACGTTTTAACGTTTTCAAGCTATTGTACAATTTTACAAATATTTGCCCAGTGCATCCTATGATTATGGGAATAATTTCCACATCAGTCATTTTCTACATCCTACGCACCTATCTGTTAGTGGTAAGTGCTTGTTAACCTGTTCTGCTTATTTTTTTAGATATATTGGCGCATAGAGGTATTGAAATATCAATAACGTACAAGTAAGTTTTTCGGTTTTCAGAGTTAACGCTATGTCGGGTATGTAAGGTTCGATCGTCTTTACAGTTTTTATTTTTCTGTTCCCATAGATTCTTACGTTATCATCTTATCGGCGATGACTGGTGCTTGTGGAAAGAGTCGCTGTCGTTATGCTTCATATCGTATTTCTTGAGCTCTTTGTGCATGATATTCGCTATTTTGTTACTTATTCGTTCATCATTCGTTTTCTGTGGCTGCAAGTTGATATAATCTGGCCTTGAATCATGGGAAGAGATGCTTCCATTTCATTAAAGAATGTCCCTGTTCTCAAGTCACATTTCGGATATTTTACTGCTTATGTGTGCATGTTTTGTATTGACCATGTATTTTCCATGTAAAGGTTTCGATTTCTATTGCTCTTTCATGTCTTTATTTAAAAGGCACTGGATCTGCAGTTGTTTTTCACCAAATTTTAGTAGTATTAACCCATTGTCTATTTCTATTATTGGTTTGATGTATTTTGACCATGCTGTTTTGCCGTTAAGGTACTTTCACAGATATTGGATTTGCTTACTGTGCTATAGGCCCACACTTGAGATTCCCTTTCTACCTTGCTTACTAGGTAAGTGGAACCGTTCAACTACGCTTTGAGAAAGATCTCCTCTGTTATTTCTAAACCATCTCTTTGCCGTTCTGTCCATTGCTTGTAGTTTGGCAACAGTTCAATGGAGTAGTCCCAAGGTGTAGGTGAGTAACGTCTTTGCACAGTTATTGATAGCTCTAGACAGATTTCTGGCCGATAGTCCGCTTTTCAGCAATATTCGTAGGATCTTCTTAGTTTAATGTTCTTTTTCACTTTATCATACTACTAGTTTTGCATCTAACCCCACAGTCATTTGTACATGGGTACTGAAGCCATCTACGCACTCATTTTATTCAGATGGTTTTGTTTGCAATTAATTTAAAGTCATCCATGTACCACAGGTGTGTTTCATTAACAGGGTTACCTATACTATGTTTAATTAGTTGTGGTGTGAGTGCTTTTGTGGTAAGGCAGAACCACAGTGGGCTTGAAGAGTCACCTTTGAATTAATTATTTCTATTATTATCATTTATCTTAGACATTTTCTCTTGTAAAGGTGCTAAATTATACATACGGCCTTCCAGGCAAGTAATGCACATTACATATGAATGTGTGGTAGAGTAGTATTTCTAGACTGACATATAGTACTTGCCTCCTCTCCTAACACAGTGAGGCTTTTTGAATTATAGTGACTAGTTGGTATGTACATATTTTCAAATATTGTTCCAATTTTGTTAGTATTTCAGCAGTGCATCCTACACAATTAGGTTTACTTAGACAAGCTCCATTTCCATATATTACGGATTTCGTCTGCTAGAATTAAATATTCTTGTTGTGTTCGATTTTTGTATGTTTGTGGGATAGGGTACAGCGATATTAATGAGGTATGTTCCTTTTTGTTGTTTAAGTGTGATAACTATGTCAGGGACGTTGTGTTGAAGATATTTATCTGTATAGCAGACCCGCTTCCCATATATTCTTATACTTTCATCTTCACAAATGATGGGAGGCTCGTATCTATAATAAGGTGTAGTCCCACGAACTTTGAAATACTGTTGGCACAAGGCTTGGTGGATGATCCATTACTGCGTTATTGCATAGAGTACTAGAAGGTGTTCAATACCCAGAAATAATGTGGTCGATATTTCCGTTTTCTTTGGAACACATTAGCTATTTGATGTTTTGTGAATTTATTTTCTCTCAAAGTCTGTTTCACTTCGTCAATACCTTTTATTTTAGGTTGATTTGCAAACTCATCCGTTAGTTTGAAAGGAATAAAGATTTCGTCCAATTCAATTAGACCTTAACCTTCCTGCCTCCAGGTGATTTTCCAAACGGGCGATACCAGGTGAGGTGAGTACTCACTCCGCTGTTTTTTTTTCATTTTAACATTATAAATACTCCTAGCAATTGAACTATAACTGATTATTGTTTGTCTGTGATATTTGATAGCTTTTGTGTATTTGGGAAATTTAATATAAAACGTTTTTTGTTAAATCATACTAAAGTATAATTATTAATTAATTATAATAATTACATTGCATACAATTAATTTTAACATTTTCTTACATACTTTCTTTGTTATATTGTATTAAGATCACGTAAAATCATTACATAAACTACACTTTGATTGCACCTTATTGTCTTGTGATCTAGAACCCGCATTGTACTGTTCTTTTTTCCAAAATTCGCCCTCTGGTGGCACCTCGTGATTTGAGTTGAACACTGATAGATATCTTCTAATATTGCCATTATATTTTCAATTACCTTTTATTTAACCTGGACCGTATGGAAGTGTCGCTTATTCTCCTTCTCATATGTGGTGTTACTAATTCTTTCCACAATTCCAAATTGATTTCCAATCTGGCTATAGCTGTTTCCATAAAATAAATGCGTTAACTGCGGTAACGTCAATAATATTAATGAAAAGGACGGCTGTCCATCTTTTTGTGTGCCGGTTATATTTTGATTTAGTACGTACGATACCATGGTAACAACTGCTTGATATGCGAAAATCCAAGAATGTACAGGACGTAACTGACGGGGCAAAAATTCTACAGAGATGAAAGCTTTATTTTTCTTCAATGTTCCAGACAATGTAAGTTTTCGGTCGAGCAATTCTTCATCTAACACCAGAGAGGTAAATACGTTTTCCCAAATATATTTGCAAGTTTTTGCAATATGATGTATCAGCGTCAGCGAACACTTGCCTGCTTACTCGTCATACAGACCCTGAATGGACATCTACCACGAAACGGTACCAGTTGCTCGTCTATTGTCCAGTGTGATCCGGAATTATAATGCTTTTCACAGTTTTTTTTTTATAAAAATGTCACCCAGACCGCAGGTAGGTGCCATTTTGTGTGCTGCTCTTCTATCTTCACTGGTGTATTTATCGTCGAATCCACACAACTTGAAATTTGAGAAAATCTGCCTCGTGGCATTATTGATGCAAAAATTGGACGACTGAAGGATGGATCATTTTGCCACATAATTCGAATGAACTCGTAACGACCATTTAGACTCTAGAATTCTTCATCTATAAATATAAAACAATTAGAACAATTTCGCTAATATTACATATAAAATTCAAAAGGTGATTTTACTGACCGGAATGATGAAGAGCTCGAGCCATTTGAAAAATTCTTCGGGCTCAAAATGATACTTGATTAGCCATTTTAAAAATGCAATTAGAACAGATCTTTGCACAAATTGTACACTAAAAATGCAATACTAACAATAAACTCAAGAAGTGCACTTACTCGTATTTATACCCTATCAAGATGTTTTTCTAAGCTGCTCTAATCAGCTAATTATCGCATTCCGTGGCTAATAAAAAGTTATCATTTGTAAAATATTTCATTTTGCATAATGTCTGAAGTATACAAATATGTTTATCTAATCCGTAATTATTATAATCATAGATGAGTAATGTGACAAAACCCAAATTTTTCTTTCACATGATTAGCGTCCTCCCTAACGAAGTTGAAATTAGACATGTTTTCCATAACTTCAAGGAAGTTAAGATATGGCTAACTAACGACACCCTATCAAACAGTTATGGTAATTACCGTCTAATTAAATTATCCAGAGACAAAGTCACTTAATTTAGTACTTATTCTTTACATAAACAAGACACCATAAAGAATATTAAAAATCTTGAGGAGTAGTATCGGAAAAGTATACCACGTCTACTACTACATGGGGTGCAGCACTACAAATTTTCAAATAGATCTGAAAAACCTTTTCTAATATGCTTTGTTTGACCATGTACCAGAAAGTACATAGTGCAGTATAACTAACTATAGGTATGATAAAATGGTTATAACAAAAAATATAGGTGAAACAAGAAGCCCTAAGGTGAGAACTCACTCCACTGGGCGCTAGGAAGGTTAACACAATTGACTACTCTCGGATTGTTGGTAAAAATAATTTCGGAGATTTTTGAGTTGTTTATAGTGAATAAGATAGACCGAAAGTATTCATCGTCTTCCGTGTTTTCACGGAAAATAGAATCGTTGCACTGCATTTTGAGGATGCCGTCCTCTGTGTCTTCTAAATTCATCTATTCCGTATCTGTCCAATTTATGACATAAAAACTATGCCAATATTAATACTCCATCAGTATTGTCAGCTTTTGTAGTATTTTGTGCTGAAACCTCCGTTTTGAGCACGGCATATAGCCTTTTTTCGTACCCACCCTTCAGTTCTTCTTTACTCCTTTTGTGCTCTATTTCTCTTGATTGTGCATAATCCAAGTGTCTATAAGTTACTTCATCTGCCACTCCATTTGTCATTCCTGCGTACTATAGCCTTCATGATTTGTTATTTTCCGTTCTCGTTGACGTTAATTCGGTATTTGTCTAAACCAAACTTCATCTTTATATCGCTACTAAGATGATTTACGCACTTTAGTAGCTTTTTTCAGATTTGCTGTTTTGATGGAAAATAATATTAAACCGTCCATGTAGAGAATATAGTTAATTTCATCATTTTCTATCTTAAAACCTGTTTGTTCGTTATTTAGTATTCGCCATAACGGTTTTACCGCTAAGCGAAACCATTTCCGGTTAATTTTTTTACTCCACAATGTCATATCATATTCAAGAAAGCCTATGATGAGCTGTTCAGTTCCATAAGTTCGGAGTACTTCCAAGAGCCAGAAATAAGGAGCACTATCCAGGGATTTGTGATAGTCTACATAGACTATCATCATAAATCCTTGTATAGCGCATACGTTTTCTTTGCGTTGTATTGCATTTTTGATAATAGATTCCATAATTCGAAGCTCCTTGCAGCTTTTATTTCCTTTCCTGCATCTTTACTGTTCCTCATTTAACAGCTTCTTTTGTTTCAGATGTTGGTATACATTGCCAGCGATGACAGAGTTGAGTATCTCATACAATGTAGATAGGCCGTTTATTAATCGGTACTTTTCAGGATCACGTAAAGCAGCAGAAGCTTGGTAAGTGCTTCCAGTGGTTAGAGAGCTTAGTAGCAGAGCCGCTGTTCCTATCCGTTATCGTCACCTTTATAGTTACCGTCATCGTCATCGTCATCGTCATCGTCATCGTCATCGCCACCGTCACCGTCACCGTCATCGTCATCGTCATCGTCATCGTCATCGTCATCGTCATCGTCACCGTCACCGTCACCGTCACCGTCACCGTCACCGTCACCGTCACCGTCACCGTCACCGTCACCGTCACCGTCACCGCCACCGTCACCTTCACCGTCATCGTCATCGTCATCGTCATCGTCATCGTCATCGTCATCGTCATCGTCATCGTCATCGTCATCGTCATCGTCATCGTCATCGTCATCGTCATCGTCATCGTCATCGTCATCGTCATCGTCATCGTCACCGTCACCGTCACCGTCATCGTCATCGTCATCGTCATCGTCATCGTCATTGTCATCGTTATCGTTATCATCGACAGCACCGTACGGTGCGGACGTATTTGTTAAGTGCTCCAGTAGGTTTAATGACAATTTTGAATACGAATCATAATTTTGATACATGTTTGTGTAAAAGAAGTGATAAACTTTGCAAAACTATGTAGTGATAAGTTATTTATCAATTCAATGATCAATGGTTGATTTAGTATCCAATTATCAAAAAATTCAAAGCAGCTACATGCGACCCCGTAATTTTCGGAGAATCAATTATTGTAAACCAAGGCCAACTTATTGTGTGGATGCAGTAACCATTCTATTCTAATTTTTGACGTACATAGTAGAAGGAATTTTATGTAATTTAGATTGTTGCATGACCTTTGTTTTATCACATACTTGAACCGTTCATATACTGATACCTAACAATAATGGAAAATCTAAAGGCTTCTGAAATTAAAGCGGAACTGCAAAAGTATGGATTTAAAAGGACTAGGAATCTAAAAAAGGCATTTCTTAATGAACTTTTGTTCTGTTTGAAGAATGGTAGTGTAATGAAGGAGAGACAAATGCAGGATAACAGTGACTTCTTTGAAGATATTAATGACTTAAAGATTAATTATAATACAAGTATCTTGGAACTACATACATTAAAATCAAAAAATTTAAGCTTACAGGTAGAAATAAATAGGATAAAAGAGGTTTGTGATGCTTTACAATTAGAATACGATACACTAAAATTGCAATATGAAAAATTATGTAATTTAAAATGTAATTTTATTGATAAAACGGTACCTAAAAATAAGATCCTTATCTTGGCAGATAACCATAGTCGTTATCTAACTAACACTCTGAACAGTTATGCCTTATCTCGCAATTTTAAAGTTCAAACTATATTTAAACCAAATGCAAAATTTAGCAAGGTTGCAGGAAACATTTCAGCTGTAATACAAAATTACAATTATTAGGATTTTATTATTGTTTTAGCTGGCGCAAACGATATTTATGGAAAAAGTGTAAATCTTACAACTAAGTGTATATCATATGTTATTAATCAGTGTAGACATGTTAATTTACTTATTTGCACAATACCATATACGTATCATACACAGACAATGAATAATACCATTTACAATATAAATAGGAAGCTAAATTTTATTGTTAAGGAAAAAGGTTTAAGTAATTCTGTACCTCTTATAGACGTTAATTATAATCATACACACTGCATGTACACACGACATGGTCTTCATTATAATATGACCGGAAAAATTAAGTTAGCAGAAATTATTGTGAATTGTATTCAGTATCATTTATCCACTAATTTTAAAATAAACAGAACTAGCGTTCTTAAAGATTTACGCAACACGTATGAGATTAAGAGCAGTAATCCTAGTGAAACAGAAATTGAAGTGAACAGTGCGACAGAAAACACAGTGATTAATAATGATGAAGGTGAAAGTGACGATGAGAGCTGTTCAAAGGATAATAATAGTGAAGATTGCAGTGCTTCTTGAAATACTTCTTTTCATTCAACTCTTTCCATAGATATAAGAAATTAAATAAACCTTCCCTCTCAGTCCTTCACCTCAATATTCAAGGTATTACAAATAACATAGACGATCTCTTATTATTTTTTCAGGAGTATAGTAGTTTTGACGTTTTATGCTTTCATGAACATTGGTTGAGAGAGGAAGAATTATTAATGATAAATATTGATAACTACGAAATTGCAGCTTATTTCACGCGTGAAACTTATAAACATGGAGGAATAGCAATATTTCTCAAGAGAGGTATTCAATTTGAAAAGATCCCAGAATTAGAATCATTATCTATAGAAATGAACTTTGAAATTTGTGGTATTAGGTTAACACAACTACAATAATATCATTATACAGACCGGATCGTTGCCACAGCATTTTTTGGAAAGTATGGAACAAGCATTAGATAAGGTCATAAACCATAAAAAAAATTATTCTTTGCGGTGATTTCAATGTAAATTTTCTAAAAATTCTTTATTGTTACAAAAGTTGTTAAATATAACGAGTTTTTATGGTTTAAAATGTTGCGTTAGTACGTCCACAAGGGTGTGCCAATGTTCGAGTAGCTGTGTAGATAATATTCCTACGAATCTTGAAAGTAGCGTGCATAGAACTTTTAACATTCCTGTACAATTTTCTGATTATAATGCTTTGCTGTTCATATACAATAATAATAATAATAATAACAATATTAAAAATAAACGAACTTTTATACTTCGACATAATGTAAATGTCAAAAACCTAGATTCATTCAAAAAACATCTGGATAATATAAATTGGGAAGTATTTTGTCCAGAAAATAACGTGGATATGTTTGTCACCAAATTCTATGAAATTATACAACCGTTATATTATAAATATTTTTCTCTGAAGAAATATTTAAAAAATAATTAAAAAAAATTGGATTACAAAAGGGATTCGAGTATCATGTAATATAAAAAGGAAACTTTATTTCAGGATAAGGAAAGACCCCCAAGTACATTTAATTAATTATTACAGGAAATATAACGGAGTACTAAAAGAGGTTATCACAAACGACCAACAAAAGTAAAACAACTTGGGAATTAATTAATTCTAATCTAAATAGAAAAACACGTACATTTAAACCGTTAACTCTTAACATAAACAATACTATAATTCACGATGCAGGTACAATTGCAGATATTTTTAATAATTATTTTGTGTCAATAGCTGAACAAAGTTTAACAGGTATTCCTCCAGGTACATACAATACAAAACCCATCCAGACTGTACAAAAATCTTTCTATCCATATCCCATAACATACGAAGAACTACATAGAGTTATAAATAAATTAAATAATACAAGTACATGCGGGCTAGATAATATTCCTATACAAATGTATAAAAAATCTTTCGCCGCTTTGCATAAACCTTTAATTGCTTTGATAAACTCAATCTTTACTTCCGGTGTCTTTCCAAAATAATGTAAAATAGCTAAAATAAAACCGTTATTTAAATCTAAATGTACAAGAAACCGTGACAGTTATAGACCAATCTCGATTCTAAGTTCAGTATCAAAAATAATTTAATCAATTCTCAAAAATAGATTAATACTTTTCTTGGAATCATGTAACATGATCAGTGCTGCACAACATGGATATAGATCAAATAGATCAACATTATCAGCTTTAGAAAGTATGATAAACTATATACATACCTCACAAAATGAAACTAAAGTGGTGGCGTCAATAAATTGTGACTTGGTTGAATATGATTTATTGATGTCGAAGCAATATTCATATGGAATTAGAGGCACGACCTGGAATTTGTTTAACTCGTTCCTAAGTCAAAGGTATCAATATGTAGTAATATAAAGAGTGTCTAGTACAGGTAAAATTATTGAGGAAACATTGAAAATGTGATTAATAAGGTATGGTGTACCTCAAGGTTCAGTTCTTGGACCCATACTGCTTATGTTATTTATAAATGACCTTCCACAAAATTTTAGTTCCTCAGATAATATAGCAATATATGCTGACGATATGAATGTTACTATATATAAACTGTCAAAATTCTAACTTACTTTGTCATCTTAACACTTCACTTGAAATTTTATTAAACTGGTTCAATGTACGTAAACTTTTAGATAATCTTAAAAAAACAAATATTTTAATCTATAAAAAAAATTTAACATCGGAAATAACACAGGTAAATTTAACCAACTTCAAGCTGGATGTGCGTAAAACCTGAAATTTCTTCGGAGCTACGTCAGATCATAATTTCAATTGGCACGGACATATTCAAAATCTTAAACCAAAACTAAATACTGCAGTCTTTGCACTTTCCAGATGTAAATACTTCATTTTGTATTGAACAGAAAGGACACCTGTAGGCCGTATTTTTCTAAGCATAATATTAAAACCATATATTCAACACATATATATATATATATATATATATATATATATATATATATATATATATATATATATATTAGCTGACGTTTTGGTTTAAATTTAACATCATTGAGACTACCTTTTAAAACATTTATACAGCTCTACCAAGCAAACAAAAACCCCGGAAAATATGTGAACTAAATTAAAAAATTTATAGCGGTAAAACGTTCGTCCAATTACCATCTCCGACCGTACATTCCCAAACGCAAACAATTGACATTTGTCATATGCATTTTGCATTGGCAGGTTATTTTCGTGTTTCTTGAGTATTTATTGTCGATTAGTCTTTATAAAGTCTTTTTCAAGGCTCTTTTTACTGATTTGTGAGAGAAACGGTACGTATTGTGCACATGTACATAATAAAACGATTATAGAGTTCATAACCTTAAAACAGTAAGCATGCTTTTTTAAATAACGATTTACATCGATTTTTCAATATTTAGAGTAGTGTACGATTTTGAAATACGTAACTGCACTTAAATTAAATGAGCATGACAAGTTTTAAAATATCAAATCATGTTATTTCCAATATTTCGAATTTTTCAAGTTTTATTCGTAATGGCTAGTAAGTCGAAGAAGAGTGTTCATTCCGAAGCCTGGAACATCATTAAAGCAGTTGTGGAATTTTTCGATAAACAAAAAGCTAATGGTGTGTGGACATTCCCTTTGGACAAGGCTACTGAGCTAGCTGCTGCGGCAACAGGAAATTCGATTAGTTTTATAAAAAAAATTAGGTAGGTACGTAGTTTGTAAACCTTAAACGTAATTTCTAAATGACGCATTTCTTTGTATTAGAAATGAAGCTGCAACAGCTGAAAATTCAGTTTTAAAGTCTCCTTCTAAGAAAAAAAAAAGTGGAGGTTCTAATAAAATGGTTTTAGATGAAGCAGATTTAGGCATTTTAAAAAGGACCGTTCATGAAGTATATACTGTAGAAAAAAAGGTGAGAACGTTCAACATTTTAGTCAATAAAATGGAGGATAAGATTAATTACTCCGGAGGACGTGAAACCTTACGAAAGGCTTTGTTACAAATTGGTTTCAAATTTAGAAAATGCCTCGATAAACGAACGTTTTTAATGGAGCCCACTGATATTGTTGCCTGGCGTTCTCGCTATTTAAGAAGTTTACGGAAAAATCATGCTCTAGGAGAAAATAAGAAACCAGTTACGTACCTAGATGAAACATATATCCATCCATCGTATGGAGTTAGCAAGTGCTGGCAATCCAATGATGAACCCGGTGTGTACCAAAACATCAGAGCTGGTCAGCGGCACATAATCGTTCATGGAGTATCGACCACATACACCATGCAAAAAGCTGAACTGTTGGAGTAAAGCAATTTAAGCATAATAAAACTTACTATATTGATGAATTACTTAAAAAACGTGGACACAGTGTACTTCGTTTGCCTCCTTATCATTGTGAACTCAATTCGATTGAATTTATGTGGAGCTTAGTAAAGCATAAGGTGGCAAAGAATAACGTTTCTCAAACTGGAAGTAATATTGAGAACTTAGTGCGAAATGCTTTTGCAGAAATAAATGCATTTGACTGGGACAAGCAATGTAGGCATGTTAATCACATAGCCGAAGAAATGTGGCAATGTGATGAACTACTTGACGAAACAATTGAAACTTTATCTTTTATGGTAAACACTGGATCGTCAGATGTAAGCAGTGAGGAAGAAGTTGATGAATTTGATAGCCCATAGAAAACCATTTTTAATTTTGTAGTTACAAGTTATAAATCAATAATAATAAACACAATTATGTGCTTATTTTTCCATAAAATCTTGGACATTATTTTAAATTTTAATTATGCATATGTGTTTTGTTTCTATACATTATACTTTATTTATGTGAATGTTTTAAATGCTATTGTATTATTTACACTTGTGATGAAACTGTAGAAAGGTTGTCATTTCAAGTAAATACAAGTTAATCAGATAAAGAGGAAGAAAGTTCTGTAGAAGAATCATTGTAATTTATTAATCACTTTATATTCAAATGTGATCAGAATGATGTTTTTTTCAAGTATTTTACAAATGTTTACAAAACTAAAAATTGTGCAAATTATTTGTAGAAAATGTTATAACTTCAAAACCATCTTATTTGTACTTAAACAATAAATACTTAAAAGTTTTTGGTAATTAATTCACTAACATTTGATGTACCTAACATAAAATAAATAAATTTGTTCACAGAATTTTGAATAAGCAATCCATACATTTGATTTAAATTTGCCACCTTAATACTTTTTGTATGGAATATACCTGTTGAAAAACAGCTCTCTCAGGTACGCCCTCTCAGGGCTTTTGTTTGCTTGGTTGAGCTGTAGATTTAAATATTTGCTCACTACTACCGTTTTCTTCAAAAAACCGCGCCAATAATACCAATGCGTTGCCTGCTTAAGCGAGTGTAGCAAGCATGGGTTTACCACACTCATTACTGTCTACATCACCTTCATCACTTTCAGCTTCCCGTTCTGTAATTTCTTGTCAGTTTTTAAACCCGGCATCAATATCTACGTAGTTATGTCTATACTTTATAACCAAGTAGATAAAGGAAGATCGTCTTCTTCTTCGAAACTTTCATTTACAGCAGAAACAAAACCAGCTTTTTTGTAACAGTTTTAAATTGTTGTGGGGGTCACATTATTCCACGCATCACTCATTAGGCGAATTGCATCTAACACGCTTATTTTAAGATCCTGTTAATTTTCCATTCGATCAATTAACTGTAACACTAATAAGCGACGGTAGAAATTTTTAAAACTCCTGATAATCCCTTGGTGCATGGGTTGAAGGATATACGTTGTGTTTGATGGTAAAAAAATAAGGGTGATGTTGGTTAAATTTTGCAATTCAGGATGCGCTCCGCAATTATCAACCAATACTAAATACTAAAATCTTTCGATTGTTACGTCGTAATTTATTGTCCCATTTTCTAATTTCCTCTCCACAAATTGTAGATGTCATCCAAGCTTTCTTGTTAGAGGTGTAGTCAACTGGTAGGCACTTAACATTTTTAAAACAGCGAGGATTTCGTGATTTTCCGATTACCAACAATTTTTTTGTCGCTTCCCGTCATATTGGAGCAAATTAAAACAGTGAGACGATTTTTCAACATTTTTCCACCAATACATTTTTCATTTTTAAATTTTAAAGTAGTATCTGGCGTAAATTGAAAAATAATCCGGCTTCGTCGGCGTTGTAGATGTTTTCATCTTTAAATTTTCGTCGTAATTCCGGCCAAACACTTTTTAACCACTCATCTGTAACGTTAGTGTCCACTGATTTCGCTTCACCATTTATTTTTCCATACACAATGTTATCGTGGTTTTTAAAGCGATCAATCCACCCATTATTACACTTAAAGTTTGTCTAATTTAATTGTTACGCGAACTTCTTAGCCTGCGCTTTTAAAATGGGCCCATTAATGGGTGGTTTCTAAACCACACAATTAGCGCTTTATTAATATCATTTCTAGTACACTTTTTTAATTTTTTCACGTCAGTTAAATTGTTTCCGAATGCTGCAACTGTAGTTTTTCTGTTTTTCCACAACGTTGACACGGTAGATGATGGTAAACCATATTTTTTGCACGTCGCGGAATTTTTTGCACCATTTTCTAGTGGCCGAATTATCTCAACTTTCTCGCGAATTGAAAGTGTTTTGCGTTTTATTGAAGCCATTTTTCAACCTCACGTCTTGCTGCAAAAGAAACAACTGACCAGAAACTACTTACCTTGCATTCATTTGTAAAACAGGTACAATGTGTATAATTGGTAAGCCGGAAGGCATAAGCAAATTTTAAGCAGTAGGTAATTTCTTTTAATCTATTTTAAGTCTTTTAAAATGTGTCCGTCTTTTCTGTGAAACGTAATTACGGAAATCCCAAAAATTCTTAACAAATATTTACTTGAAACGGCTTTTAGTATGTATATAAAAACTACTACAAAATTAGAAATTTGCTCTCTCTACCGTGAAACGTGAACGTAATAAGCGAGAAAAATTAGTGCGTAAAATAATACAATTTCAATCATTTACCTACGAAACGCTCGTTATATCCAGAATCTCGTTTTATCCGTGCTCGTCTTAAGTGAGTTTGACTGTATATATATATATATATATATATATATATATATATATATATATATATATATATATATATATATATATATATATATATATATTGTCATTTTTATAACACCCGCAAGAAAAATCAATGTAGTTTACAAATTTCAAAAAAAAGTTCTCATAATGATTCATACTTACAGATGGGACTTAGATTTTACAATAATTTATCCGAAGATATAAAATTAGCAATTACCTACAGGACTTTCAAAATTAAAGTGTTGAACTCTATGGTGCTGTATTCAACTGAACATTTTTTTACAAATGTTGCTGATCATTCACGTGATAATTGAAATATATTGTGTTATATCTGTGGTAAATTTTAACCACTCTAGATATGCAAATTAGCGATTTTATATTTACCTTTAACTTATTATTATTTTCTTTTCTGCAATTTTTGTCTTGTTATTGTTGTGTTATACCCAACATGTTTTCAATAAATATTACTCTCTATGTGATAACGCCAAGGCATATTGCGAAAGTAGAATTAATAGCCGCAGTTGAAAAAATAGCTGTCAAATTTGATACTTAAGAAGCGGAAAAATATAAACGTTAGATTAAATCAATTCTAGATTCATTTAGGCGTATTTATTTTGTAATGATTGACACTACGGGTTAATTAGAGTTTGTTTTCGACTTCCTTGGAAATATGGCCGATTATCTTTTTTTACTACCATTATTTACGCACGCAATCGTATCACGTTTTCTTTACATTATTGATTTTATACAGATGGGCAATATTTTTTAGGACTTATTACTGGTACTAGTCCAGATTGTCTTAAATAATCTCGAAGTAATAAAACCTAGTTTAGTTTACGTAGATTGAAACAAATCAACGTCTGCGAGTAGTGATTTTTCTACATTATACAAGATAATTTAGAGCAGAACCTCATTAAATGTAATAAATTGTTTTAATTACAAATTTTAATTTAGATAATCACATCCTTTTCACTCATTAATATTAATTTTACTTCCTTTATAAGCAATGAATATATCTTAGTTTACAGTGTACCTAGAAAATGAAACTCTCATGCTTTTCTTTTGGCTAAATTTATTATTACGGAAATGTACGTACTGATCCGTTACCTACTTATCTTATTTACATAGTGAAATATTAATTAGCACGAGAAAGAGTTTCCCATACTTTGCTGTTACACTTATTTCATGATTATAGTTCACTTCACTTTCCTCGTCAATTAAATATTAAGCGTGCATAAAATTAATAAGCGTTACTTTAATAACATTCGAGAACTGCTTATTAGTAAAATAAAGTTTGTTGTTAGTTTACAACGTAATTTTGTTACTTCGTTAAGGTGTCGGTAACATAGTCGGAAACTATTAAGGTTAAAGAAAAACAAACGAAAAGTTGCATAATCTAAACGTTGGCTAATTGCTATGGCTACAAAGGTTGTGCAGGAGCTTATTATAGCGAAAACAATTGGTCTTTACTGTAGCTAAACTGTACAGTTTCATTTTCAAACAGGTCAGTAGTGTTTGTGTTCTATATTGTCTATTTTTAGTATACAACACGCTTACGAATAGTTTTGAAAGTATGTTTTGAAAACATCGCTCATATTGCAATTCATATAGTTTTGAGAGAACATGTTCAACTGTTAATTCATCTAAAGACACGCAATTGTATTGATGAACTATTTTATGTTTAGAGATTGAAGGTAGTGCACCTAACTAGATGCTTCAATGTGACGCAATCATATAATCCCTGGCCTAACATTTCTCAATAATACGCATCAGCTTCCCCTGCCATAGTAATTCTTAGCATTTGGGAGTTAAGTGCAAACTCGCAAAGTTTTAAAAATTCAATGGCATGTAGCCCTTTTTCTAGATTATATAGACTAGTATAGCAATGTGTTTTCAAGGAGAAAGTAAGTAACTCGGTACAGCCCCGAAACAACCATTCAAAAAGCTTGAAACATCTATGGATAACCTAGTACTAGAGAAAAGCCAGTTGGCGCAAAACAAGAAATTGATATGCAAACATTCACGACTGTGAAATTAGCCGCACCGTGCAATAACTTGTTTCGTATATGAGCAAATTTTAACTTTCATCTTCGTGCGAGAAAAGATTAATTTACTCCTAGGGCTATGAAATTAATCTTGCAGATGTAATTTTTGCTATTACTTATTTCTTATGGGGGCGCAAAATTTTATGATATCTACGCAAAACGACGCATAATTGCCGCTTAATTACTGCACAATTTATGCAGAAGTTCACGGCTATAAACATTATTTTACAATAACTTCATTCCTGTAAGAGAGCATAATTTTATTTTAAGGATACAGAACAGCATATATTGCGTAATTATTGCGAAAGAAAAGCCTATTGGAGCTAGCCTTGTCGCTGTAATTTTTGGAATAACTTATTTCCTGTGGAAGCACACTATTTAACTTTAGCGGTACAAAGGAGCGCATAATTGACTTCTAATTACTGCACAAGAAGAATCAGTTTAGGAAAAAGTTCGAGGCTGCGAAGTTGGTCGCGCCGAACAATAACTTCTTTCCTGTATGAGCGCAAAATTTTATTTTAGCGGTGTAAAACGGCACATAATTATCGCCTATTTACTGGATACAAAAAAATTATTAGTGTAAAAGTTCACAGCTGTGAAGTTAACCCTTTCACCATAATTTTACATTAATTTATTTCCTATAAGAGCGCAAAATATTATTATAACGACGGAAACTGCGGCCTGATTGGCGCCTAAGTACTGAATGAAAAAAGAATGATTTATCCAAAAGTTGGCGGTTCCGTCTAGTCACCTGTTTCGAAAAATTTTGCTACAGCTTATTTCCTATTGGAGTGCAATATTTAATTTCAACGACGCAAAAGTGCTTATAATTAGCGCCTAATTATATTTAAGTTTAAATCACATTATTCAAAAAGACCCTACTGTCTTTATACACCTATCAACGTACTGTGGCACACCAGTGTTCTTTTTTCTGGTTTATTAAAAAATGAAAACTATTCTACTGCGATTTGTACTAGTACCCAGTTGCACCAGTTAACCCTAGGATACATAATCCTGGCTTCTGAGACCCGTTATATAAAATCATGTGTAGTCAGAATAGAAACAAAGTTATTGAAGTGAAACTTTATTTATACATATATACATTACAAACGTGAGAATAATTATGAAAGTGAACGTTATTGTTTAAGGTTTTTTAGGGATTAGAGAAGCGCTTAGTGCACTTCTGATACACTGCTCATTACCGATATTATTTTTACAACTAATACGTATCATTGTGCTTTTACGATTAATATTTACGGGACACACTGAGAATCCCTTTCTCTTAATTGTTGCATTTGTCTGAGCAGCTGGCGGACCAGAGATATCATTAAATCTGCAAAAACACTCCCGGACACTACGCCGTAGCGTAGGGTTAGTAGATTTTCTCTGCATATGTGGTATCACTAGCTCCTTCGTTCTATTTTTCAAAAAAAATCTGCGTTTGTGAGTCACTCCTATGTTGTAGTTGGCACGTTCCTTCGTAAGGATTATATATGCGTTAAGTGCTGCAACATCAATGATGATGAAGAAAAATGTCATGGGCTATCGTTTACTTTGCCTTTTGCAGGTGTATGTCGACGCCATTTTATCCATGATTTATTACAATGAGTGATGATTTCAGGCTTCCTCTTAGGGTCATCATTGATGGATTCGTTGTGGTGGATGGTGCATAGTAAAATTACGCATTCGTTCGTTTTACGTGCGTAACTTACCATGAATACGTTATTTCGAAAGGAAAACAATGAAGAGAATTTCTTTCGGAATATCATGCTTATTATGACATAGTGTACCCACAATAGTAATATTTTTATCCAACAGATAAATTTCTAGTCGAACACTAGTGAAGAAGTCTATCGTGAGGTTGCGACCAGAATTATGAATGTCACGCAAGAGAGTTTGTACTACTTCAAGTCCCAGGTTTTTATGTGGAGGTTCTCCGGGCTGGCGACCAAAATATTTGAAGTCCATATTTTGCCGGTTTACTTGGCATATATTGAACGAATCTGCATCTACCTCTAAACCCAACGAGTCGTTCATCAATAGTTGCTGAATGAATAAATCCCGAACATAGGGCACCATTTCTTACTTATTGGTTTCCAAACGCGTATTCCGGGTTCTCTTGTTATCGAATCTGACGAATCTTCGTATTTCTTCAAAGCGAAATATGGACTTTTTGGCTCAGTATATAGGATTGATAAATTCATTACAAAATAGTTCTCTCACAGGAACATCCCAACTTCTGTCAACTTCCGCATGAATAAGTAAACCACAGAATGCAAAAGATTCATCAACAGTTACACCTTTCCACGGTTTTCCTTTTGTTGCTTAAATATGTCTCCCCTCCAAATTGGTATAGTTGACAATTTATTGTACAATAATATGTTTTCCTGCTAGTCCTGGTGCACGCCTAATAATGTTGTGTGGTTGAATTTTATTTTTTGTTGGAGGTTCCAAACTCCAATCCAGACCACTTGGACAATGTGACCACTCGTTGAAGAATTACCAATATCGTCAACATCATCCCCTGAATTATCATCAACATCATCAGAACCGGATCCAGAATACTCGTCAGAAACCAATTCGAAATTTGTGTCTTCTGTGTTGAATGAAAATCAGCTGCGGCTACTTTTATTCATGCAACACTAATGCAGGCTCCAACTTGCACAGACACGTGCAATTCCGCGCAGCAGCGCTTGACAAATTATAATAACTATCAGCTTTGAAACTCGTTTTATAGGAACTAGTCATACACGGGCTTTGGGGGCCCGTTTTATGTAAATACGGGGTACTAATGAAAAAGATTTATCTTTCGATTTTTAAACACACTTGAATGATTTTTGAATCTAGTGTGTGTTGAATGAACACGTGTTTAGCGCATATCAGAATGCTCAAGCCGATTGAAGTTATTTTAAGCAAATTATGTGTAACTAAATTCTCTCCGGGCATGAGAAGCCCGGTTTATCAATCCTATCGTTAAACAAAATACTTTTCCAGGTAGCTACTGCAACAGGAAGTGTTTTCATGTATTTATACGCAAGTTACATTAAAAAAAGAATAAATAGATATTCTACAATACACAACATGTGATATGAACAACGAACATAAAATTAATATTTCTAAAGTTTATACTTTGTGGCAAAAAAATAAAGCCCCAGCGCTAGAATTCTATCTGTGTATTCATGTATCAATTGATACATGCATCAATTCAAGTTCAATTTGTAGTTTAAATAGTCCAAATCAACACTAATAGAATAATTATGTAAAACGCCTTTACGTTCTTTTAACTTTTGATTCTAAGTATTTTATTACACGAAAATCGTGGTTACGCTTAAATGTATTTACGCCATTGCAGATTGCTGACTGTTGGATTATATTCCTTTTTCAAGACTTATAAAATGTAAACTTTATGACATGTCCTTTTATATGACATATAAATTAAGGTTGTAACACAATTAATCTTTTGTATGTTGAATCCCTTATTCTACATTTTGATATTTGTGGAAAATGTATTTTAATGAGAACCACGCTAAGTTACGCGTGTGTTGAACCGTTCTGTAGTAACTGTACAGCAGAAGGAACCGAACCTAATGTAATAAATTTGAAAGACTTTATTATTGCAAAGTTATATTCCTACCACATTAAAAACATGCTCTAAACCGTAATTGTAACTAAGTGACGGAGAATGATAATATTCAGCAATAAATTTAAATGTAAATGCCAAATTACCTATAAGATTAAAATGCTGCACAATACCGGCTTTGCTCAATTTTGTCACACGACCTTATTTCTGATCCGTAATATATTAATTATCTCAAGGATCCGCATCTGTATAACGTTTCCATGTACATAAACCGGGCGTGATAGGCTCATCATAAAATACGAGACAAATTCATTGAAATAAAACATTTATGGATTAGTACTTAATTATGGAAATAAAACATGGTACAAGAAACAAACACAATTGTTATACAATAAATATCGGTTCTAGATTAGGTAGCTATTTTCAAACTTAGGATAGTGTCGCGGAACACTAATATTGTTCCTGCAGCCAACACATCAAATATATATATATATATATATATATATATATATATATATATATATATATATTTGATTTAATTGAGATTGATTTGGTTAACTGATTTGAACCATTGACTTCATTAATTGGCTTGACTGATTTGATCGATTAAATTGATTTGACTAATTAATTAGATTGTGCAACGGCCAATAAAATTTTCCCACGGTCTTCAAAATTTTCTCACGCTCAAACGATGAATCAAGATGAACTATGATGCATTAAGATGAGTTAAGATCATTAACGATGGATTAAGATGAATTAAAATGAACTAAGATGCTTTAAAACGGATTAAGATGAAGTATGCTAAGTTGGATTAAAATGAATTAAGGATGCTAAGATGATTTAGGATGAATTAAGGTTGAGAACAGATGCTGGGCGATGGACATGAATGAAGATGAATTAAGGATGATAAGATGAATTAGGATGTATTAAGGTTGAGCACGGATACAGGGGAATGGACTGAAACTGTACCAGAGCTTGCTGAGATGAATTAAGATAAACTAAGATTTTGGTTCTTAGGGATGTTGCTGGGCTCCTTCTACTTATATATATATATATATATATATATATATATATATATATATATATATATATATATATATATATATATATATATATATATATATATATATATATATATATATATATATATATATGTATATATATATATATATATATATATATATATATTTATATATATATATTTGGAATGCAGTTATAGTTTGTTGTGTGCATATTTTAAAATTATTCACGCGAATACAGGTTGTTTATTTAAAGAGGACCAAATTATTATAAAAAAATTTAAATGGAACACCCTATATATTATTACTTTTTTTAATTCTACACATTGTTCCTAAAAAATTCGCAATTAATTTCTCTATCCCTAAATATAGCTGTTTTTGAGTATTTCGATTTTTCTAAAAAAAAAATTAAAATTACTGAGTTTGCTTTGAAAATGTACCTCCTTAACTGTTGAAAAATAAAAGTTATCTAATTTATATGAGAATAAGTACACAGATAGAGCTTCCTTTTAATGTGAAGAAAATGACAGGGTGCTTATAATTGACTTGTCAATCAACCATTACTCGAACTAGTAAAAGTTTACTTTTTGAAATAAAACATCCTGTATATTATTACATTTTTGGTTTCTACATATTAACCCTTGTCAGTTCGCCATACAACTCCCTATCCCTAAATATAGCCGTTTCCGAATTATTTTCAATTTTTCAAAATGTATAAGATTATTGAGACATTTTTAAATCTATGGCCTCGTATAGATAAAAAGGAACATCATAAAACAATTGTATTATACATTAAAAAACGCAACAGTTACAATTACAATTTTTGTACTGGAGGCATGGCATGTTAACAAGAATTTGACAAATATTAACTTCAATTTCAAGTAAAATTCTAAAATCAAGTGTGCTTCTTATAAAAATTGAATGTTTGACGTAAATAAATAAAACTGTAGTTAACCATTTGCGAGTGTTATTGTTAGTAATCAAGATTTTAGTTGATATGATATTCGTGTTGGGTGCTGCAGAAAGAAACTGTTTATTGGCCAGCAGAATTTATGCTGAAAGATATGCAGATAGAAGACATCCAAACGCAAGATCGTTTCAGAAAGTTATGAGTAGATTTATTGCAACTTCATGGGCCAATTACTCCAAACATGAACGTGTTAAACCTTCTCGCCATCGAAGATGATCATCACAGAAGCCAAAAGGACATAAGTGAAATAGTTGGTATAAGTGAGAGATCAGTAGGCCGTCTTTTAAAGAAGAATCGCTCACATCCCTATCATATTCAGTTACACCAAGAATTGGGCGTGCAGACTTCTATCATCGAGTAAGATTTTGTAACTGGGCCAGATAAAAAATTACTCAAAACCCAAATTTTTTTTATAATATTTTATGGACAGACGAATCAACATTTCATAAAAATGGATTTGTTAATGCACATAAGTTCTATTATTATTCCTCAGAAAATCCACATTTATTAAGACAAGTCGATAATCAACATAAGTGGTCTTTAAGTGTCTGGGGTGCCATCGTTGGGGATTATGTCATCGGTCCATTCTTTTTTGATGGACACTTGAATGGTGAGAAGTACCTTAACTGTTTGCGTAACGATTTACCGGGCTTATTAGAAAATATTACTCTTGATATTAGAGCCTCAATGTGGTATCAACATGATGGCGCACCTGCTCACTACTCTGCAGATGTAAGAGATTATCTCAATAGAGTCTTTCCAAATAAATGGATTGGGCGAAATGGACCTGTGAGATGGCCAGCTAGGTCCCCTGATCTGACAAGAATAGATTTCTTTTTAAGGGGATACATAAAAAGTATTGTTTATAGGGAACCACCAACCACTGCCGAAGATATGCGTAATCGTATAACACAGGCTTTTCATAGCATTACTCCTGAGTTGTTGCGTTGAGTTGAACAATCTTTTAAAGATCGACTTCAGGTCTGCATCCGAGAAAACGGACAACATTTTGAACAATTATTATAAATCATTATCGCTAATGATTAGCGTTAAATTATTTTTTTTTATTTTATTAGTTTTGTATTTTTAGAAATAATTTTTGTTAATTATAGTGTATTAGTTTCTTTTGCGGTTTTGAATTTGCAACACAATTGTTATCCACTGTTTTTTTTCTATTTAAGAAATGTTCCAATAATCTTATACATTTTGAATAATTTAAAATAATTCGGAAATGGCTATACTTAGGGATAGGGAATTGTATATCGAATTGATAAGGGTTAATATGTAGAAACCAAAAACGGAATAATATACAGGGGGTTCTATTTGAAAAAGTAAACTTTTACTAGTTGGAATCATGTCTGATTGGCAAGTCAATTGTAAACACCCTGTATGCAATTATGACATTTTCTTTGCATTATAAGAAAGCTCTATCTGTGTACTTGTTCATATAAATTAGATAACATTTGTTTTTCAACGGTTAAGGAGGTACATTTTCAAAGCTATCTCTGTAATTCCAATTTTTTTTATATATTGTTAGGAACAATGTGTAGAATTCAAAAAAGTAATAATATACAGGGTGTTCCATTTACATTTTTTGTATTATAGTTTGGTCATCTTTAAATAAACAACCTGTATACACGTGAATAATTTTAAAATATGCACACAACTCAACTATAACCCTATACCAAATTTTATTAATCTAGCTTATATGAAACGGAAGGTATAGAAGAAGGCGCTATTGTTGCCGGACCTGGTACTATATATATATATATATATATATATATATATATATATATATATATATATATATATATATATATAATTACTTACTTACTGAGCAAATTTAACATGTCTAGGTTTGGGTAGGCGTTAAACACAGTCTGAATAGGTGTGAATTAGATTGTTGGTGGGGAAGGGTAAGTCTTTTTTGTTGATTAAAGCAACACTATTCTTACATAAACCATTTTTTTTATATGAGCGAGTTACCACCGAAGGTTTTGCAAAATTCCTATTATTCTAACCATTTTTTCAAATCATTATGGTTAATCTGTTTGTAGCTAGTTGGTATTTTCTGTCAATATTGACTGTATACTAATAGTTTTTACAAGTTGTTTCAGTATTTATTTTATAGAAAACAATTTCAGTTTTGCTGAACTATCAAATATTGTTAGTGATGTACTCAGTGCATCATACTATTATAAAAGGTTATATAACTGCAGGAAAAATGGAGCTTCCGTTTTATGAACACTCTATAGATGCCTAAGAATGAGCGTATGCCGCACCCTTATCGCAAATAACTCTACACCTTATTAAGAATGACTACGATGGTATGCTAATTGATTTATCAAATCATTATTTACCAAATCAACTTTTATATAATTTACGGACGAACAGATATGACGAAGGCATACTCCGAAGTTGTTTTTTTTTCTTAATAAACCATAATAAAACAATTAGTATGCTTTATTTAGTCCAACATGGAAAATATACCTCAAACTAGAAAACATCGAAGCTTGTATGGACAAAATACTTAAATTCACTTCTTGTTTGCTTTTTATACATATAATGCGGCACTGTAATATGCTTTGTTTTTAAATAATTGTGTAGCAAATAAATTAGCCAACATTATCTATCACAACTTGATTTTTGTATTGAAACTATCCAAACAATTGGTTGATTTCCAGAATTTTCTGAAAAGACTAGGCTCGTAATAAATCAGGTACATAAAACCTAAACCACACGCAGACAAATATTCAGCCAAGACATTCCTAGAGATATCTAAGCCAGAAATCCAAACTCTTACATCAAGGACAAACTTGTTCCTTATCAACACAGCAGTAAACAATATTGGTCTCTTTCCAAAATAATTAATCAAAACTTTTCCCATGCAGCCTTCCCTTCTCTAGCAAACGTTAAAGAATACCTTCAAAATAATAACCTAATTCGTCTCTCAATGATACTCTACCAATAATACCAAATATATTTCATGAAACAAGAAAAGTTACATTTAATGTCAAAATGGTGAGAAAAATCTTGATCTCAAGAACGGATCTATAAGGCTGACTACAGATCGGTATCTCTAGTTTCAACGCTATGACGATGAAGGAATGCATTCCAATTTTAGCAAGATCTAGAACAGTTCTATCGAGTTTCCGAGATATATTCCGTTAGGAATATATCTACACTACACTTTTTAATCAGTTTCCAGCCTATGGTTTACCCCAAAAACTATTCTCATGGACCGTAGATTTTTATCCAATCGAAATTTCTATGTTGTACACGATGGACATTCCTTTAACATATCCAAAATTAATGCAGGAGCCATTCAAGGCACAGAAAAGACCTACCCTTCTCCACCAACAATCTAATTCACAGCTATTCCGACTGTGTTTAACGCCTACCCAAATGCAGACATGTTAAATTTTCTCAGTAAGTAATTTTTTAGGTTTCAAAATAAAATGTATGAAGATATAGATAATCATATGGATACAAATATACAAATGTATATAGACTATCAATAGAAAAAAATAAAGAGATCATTTATTACAAAATGCTACGCTAGCAGAACAATATATTCATTTTATTAATCTAATGTCGCCTAAATATAAACCTTGTTGGCAAGATGCAAAGTTCCTTCAACCTAAACTGAAAACATAGCTCTATATTTATATCTGATTATATTAAGAAATCTTTGAAATCAAATTGACATTTTTTGAACCTTCGTTTTATTTTCTTTATGTAACTAGTATACGGAAACTTAGTTAATTACTCAAAATCAAAGACGTCATTGATAATGTTTTATATTTTTTTCATGCCTGAAATAAGCAATTGCTTTATACAATCTTTTTGTTGACAAGTGGTACGTTGCATTTATTTGACACTTTCAATCTAGTGGCATAGTTATGCATAGGAACAAGCTGTATATATACATATATATATATATATATATATATATATATATATATATATATATATATATATATAAGTAGAAGGAGCCCAGCAACATCCCTAAGGACCAAAATCTTAGTTAATCTTAATTCATCTTAGCATCCCTGTTTCGGTCATCTTGTCGACCATCTTCATCTTAGTTCAGCTTAATTCATCTCAGCAAGCTCTAGTACAGTTTCAGTCCATTCCCCTGTATCCGTGCTCAACCCTAATACATCCTAATTCATCTTAGCATCCTTAATCCATCTTCATTCATGTCCATCGCCCAGCATCCGTGCTCAAGCTTAATTCATCCTAATTCATCTTAGCATCCTTAATTCATCTTAATCCATCTCAGCATACTTCATCTTAATCCGTTTTAAAGCATCTTAGTTCATTTTAATTCATCTTAATCCATCGTAAATCATCTTAACTCATCTTAATTCATACTAACTCATCTTAATGCATCAAATCAGTCAAGCCAATTAATCAAATCAATGGATCAAATCAGTTAACCAAATCAATCTCAATTAAATCAAACACAATCAAATCAAATTAGTCAATCTCGAACAAATCAATCTCAATCAAATCAAGCAAGAATCTGAGCTAACAATTCTTCATAACCTTCAGGTAACGATTCTCTCGCTGTATATACGTAACTCCTATGAACGACCGCTTACTTTTTAGATAAGGCTAACCGACAATCAGAGTTGGTACTCTCCCTAAACGTGAGGGCACCGGTGTGGGAAAACAGTCGATCATCCGCAAATCAATCTCAATCAAATCAATCAACCAAATCAATCAACCAAATCAATCAATCAAATCATCCTCAATCAAATCAATTAAACAAATCAATCAACCAAATGAAGCTCAACTAAATCAGTCAATCAAATCTTACTTACACTTATACCTTACAAAAACCAACGTTCAATTCAATACTATTTGTTTCGTTTAACTTACAGCTTGCAAATATCAACTTTAAATTCTAAAATACCGGTTTGATTTGAGTTACAGCTTGCAAAAACCAACCTTCAATTCAAAAATACCTGTTGGGTTTAACTTACAGCTTGAAAAACCAACCTTCAATTCAAAAATAGCGGTTCAATTTAACTTACAGCTTGCAAAAGCCCAACTTTCAATTCAAAAATACCGATTTGGTTTAACTGACAGCTTGTAAAAACCAATTTTCAATTTTAAAATATTTATTGATCTAGCTCTGGCCTGCTTTACCTCTCCAGATGTTAATTTTTTAGACTATACTAAAACTTAGCAAGAGTAGTTTGCTTACAAAATCGGGTTTTGCGGTAACCTCAAATGGAACCAATACCAGAACATTATATTGTGTTTAACAACACGGATCTATTTGTCAGCTGTGAAGAAAGTTACGTGGTTTCTCTGTAGTTCCAACTCCATTTAAACTGTATGGTATTTTTATATTCATCGGGGAAATACTGGATGAGGGAAAGTTGTAGATCTTCCAGATATTGAATAATTATACAGTTCATATGGCACCGATCCGACTTTTTCGTATAGTTAGAACGTTGTCAAGAATATGAATGCTGATAAACCAGAACTTTATTTTGTGTTTAACAACACGGATCTATTTGTCAGCTGTGAAGAAAGTTACGTGGTTTCTCTGTAGTTCCAACTCCATTTAAACTTATAAATAAGTCTATTAAAGTCTAAGTAAACGTACTTAATCAATAATGTGGTCATTGATATCGAAATACCTCAGTTCTTACTTCATTTTCATGTGTGTAATAGCAGTATAAATACTGTATATTTCTTCATCATAATAAGTTTTCAAAACCGTGAATTTAAAAGCCAAGGTTTTGTAAAATATATAAATAGAAAACAAAATAAAAACTAAATAAAAAAAAATGATTTTAACTGTTAGCACTGTCCTTGCGACCTGGAACGCAGTGGTTGCTGTTGAAATTTTTTCGTGATTCAGCATTCTTTTCTACCATGCACTTTGTACTGTTCATGCATATTTTGGCAGCACCATCAATCCATTCAGTAAGATTCTATGAAACCAAGTGCTAAATACCTTTCATCATATTTTTGTTTCTTTTTACATGTCGGTTCACTAACTAACGTAAATCTTTTTTCTTTATTTTATTGCAAAAGATCTGTCAATATACGTAAATAATATAAATAAAAAGCTGTGAAAATGCAAGAACAAATTCTACTTTAATCATTATATTGCAACAATAGTTTGTCAATGTTCGTTTTCTTGCAAACAAAACCTGCTTACATCCAGAACCTGACAATATACGAATATTTTTATTATCTTGTAACATTATGCTGTCAGTATGATAGAACCAATATTATTAGTAGATTATTGTGTAAGACGTGTAAGTTGATCGTTACTAAAGTTTTTGCAGTCGAGGCAACAGCCGAAACTGCAAAATTTAGCTAAACATTGATCAACTTACACGTCGAACGCAATATACTATTTTATCTTCAAGAGATTAATCAGTATCCTTCGGAGTGATAACTGATGACGAGTGTGTATCATTCTGACAGGTTCTTTGTATCTGAAATTTTCTGCCAAGATTACATTGTCCTAGCCCCATTATTAGTTCTGTCTGAATTTTTCTATCAAAATCACACTGTCCTAGCCCCATTGTTAGTTTGAACTTCAATCTCATTAGGCTGAAACTAATAATGGCGCAAGGCGTATGTGATTCGAATAATACACAAATAATAGGCAACTTAACCTACCCAAATTGACAGTAATAATGACAAGTTTATTAGTCTCTTAAAGATAAAAGCCTTTTCAGTTTCTCGCAACAAACATTTGACACCTTTCATCTCTTATATCACTGCAGAAATATGTCCACATATATGGAGTCTTTTTTTAACCGGTAATTCTATGTTTTATAATACATGCATATATATCTGCAACCTATTTCTCTTTTTACACCAAGATGTGTTTATTACATTAAAACTAATAACAATTTACGTAAGATTGTTTTAACTACTTATTGCTAAAAATAATAATTTTTTTATCTTAAGATCTCATACTTATTATATAATCCTGACGAAATTCCGTGCCAATAAAAAAGCAGTTACTCATATTTATTACGCAACATTTAAAACATTCAAAAGCCAAATTCAAAATGCAGGACTGTTTGCGTATTTGCATGTTTTGTTGAATAGCTTTCTGGTCAGTTGTTTGGTCTGCGGCTAGAGCACAGTGCCACTTGTTTGTTTGTCTTTTGTTTGCTTGTTCGTGTATTTTCTGGCTAGTTTGTTAGTTGGTGTTTGTATTCGGGAGTTAAGTAACGTTTGTTTGTTTTACTGTTTGCGTCTGTACTTGGTGACAAGGCTGTTTCTTTGAGTCGTTTGTTAAGTGTTTGTCTGTTTATGGTTTGAACAATTTGTGTCCTTGTTTTCATTGTGTGCGTGCGTACGTGCGTGTGTGTGCGCGTGCGTCTGCGTTTGCGTATGCGTGTGCGTGGGTTTGTGTGTGTGTGTTTGTTATCTATACTGTATGTTTCTAAATTTATACGTTGAGTAATTTATGTACTTAGTAGCTAGTTTATTTATTTTGGGGTTATTAAGGTTGCACACTAGCTTTTAAATTGTCTCACAATACAACCGTTGTCTAAAAAAACCTTTGTAAGATAGGCGACCAATGTTACGAGAGACTGTCTGTGTCTGAAAAAGGAATTAGTAACTACTCTGTAATTTAAAGAGTTTACGGAGTATGAGGTTTTCTTAAATTTTCCTTTAGTTATGACATCTGTTAAGAAGAAATAACTTGCATATACAGTAATCTTTTTCCGACAGTATACACACACCTTATTTACCAGCAGAATACAAAAGTATTCCTTATTGATAGAATATGAAATCTTCTTCACCGACCTTCATAGTACGCCCAAGTGTCGGTGTTACATCAAAGTGTGCCCAAGTTTCAGAAAACTACTAATAAGTAAAGGAAAGATGAAACACGCTGAGTATCCTAAACCAATGTACTCTGACAAACGCACGTTTTGCCTCTTATCATCGTGCAGCGCAACTGAAGTCATAATAAATATGTCAGGCTTGTGACCCAGCGGTGGGTTCCACTTGTATTTTATGGAATAAAGCGTGACCCAACAGTAGGTCACACTGTCGTTTTTTTGCATTATCATTAAAATGACTCATACTTATTACTAGAGAGCGGATTTATATGTAGCAAAAAAGTGCAAAATATGTGTTTTTTATGGTGTTAAAATTATCCAATATATGTGGTAACTCTTTTGAAATATGGAATAAAAAATGTACAGCACTGAACAAACTATTTTATATACAGTACAGTTTATATACAATATGATATCATGATAAAAATAATTAAATATTGGAATTACAGTAAAGGACTAAAATATGATTTAGATTTTTCATAGTAAAATTATGTCGTTTGTCGGTAAGTACGGTTTTATAAGCAGAAAATGACCGCTCAACGTCGCAAGAAGTAATGGGAGCATATTTCATTGAAGCAATGTCTTCAGGATTGATGTCTTCAATATCTTCAGTTTGCCCTTTTAGAATATTACAAATTTTATTCATTTGTACATATCCTGGATTTCGAAGTAAAATGCTATCGCTGTTATTTTGTTACCTACATTGCCTGGGATTAGTTTCAAAGTTTCAACTACTTTCTCTAATATTTGAAAGGAATTAATCAAGGGCAACCGTATGGCTTCCAAATCTTTAATTGCGGTTGTTAACATAGAAAAATTAGCTCTTATAAAAGCTAACTGTTGCAAAACCTTGTTGTCCGAAACACAATCCTTACAAATTTTGAGTGCTGCGGATTCGTCGTCAAAGGCAAGGAAACAATTTTTAATTTGTTGGAAGTTATCCGCATAAAACATAGCAGCATTAAGCCACGTACCCCATCTTGTAATAATTGGCTCGGGTGGTAAAGGCAGATATGGAGCCATTTGTCGATATTTTTGAATACGTAAAGGAGCTTTTAAAAGGCCTTTTTCCCATTATTGATTAAATTATTTACATCTGAGTATTCTAAGCGCACTAGTTCGGCCAATCTATTCAAGCCATGTGCTATACATGTAAAATGGGTTAAATTTGGGTAAAAAACTTGCAGAGCCTGTCCGACTTTAATTATGTAAGCTGCGGCATCTGACAACATTAACTTTATATTTTCTGATTTTACTGGATATGGCTATCGTTAATAAAGCGAGCTACTGTTGAATGACTGGTTTTTTCTAAAGCCACAGTGTTTATTAAATAAGATTGTGGAGGTTCTGACTCACTTAATATCCCAACCAGCATATTGGCTACATAACGTCCACACGCGTCTGTTGTTTCATCGACTTGAAAGTAAATGTTATTGTTGCATATTTTTTCTCTAATTCTATTTATGCGCGCCTGCTAGCAGTTCTGTAAATAATTTTTACGTAGTGTTGATTCACTGGGTATATGGCGATCGCACTATTTTTCTAAAAACGCCCTAAACGCTGGTTGTTTCAATTTATTCCATGGTATGTTTGATTGAGCCATTGCATTGCATAAATCAAATAAAATTTGTGGATAAATGCTGGTCAATTTGAAATTTTTGGTTTGAGGAAACCTAAAAAATAAACTGGCGTACAGCACACTTACGTACAAATTAAATTTTGCTTTTTTAGGACTAAGTAGAGCGTCATACTTTCGAGATTGAACGAAAGTTGCTTCTCAGTAAACATTATTAATTTTTAAAATTGCCATTTTCATTCCCAAAATTAACAAATTGAAACTCACCTGTTTTGAACAGGCATTGTAGTAAACAACTTTCCCATCAGTAGACAAATGCTTGGAGCCTTTTATCCATATCCTAAGTAAATCAGCTTTGAAGATGCAACTTTTGGCATATTTACTTGCAGTCAAGTAACAAGAAAGTAATATTACAATATTTATATTAAGGAATACACTATATATACTATTTTAAATTAATTAAGTAATTTAACTTCAGACACTGGTAAATTATCGCGTAGCATGTGAAAGCGTCTAGCGAATACTGTTCTTAGGTATATGTTTATTCAAAGTGGTTAGTGGTGACCTGTCAATGATATCTTACATTGGTGAATCACCCGCCTGCCGCCTTTGTTCTCAGTATTCCTGCGTTGCCAATTTCGACCAAACACCGTAACAAAAATAACGAAAACAACAGAACGCATCGTAATATTAAAACAATTATGCAAAATATGTTTCATTTATGCGTTTATAGGTGCACATATGGATAATAAATGTTTATGTGGTAAAAATGCAAAATATTAAATTATATGCGAAATAAAATTTGGTACTTAAGCAGTTATTAATAAAAAACATAAAATTGTAAAATTCGAGGTTGATTTGATTTAGCAAAAAAAAGATGTAATCACATACAAATCCGCTCCTTACTTATTACATAGGTTCAGAGAAAATCCAGTGACTCATTCTTCTAGTATTTCTTATGTAATTATTAAAAATGCTAAGGCGAAATTGTGGGCCTAATTTGAGTAGGGGAGGTCCGGCTACAGTGGCCACCTTTTCATGTTTTGTCTTCAAACTTTGAGTCTTGTATAAATTTTGCATATCTATTTGCCTAGGATCGTTCATTACACTTTCAACATTAACTATTCAGTACTAAAACTCAAATATTTCCTGTAATTTTTGAGTAAAATTTGTTTTTGTAAGTATTTACAAAATGGCCACTGTACCCTCCATGTAGGGTACAGTGGCCCTATGTTGTAAGAGTTGGGTGGCCACTGTTCCCTAATTAGAAATTAACAAGAAAATTGGATTAACAGAATAAATACATACAACCATTGCTTTAAAAGTACCTATAATAATTTTAAGTGGATATTACATCACTAAATGCAAAAAAAGAGATATAACTAAATGATTTTCAAAGATTAATTGACATTGTACAAAGAAATATCAATGCAAATCTGTAAGTCGTGCTTGTTCTGGCCGTTCCTCCGGATAAATTTGGATCAGGTAAGTGCAATTCTATGTCTTTAAGCAAAACAATACCTGCATCTTCAACGATTGGGAAAACGAACGCATTTCCTTGCTTTCGTAGAAAATTAATTTCATACTCTTGGTTACTAATTTTCTTTAACACCTAGCCCACGTAATATTTGCAAGTCTTTTTTGTAGGAAATTTGACCAAGACAAAGGATTGTGCGCCAATGTCACTTAGATCTTTAGAATCCTTTACGATATCATCAATTTCTTCACACCAGTCAACATCATCGGAGTCTGTTAAATCAGATAAGTTCATATCATCTTCCTCAAAGCTCGATACATTGACAATCTCTCGTAGTTTGGGCTTTTTAACAATTAATTGATGCCTATTCTCGTCAAAACATTTGCGCTTCACCTCAGCTGAGTTGTTTTTTCTTAGCTTAGATGCTTTATTATAGTTATCTACTCTTAATCTTTCGTAAATTGGAGTATCCGTCAATACCTCCGTCGATTTCTTTTTCCCTTTTCTGGGAATCTTTGTATTATTATTTTTTTTAACTGTTGGATAAGGCTGTACAATTTGTGGAGGTATAAATTCTTTCTCCGGTGTCCTCTGTTCAATCATTTCTTTTTGCAGGTTCAATGTCAGAATCAACAGTTTCCTCTGAGACAGCTTCTTTTTCTTGAGTGTTTAAACCTGGTTTCATGTTTTTCCCACAACTGGTACTTGGTTGGAATTCTTCAAAACTGGCGTTGGGTTGGGATTCTCCTAAACTAGTTTTAAGTTGGGGGTCCATCTCAGGAATGTCAGTTACTTTTGAAGCCATAAAATCGTCGTCACTGAATATCATATTATTGAAGGGGAAAATGCCCGTTTCTTTAAAAGCAGATATGCAGTTTTTCGCACAAAATACCAGTGGATATGCAACCCCTAAAAGCTCAGCGATATCATAAATTACAATTCTTTTCCCGGGATTATTAAGCATCCAAGTTTGACAAGCGTTGCAATAATATTTTTTCAGAGGACCATACACTCATTTATCCAACGGTTGTGGTTTGTGGCTGGTGTGCGGTGGGAGTGTCAGTAATTTCACATGGTTTTGTCGAGCCTTTTCTATAACTGCCAGCGATATGTGGCTTTCATGGTTATCCATTATTAAAAGTACAGGGGCATCCGCAGGTGGTTTAGCATGATTGATGAAGTGATTAAACCACTCTGCAAAGATATTGGATGTAATCCAGCCGGACGGAGAAGCCGCTCCAATAGTTTCCGGTGGCGAATTTTTGATCATATGGTGTTTGAAATACTTACGGGGAAACACTAGTAATGGAGGAATGGTATTTCCCATAGCGTTTATAGCTCCCACCATTGTTACGAGTGTACCCCTTTCGCTTGAAGTGATCTGTCCCACTTGCCTTTGGCCTTTAACAGCTAAAACCTTTCCGGGATTTTGCACTGTCGTTAACGCTGTTTCGTCGACGTTGTAGATTTGACAGGCATTTAGTTCATATTTTTCTATAAGCCCCTTTAAGTTTATGAAAAATTTATCAACCACTGGTTTATTAAAGCCCATAGCCCTTCCCAGAGATGTTGCTTCCGCTGTTCTTACAGCAATGTCTTTGTTCCTCTTAATAAATCCTGTAAACCAGTCTTTTCCCGCAATTTGATTTTCGCTCCAAGGCGCCGGAATATTTTTTTTATTAGCAATTGCCAACTCATAGGCCAATTTACGGGAGTTTTTGGGCGTCAAACCGTGATGTAAATTAGCCATAGTTTTCAGATATATCTACACAAATGCTGCTCCTCTTCACTAGAAAAAATTTTTATGACTGTATAATTTGGGCACATGCGTCGACTACCTTCTAATCGGGATTATTCCAATTTATGTTTTCTCTGGATTCCCTACATTTTTTTATATATCTTCGTAGGGTGGTGCGAGGAATATTGTAATTAATGGAAGCTCTTTTGGTAGAAAAACCTCTTTCAAAAACTGCATATACTGCATTTTTCATGCTCTCTTCACTGATTTTTCCAATGCCAGTATTTTTTAAACCTTTTCGTGGCATTACTGCAACCTCTGAAAGAAACAAATATAGCTATAATATGAACATGCCCTTAATACCTGCCTACTACAAACAATCGATATAAAAACTGACGCAAACAAATATAAAACCGATTAAAACCGGTACCTAGGAATATAACAACAATATAATAATAAATGACTAGTAACATTATGATGAATATAGCTATATTTTTTTTAACAATTTCAATAATTATAAGGCAATCGGTTTAAAAATATGAAAAGCAGTGGCCACTGTATACTTAAAAAATGTGGCCACTGTTCGCAAATCGCACTTTATCAAACATCGTAACCTAAAATATTAAAACTAAAATTCTTACCTTTTCGAGTATGAAGATAATACCTTCAAGGACGACACTTACACCTATTAACTGCAAAGTACAAAAAACAACTTTTAAGTTTATTGGGGAACACTTTAAATGTGTATTAAATAATAAGTATTGACTGCACCCAAAGAAAATTCACGTGTTTCATTACTATACTTAGCAACAACTGAATCATCGATCGTTGAAAATAATCGTTTAAGGTACCTATACACACAAACCAGATGTCAGTCTTGTCGGATATTCCACTAAAATTTTACGAAGAAGTGGCCACTGTACCAGCATGGCCACTGTAGCCGGACCTCCCCTACATGTTTGCGTATTTATTTGGCTAGCTTCTTTATTCTGCAGGTAGCGAGTTTATATGCTAGCGCTATACGTATTTGTATGTCTGTGTGTAATTGTTTGCATGTTAAATAGCTTATTTGGTGTTTTGGGTTTGACCGCTTTGGTTGGCAAAGATAAGTAATATTCGGAATATTTAGTCAGTTGTAATTTCTTGATTGAACCCCAAGGCATGGTTATTATTTTATATGTCCAGGAAACCATTGTTACAGCAATTCCAAAATTAAAATTAAATTAAAATTAAAAATGTTAATATTGTAAGAAATGTTATACATAACAAATTTCGTTTTTATTTAACTAATATCTAATCTAACAGGAAAGTTATCAATATATTATCGATTCTTATGTTAAAGACGTTTTGTTCAATGTCTCTTGCTCTAGCTAATATCAAAAGCACATGGAAAGAAATCTTATAGATATGAACTCGCTTCTAGGAGTAGTAGTAATTATATCTTATATAAAGGTTTTATTTATTTAATCAATAACAATAACTGGTTTCATTGGCCATCAAATTAAAAGTTTGTTTATCATGATACAAAGAAAATCTTACACTAGTTGTACCATTTTGTACTAACTTATTACCCAATGAATATTTCGATGAGTTAATAGTTTTTGCATGCAAACTATGCCAGATATCTGCAATTTAAAGTAACATTTTTCTTATGTATTTTACTTTGTTCTCGTTTTCCATTATCTGTGAGAGTTTTATTATTAATCTTAACGTAAATCCAATTTTGTGTAACCTTTTTAATAGGGAAAAAGCGAAAGGTGTTCATTGGTAAAGTGGAGTACTCCAAGAACCATTTAAACTAATAATAATATGTATTAATTGTTGTAAACAAGTTTCATGAACTGTAGGGATTAATTTAATGCTTACATAGTAGTGTTATCATAGTATCAACAGTTCAGACGAACTGTTGTTACTGTGATAACGCTACTATCTAAGGATTAAAATAATATGTATTATTTTATGCATATGTCGCGAATGAACACCGTCCAAAGAATGAAATAACGTTAGAAACGCACATAATGACAGTACATTTTATAGCTGTTTTAGTAGCTAAGGAAAAAATCCATTAGGTTATGATTTCTCTATTTAATATTTAAATAAAGAAATATTGAAACACTCAGCTTAAATGGATATCGTAGGTATTAGAGGAATGGGCCTAGAGAACATAGGTTTCACTGTACTACCAGTAGAAGGGAGCAGCTTGACCTGTGACGTCCTTAGTGGTGGGGGAGGTTACGCCCACGTGGACGTGGTCATTTCCCACCCTTATTGCTTCCTTTCGGGGTCGTTTTCAACCCGTAGATGGAATTTACAACACTTGATGTTAATGTTTACCCTTAATTAGAGTCTTTTTGGTAGTTTAGCCTTTGGAGGGATGATTTTTTAACCCTACATGGGATTTTCACTCATAATTAGGGCTGTATTAAGAGCCTTTTTGGTACCTACCTAGAGAGTAGGAAAACGTGCGCGCACAGGCAAGCGAGGCAAGTTGTACTCAAGTGACCGGGTGGGGTAGGAATGGGGGGAGGTCAAAGTCCAATTATTTTAATCAAAGTCATAATCAAATTCCACGGCCATTTTGTTTTTGATCATGAATCATAATTAAATTTCTCAACCATTTTCCTTTTAACTATGAGTCATAATCAAATTCCTCTGACATTTTCCTTTTAATTATGAGTCATACTCAAATACCGCGACCATTTTGTTTTTAATTATGAGTCATTATCAAACTCCTCGGTCATTTTGTTTTTAATTAGCAATTAGCCAAATCAGTGGAATCAATCCATCTCGATCAAATCAAACAAGAAGCTGAGCTAACAATTCTTCATAACCTTCAGATAATGATTTTCCCACTGTCTTACTTTGTAGGTAAGGCTGACTGACAGACCTGGTACTCTTCCTAAACGTGAGGGCACCACCGTGGGAAAACATTCGATAATCCGTAATCAATCTCAATCGATCAAATCATAACTTGCAGCTTACGAAAACTAGATTACAATTTAAAAATACCGGTTTGGCTTAACTTACAGCTTGATAAAATAAATCACGCTTCAAAAATACATAAGATAGCCACCGACATTGTTGACAATATAAAATCACAGATGTAACCAAACTCGAAACCAGATCACTATATTATTTTACATACAAGGAATGTTTTATATGAAATACCTCAGGCAAAAGGGCTCTATATTTATAAACAAGCTTGAACACACTATCTCGTTTTTTAAAATGGACAATTGCCTGAGTAAAAATAAAATAAGCCGACTTTTACGTTTAATTTTTATAACACACATGTGATTTGAAGCCGACACTGGTTTCATTGCGTAATACAACTATAGGATTATTTTACCCAACGCTCATCATTATCATTAGACAACCATAACAATAATATCTGCCAAATTGGCAAATTAGCACTTTTGGTCAATACTCACGTGTGAGCATTGACCTAAATTAAAAACCGGGCGTTTATTAATCTAGCCTAATATTGAATGTGTGTTGACCTAACCTAAAACGCAAGAAAAGGGAGGAACGAGGAGACGAGGGCGAAGTGAGAGTCGAGAGAGAAAGAGAGAAATAGGAAGAGAGGGAGAGGGAGATGGAGAGGGAGAGGGAGGGATAGGGATAGGGAGAGGGAGAGGGAGAGGGAGAGGGAGAGGAGAGGAGAGGGAGAGGAGAGGGAGAGGGAGAGGGAGAGGGAGAGGAGAGGAGAGGGAGAGGGAGAGGGAGAGGGAGGGAGAGGAGAGGGAGAGGAGAGGGAGAGGAGAGGAGAGGGAGAGGGAGAGGAGAGGAGAGGAGAGGGAGAGGGAGAGGAGAGGGAGAGGGAGAGGAGAGGGAGAGGAGAGGAGAGGAGAGGGAGAGGGAGAGGGAGAGGAGAGGGAGAGGGAGAGGGGAGGGTGAGAGAGAAAGGGGGGGGGAGAGACGCGAGAATTTGGAGAAGCGAGAGAGGCGATAGACGGGAGATACGAGAGAGGTGTAATAAATGAGCGCGACGAGAAAAACGAGGGAGGCGAGAGAGACGAGTGAGCGGAGAGAAACTAGGGAGACGTGGGAGCGGAGAGAAACAAAAGAAACGATAGATACGAGAGAAACGATAGAGATTAGGGAAACGAGAGATGCGAGGGAGACGAGAGAGTCCAGTGAGTGGCGGGGGAGACGAAAGAGGCGAGTACGATCAACTTCTATTACAGAAAGCATCGCTAGTTTAAGAATACATCATTAGACGGCGTCGCGAACGAACAAATCTGCTTTTAAAAATATATTACTAGGTGGAGCCACGATCAATTTCCATCACAGAAAATATGTTTAAAAATACACCTCTAGATGACGTCACAAACAGACAAATCTGCTTTTACAAAAATCTAAATAGAGGGATTTCTTTGTCACTTACAAAGAACGTGAACATCATACTTCCATTTTCAAGGATAGTCCAATTTTTTCCGTAATTAGCTAATAGGGTTTTTTCCAAACACGTTAAATCTACTTGAAAAGTGAAAGGTTGTTAAGTGGTGCAGGTCCAAACGATAATTACAAGCCTCAACTAAAATGGTTTGCACAAGCCAACTTATTTTTAAGATCCATTTCTCAGTCTCATGAAAACCAGTGAAACATGTAAGTAGCAAAATGTACACCTGTATATTTCATTATAAATGGTCTAAATATCAAAGCTCATTTACCTTATTTAATAATAAATTTCTTTTTTTGTTTCAAGTTTACAATAGTTTACAAAGGTTACATATAACAGTAGGTATTCTTATAATAACTATCTGAAATTTGGTAAATAAAATAATATTAAATGTATATATAATTCATGAATCATATTCTATTGCCATAAAACTGCTCCTGGTCCAACAAAATAATCTGCAAACTTGTCCCGAAGAAGTGCTGCGGAATATGCATAATTATTGCTAGAGATAGGTGCCGATTAGTCTTCTATTCCATGGTTTGGAACAGTATTAGATCGCCAAGATCCATATTTCATAGTTCTAGTTTCGTAATTTTCATTACTAACATATGGTGGATTCAAATATTTTCTACTAGATGTTAATCGCAACCAATTATGTAACGCGATAGTTGTTTTGATAGTTTTATCTGCCATCTCCAAGTTTACTGCTTTTTGTATATACGAAAACGTGATACCATTATTCCAAAACCATTTTCTACAATCTTTCTCACCCTTGATAGGCAGTAATTAAAAATGTTTTGCTTCTGTGCTAATGAGTAGTGAATTTTTTAATGGAAAAGCGTGGTCCCCAACAAAGACGGCTTTTTCAGGAAGATTTAAAGCATTTGTTGAAAGTGCTTTGTTAAAATACGAATTCGCAAATCATTCATTCGTCAATTCGTACCAATGTCAATGTATCTAAAACAATAATTGCCATCGACCACAGCTAGTATTACAACGCTGTAAGTTTCTTTTATAATTAAAAAAATCAGAACCACCCTTCGGTGGATTCCATATTAACAATCAATCATTTGCTCCACAGAAAAATGCAAAAATTCAATCTGTTTAAAAATTTCCGTTGTATAGTTTTCCAGTTACCTTCCGTCTTAGGAACCTAAAATATCACAAATTAGACAAAGAATAAATAATAATAAAACTTTTATAATAGTTTCAGGAAAACAGCTGAAGCGTTTTTCTAACTCACAGTTAAGCCAAAATGAAAATTTCAATGAAAATAACTAAAATAGTGAGGCAAGTCCAAAATCTGCTTCAATGAAAAGGGCTGCCAAAACTAAGTTGGGGCAAAAGTTCGTGAATTTAGAATGAGAGAAAGTAGTACTCCTATTGAAACGGCGATAAATAAATTGGAGAGTAATAGGAAATTCGAATAATGCTTCAGATGAGTACACTATTTATACCCAACATATTCCTACTCAACTTAGAGCTTTACCACCTATAAGAGATTTGGTATGCCCAGACGAATTTCAACATACTACACGAGAAAAAATTAACGCATAGAATAGTCATGCAGCACATTCAACGGCTCCAATTAGCTTTGACTGTTCAAATCAAAGTGTGACTACACCTATTTACATGTCATCTCTTTCTCCTCAAACTTACTCTTTTCCTGCCATACATGGTACAACGGAAATAGGCGGCAGCAATAACTCAACAGGGGTAAATCAAGACTGCCATGTTAATTCAAGCTGTGCAGTCAACGTATGATTAAATTTGTTCTCTTCCAATATCTCTGCTGGTATTTTTGTTTACACTTTAAATTGAATAACCTTTTTTAGTCTATTGTCTATTATTTACTTACCTGTATAAATTCCTTAAGAGCTGCATGTATGGCATCCAATACTTCTGAAAAAAAACTTAAAATTGAACGCTTTGGAATACGATACAATGCTTCAAGCGACGACTAGCTATCACCTGTTGCCAAAAAATCTAAGAACAACTTCCAGTTTAAGTTTCGCAGGCAGTGCTTGTCTCATATTTGTATTCTTTTTTTGAATACTCGGTGATATTTTCAATAGTAAATAATTAAACGGCTGCTCAAACATTCGGATATGGTTTTGGTATGACCACGCGTCTTTTGTAGCCAATTCTTTTAATAAAATGTTACATGCAACTAATATATTACGTCGTAAAATCTATGAACGTATCCATAATCGTCTCTTCTTTCTCTTGTCTATCAGAACATCTCTTACTTCTGCTATTAGCGCTTCTCCAATAAGAACAACTCCGACTTGAATTAAATTACACGGTTCCGTCGTCATATTTAAAACCACGTTTCTATTAAATCTTAGTAAAACCGTGAAAATATTGTTCGACTTACGTCAAACTACCTAGTAGGTCAACCTAAGTCGACCCATACAAATGCACCTTAACGGTATTTCTAGTCATTGTTGCATTTCTGTGAAGTAATGATACAAAACGAGTAAACACGTAGTGACGTTTTTAACGATATCCTAGAAAAGTAATAAAATATCAGCTTTATTTAGCACTGTTTCAAGAACACATAATTAAAAACTGGAAACGAGCAAAATGACCGTACAAAGAAGTTGTAGTGTTAAAGACAAATAACCTAATATATTGAAGGCATTCCTTCATGTGCTTTATTTTGTGATAACTAATTACTGAACATTTTCAACCAATGTTGTGCTCTCAACCGATCAATTTATAAAAATTTTTTAATGCCACTTTTATAGAGGGAATTGATTGACACGAGCTTTTGCTGAAATATATTCTTATAATTTGAACCCATCTAAACTGATAAAAATCACAAGCCAGCGTCTCCTTTAGCTGGGACAATAAAAGCGCTTCAGAAACTTTTTGGATTGTTAAATAATTCAAAAGATAGCTTGATGAATTAAATTTCTGAACGATTGTGTACGAATTTGTTTTTTAAAAATATTTTAGTTATTACCATCTTAACGAAAAATTGTAATTAAATTGAACGTTTCTGAAAATGTGTTTTTACGCTTCTCTGTTATTGAACATCGATATTATACTTATACTTCTTAAATAAAACATGTTGTCTATATTACGATAAAAGAAAAAAAAATATGTTGATACAGATGTGGTGTTGAGGCCACATAATACAATAGGAATACATAACACTTTGAAAAACCTTTTTTGCATTGAATAAATTCATAAATTGCTTTGCCTGAAATATTTCAAATTGTACTATATTTATGTAACGTGCGTGATACTAATATCGTTGTTCATATTTACTTTCATATATCATCTTAGTAGTAAATTTGTTAAGTCGTTCTTTTTATTTATTTATACATAGAAAATTTATATACCGACATTATTAAAATCTAAGATATCAATATATTAAATATGGATTAAGGGGTTGAACAATTTGATATGATGGCCATAATACATTAGTATCAATACCTAATAATAAGCGACAGTAGGAAACGAGAACAACAAATTGTGCAAGTGTTTATAGTGTATATAACATGTCGGTATGGTGATTCTTAACTTTGACGTCGACCGCTGATGCTGATAGCTTAGTTATTGAAACGCCTTTGGTGTTTTTTATTTTTGTGTGGTTTGCCCTTAACACGGAAAATTTGAAGCATTCATTGCGTAAAAAGCAGACCTAAATGGAACCATCTGGAATTTTCTTCAAATATTTTTGGACTAAAGAAGAAACTGACATTCCCCTACACAATTTTTACCGCAATTATAAATAAATTGAAGTAAGACCAATGCGCTGCATCTGAAACATTGATGTTGGTATTAAGCTAGCATATTAACATATCCGTAATATTGCTTTGTTAAAAGAAGTTTACGTCCCTATTTTAATTCATGCAGTGGCTGATAATTTACGAAAACCAAGCATGGTAAATAATCAAAAGGTTTAAATCATGAATCGTAGTTCTCGAGTTCAGCAGTTGAATTGTTCTGCAACAGCAACACACCCCTCTCCAGTTTATATCTACACAACGAAGCAAATTGTTTAGATGATTTTGTTACGATATTTCAATTTATGAGTCATTATGTAGCAGTATCGTACGAATAGAGCCTTTAAATACCGTTGAGGACGTGTAAATGAGTATTTAAGCATGACAAAACTTTTTTAATTATAGTTCACAAATTATAACGTATGTTACGCCACTGACAACTTTTGCGTATCAAATATTAACGATGGTATTTAAACCTAGAGTGAATATATTTGACTACTTATAGAATGGTTCTGGAAGTAAAATTGGAAAGAGTAAAGCTTATAGGGACATCACTGCATGCTACCGGATTTGTGTCTCAAATGATAGCACTTACAACTTAAAGTAACTAATTCGTTTACATTGGAACGTAGACTAAGATTTAGTGCATAGAAAGATAAGTAATTGTGTCGGTACAAACGTTAAATGGATATGATGATTTAAATTGGGGCTTCGGGAAAGGTTTCTTAATTTTACTTTGGTAAATACGATTTTAATGTTTTACAACGCAACTGTCAGAGTTTCCATACATTTAAATCATTTAAATGATAGCATCTAATTTTAAATTATTACGAAATGAGCCTGTCAAATATAAGAAAAATGACAGAATTTACAAATATACGAGATAAGCTTTGCTTTCTAAACAAAATTATGGTTCTTAGTTAAATTTTTAAAGTAAAAGCTAAAGATGCATTTCGTGTTAGCAATGCCATGACATCACTTGGGTTATCTGACGACTTGACCTGTAGACTGTACTACTAAGCAAATTTAATTTGGGATGAAAAATGGTATTCTCTTCAGTGACATTCATTGGGCAAAAATCGGACCTGAAATAGAACCATATGGAATTTTTTTAAATCTTTTTGGTCTAAAAAGAAACTAACATGTCGATTCCCAAGCTTTATCGCAATTATTGTTAAATGGGTTCCTCTGTATATTAATAAGACCAATGCGCTGCATATGAAACGTTTATATTGGTATTAAGTTAGCATATCAGGATATCCGTAATATTAATTTGTCGAGAGAAGTCTACGTCCCTATTTTATTTCGCACAGTGGCTGAGAATCTACAAAAACCAAGCCTGTTAAATAAACAAGGAATTTAAATCCTGAATTGTAGTTGTGGAGTTTTGCAATTGAATTGTTCTGCAACAGCAACACACCACTGTCCAACTTATAGCAACACAGTAAGGCAAATTATCTAGATGATTTTGTTAGGATTTTTAATTCATGACAGAATTTTTGCGCATCAAATATTAACGATGGTGAATATATTTGACTACTTAAATAACTATTTCGGAAGTAAAATTGTATAAAGTAAAACTTATAGGGAGGCCACTGCGTGCTACCGTGTTTGTGTGTCAAACGGTAGCACTTACAACTTAAAGAACTAATCCGTTCACATTGTAACGTAGAGTAAGGTTTAGTTCGTAAAAAGTTTAGTTATTGTCCCCATAGAAACGTTGAATGAGTATGATGATCGAAACTGGTGCTCTAGGAAAGGTTTCACAATTTTCCCTTGGCAAATATGACGATTTTTTAGCATTTAATTAATAGTATCCAATTATAAATTATTACAAAATAAGCCTTTCAAATATCAGAAAATTGAATTTATAGATATACGAAATAAGCTTTGTTTTTTGACCATAATTATGGTTATTTAAATTTTTGAAGTAAAATCTAAAAGTGCATTTCGTGTTAGCAATACCATGACATCACTTGGGCTATCTGACAACTATACTATTAAGCAAATTTAATTTGGGATGAAAAACGTTACTATTTTTGATGACATCAAAATTTGGGTGTAAAAGGAAACTAGGTGGTGGGAATAGTCAGTCTCCAGTCGGCGGATCGGCTTTAGACAATTACGATATTAACCTATATGCAAATGTGAGTGCGGTCAAACGTAAAGGTCATTTTGGCCTTATAAGAGCCGAAAATTCCATGATTCGATGTAGTTAATTATCTTATTATTAACCAATTTGTCCTATACTGCAGAATAGTCAAGTATTCTATTTTATTCCGCTGTCCATACGAAAATGTTAAGAATCTTCTACGCAAGAGTCCACTCCAGTTTCACTACTTAAACAATAGAACACATTTTGCTATTAACAGAAACGTCTTCACCAGACTTCCATATGACAATACCGCTACCAAATGTGGCACCTTTTTTCCAATCTTTTGCGTGTATTCGTGTTCACCCTCGCCATCTTTCGCTCAAGTCCGCCTTCACTTGCGCGTATGTTTTTTACAACACCTACATAAAAGCCCGTATAGAACGTGACGGTGGATGTTTATTACTTACACTTCCGCACAGAAAGGTTGTTTGGCTAAATTCTTGCGACCCCACAGTATCCACCTGGCAGAGCAACGAAACTGATCGCGCAAGTTTACTGGCCGATGCTGCATACAAATTAAGTTAAAGTTAAACTTAGTCCAGCAGGGGCTTACTGCCTTAACAATATCGTGCTGTACCTTGGTTTTTAATGTTACGTAACCTGTGAAAGATAAAATAAGTAAGGATTATGTGCAGGAGATTTTTAGAATTGATTGGGGAAAGAAATGGTTTATAATTTAATTAAAGTATTCAAAATTTTAAAAAATGTTGTCTACGACAGTTTTGCTAAAAAAGACTGCGACTATAAAGTAAATGAAGTGAAACGCAAAAATATCTAAAGTGTTGAGAGGTTTATAATTTCGTAAATAAGAGAAAACTATTTCGCGAGATAATATTTTTATAAGTGAGGAGATACCCAAATAGTGGCACCATAAGTATTGAGTTACAAAAAACGTCTAAGCACATAGAACAGAGTCGTATAAGATAAGGATACGCGATCAACTAATCTACAGCTAATTGCTTACGGCCATAATAATTAACGGACTGCCAGCTGTTTCCGTTGCTTCACAAAACCTCGGAAGTTTCCGTAGTAGCAATAACCCATTAAAATAATACCGTTTTTTTAAACATTTATTCTAGGAACATGTAAATTTAGTTGGGATGTGGTTATTATGTCTTCGATCACATTGTGTATTAGTTTATGCAATTTAACAAATGTCTGAAATTGATGCTTTTTTAATTTTAATTTTATAAAGAAATGAAACTAAATTCATCTAATAATAATTGACAGCTGTAACTTATTACACGATACATACCATTTTTTAAGGGTCAACGCTATTTTAAAAATTGTTTTTGGACTCCTTCGAGTATATTTATGTAAGTTTGCTGATAAGGCGACCAAATCATGGATGAATAACTTAATTCACTAATAGTATAAGCATTGTATAAGGTGATTAAAGTTTTCAGTGAATTAAACGACTTACTGTTACTTATAATAAAACCTACCCACTAAACAAGAAAACATTAAATAAATGTTTGTTAAATGTTACCTTTTAGTTGACTAACGTTTCCATCTAAGTATGATAAACGTTATTTAAATGTTTATTTCTACATCAATTCTCATGCAAATAAATGTTACCAATTGTAACGTTAAAACGATAACGTTAGTATAACGTTACTTTTTTGTAGCATTTTTGTCTTAATCAACGTCATATATTAGTCATTTCAATGTTAGTTTCAGGTGTTCTCAACGTTATAAACCTATTACTAGAATATGTACAATAAATGTTGTTGTAATGATTTTATACTAACTCATTTCCAACATTTCTATCATGTAGGGTAAGGTATAAACCTTTCACCATAAATGTTTTAGAAGTGGATGTATCCATTAACGCTTTTTAGCTACCGTGGGGTGTTCCGACACCCCAGCTCATGGTTTTTTGTTCGTTAGGTATAGAATTTTGAAAGTAAATTTTTCTTGTTTCAGGTATTCTCCTACATCACCATTACGAAGATAATACTGACATTAAAACTTTCTAACTGTTTGTGGATTGTTGTATAAGTGATAGGTGGGGTTCCAGAACACCCCAGCATAGTAAATACGTGTAGTGAATACTTGAGTAGTGTACAGTAATGGATCGGACTTTATCAAAAACAAAACTTCAAAAGTTGGCAGAAAATTTTTATGACTATGTGGAGAGTGAATTGGATAATGAAGGTGATAGTGACCTAAGTGATGCTGTGAGTGAACATAGTGATCATAACACCAATACGGACGACGAAGAATATGAAGAATATGAGGCTGACGATCTACCAGATAGTGGTAGATATTACTATGGAAAAAATAGGTTTAAGTGGTGTAAAGACCCACCAGCTTCTTCGCGAACTCGACAAGAAATCACAGTAATCCATCTTCCAGGTCTAAAAGGAAATGCAGCTGAAATTTTTCCAAAGACTCCATTAGAAAGTTGGTCACATTTGATTACCGATGAAATTTTATCTGACATTTTAAAGCATACCAACGCTAAAATTACAGACCTCAGTGTAAATTACGGTTCGACTGCTACATTCGTAGGACATATAGACGAGTTAGAATTGAAAGCATTTTTGGGTGTAATGCTTGTAGCTGGAGTATGCAAATCTAATCACGAAGATGTAAAATCTCTTTTTGGTATTGATAGCATAGGAAGAAATATATTTCGGGGTACTATGTCTAAAGAAAGGTTTCTATTTCTGCTAACTGCTTTGAGGTTTGATGACTGGACTACTCATCAGGAAAGAATTGAAAGTGGAGACCGGCTAGCTGCGGTTTCTAAAATATATGAGGTATTCAACAGAAATTGTCACTTTAATTATTCGTGCAGTGAATATGCGGTAGTAGATGAAATGCTGGTTGGTTTTAGGTGAAAGTGTTCATTCCGCCAGTTTATGAAGAGCAAGCCACGAAAATATGGATTAAAAATAATGTGCTTATGCGATGCCAAAACGCATTAGAGAGAGCCGAATCCAAAGAAATTATCAGTTCCCACTCAAAGTACTCTAAAATTAGTAGAGCCGATCAAAAACACTAACCGCAATGTGACGGGGGACAATTGGTTTAGTTCCCTTGAGCTAATGAAGGAACTACGTGATATAGGCTTAATTTACGTTGGAAACTTACGTAAGATTAAAAGCGAGGTTCTTCCACAATTTCTACCAAACAGACAGCGTGAAGAAGCATCTTCTATTTTCGGATTTACAAGTAATGACACAATAGTGTCATATGTTCCCAAAAAAAATAGATCGGTTATACTAGTTTCAACTACCCCGAAATAATTAACTTCTACAATTCTACAAAGGGTGGTGTGGACGCATTGGATCAAAGGTGCGCTACTTATTCCTGTCAAAGGAGAACCAAAAGATGGCCTATGGATGTATTTGGTGCCATGCTCGACATTGCAAGATCCAACAGTTTCATAATTTACGTAGCAGCTTCTCCGGAATACATCAAAATATCACGTCGTAAATTTACTATTGATATTGCCATGTCGCTGATTCATGATCACGTAAAACGTAGACTGGAATCAAAAAACTTGTCTAGAGATCTACTAGGTATAATTAGAAATATACTGGAAGAATCTGTGCCTGATCAGCAGGAACATCCAAACGAACCCGGGCCATCAAAGCGGCCCTGTCCCAGCTCCTACGGTCGTTGTGTTATATGTCCCAGGAAAAAAGACCGAAAGATGAAATCAACCTGTCAACAATGCAAAAAGCACATTTGCAAAGAGCATTCCGAAAGTTTTGTACGTTGCAGTAACTGCAGCGAAGATAGGTAAGAAGAAATAATTTTTGCCCATTTTTCAATAATATATTTTTCCTTTCAAACATGTTTGTTGTTTTTTGTGTTTTCAACTCTGATTTCACTTTTCTGTTACATGACTTAAGGAGCATGTTCCTAGAGCCATATGCAATGGATAAGTGAACGATAGCTAAGGCTGATTTTGGGATATTTTGTAATGAGGATACTGTTTTCTTTTTGGTTATATGTGTATAGAATTGCTAATGTTTATTTATTGTAGTTTTTAGAAAGACAATAAATGTTATTTTGGTTACTGCGTCTCTATGCATGTGCAATGTAAGCACCTATATCATAAAACATGCAACATTATAAAGCATATTGTTTATGCACACATATAAACAATGGGGTGTCCAGACACCCCACCATAGTAATTACGTGCATGAAAACAACGATAGCAGCTACGGGTTAAAATATGTTGTTTTAATTTTTTTTGTGTATTACCATTTCTTAAATATACGAATTGGTTAGACATATCTTGTATAAGCTAGAGATTTTACACAAAAAAGATTAAAAAACCTTTAAGTGGCATAGATAGATATATCCACTTCTGAAAACATTTGTAGTCTAAGGTTTACACTCTACCTGCATTATAGAAATTTTTCGGTTTCATTAGAATGTTTAAATTATATTCCTTTAATGCCGCATACTTATCACTTATCACATATATGCCATAATTATACGTTTTGGTAAAAATATCTATGTAGGTACCTCTATGTAGATGCGAAAAGAAGACGGAGGATAAAACCATTTTCATGTATGTATCTCGATTTCAATACATGCTTATTTATTTTCAGATACTTTATAAATAATAAGTACAGAAGAAGAAACAAATGCAAAGAATTCTTAGGACTTATGCACTACACTGCTACATATGCTTAAAATGCTTTAATTAAATGAACATCAAACCATAATTAATATTACAAAAAAAACTTATTTTATATAGTATATTGCATCCTCATCAGTATCTGAAACAACGAGACATAAATAACAATATGTAATATAACTATTAAAATAATAGTAATAAAGTCACAAATATAATGTTTATATTTTAAGGTGAGGAGGTGCACTATTTTATTTAGCACTTAAAAATTATTAATTTGAACTATAGTACGTAACATGTCAAAGATGAATTAAATTAAGCGAACAATCAGAATCGGTATTAAAATCAGTTAATAGCAGTTTTCAATTACATTTTAACACCACAATATTGACACAACCTTCAATTAGATAATTAATTTCCTTATAACTTTTTTGATATTGCAGGTACAGCATTCTAATTGTCATACATTCATAATCAATATATTTTTTATCAATAACCAAAAATTCACAATAGTGCAGTTAAAATTATGAATGAAATTATCAAAAATTTTGTAACTTTGATTAATACATTATTACTAAGTTTTTAATCTGTACCTGATTTAATTCATCTTTTACCATTTACATAAAGTATCTGCCAATTGAAGAGTACCCCATCGCCTTAATACTTACTAGTAAGATGACAGTAGGCAATTACTTGATGAGTAATTATGTAAATTTAAATAATTTATATACAATTAATGGTAATACACAGTAAAATAATTAAAATTGAATCAATTTCGAGATCAATAAGTAAAAAAAATTACTCATTCCATTTTAATGCTTTTAATCTTCTTTGGTTAGCAAATCTAAGCCAGTGCATCACAAAGACCTCGAACCCCTTGTAACAACCCTTTTTGAGTTGTATTAAAATATACTTAATTTAAGGTCTTTCATTCGTTCTGTTGTAAATATAAGAAAAATTTTAATTATTGAAATATAGGTATGTGGTAGACAACTTAATTTGCATATCTTGTAAGGGGTTTATAGTGCATATTTTCTAGGTATCCTTCCACTTCCATAAATTATTGTTTTCTGATCATTTGATTCGCGCAACGCGTCATCATTGACTTAATTCCTTGCGCAAATCCTTTCTCGCACGAGTACATCATCGAACTTTGAAAGCAACCATTTTGCTTACTTCCTTATGACTGCTGTGAGTGCAGGAAGCTTTGTTTTGGGTTTTCTCCTAAATTTTGTGTGAAAGTGCCATTAATTTGATGGTAAGATATTTTAAGGCATTATACAAAAAATTAAAACATTTGCTCTTTTCAGCACTTTTATTTTTTACTGTTACTTTAACTTTTACTTTTACATTTAATATTACCGCTTTGGATTGCACAATTAATTTTACTGTTGCGTGCGCTTTCATTTTATGATTGCAATTTTTGCATTCAAAACTTCAAAATAATGTAATAAATATTGGATTCAAAATTTCAAGAAGAAATTTTATAAGAGATAAAATCCCTTTCATGGGTTGGTTTACTACGTAAAACATTATTTCAATATATTGCGCAATAATGGTGCAAGGATGACATCACCTTGGTTGACCGTTTCGTAAACATTTAGATACCAGAGGTTATTAAAAAATGTGTGTACAAAAATTTTACAAAGGTATTCATGTAATGATTTTTTTAGTAATTTAAGGTAGTTTTAAGATATATTTTATTTAACCCTATCATTTTAACTGTAAATAAACTTAGTTGTGTATTTTTTATTGTTTTACATTTTGATAATTTTAGTATAAAACTTGGTTTAGTTGTTTCGAGTATAATTAAAAAATAACTTGGCGTCCGAGATCATTTTTATTAGTGTTACACTGCATTTTTATTATTTAGGTTAAGTGAAAATAATCGAGCTAAATTTGAGGTAATTGAGCAAATCAAAATTATTGAACCACCCTACTTAAACTACCGACTGGGACAAAGGCATTATTTGTGGTGAATGGTTAGTATCTCCAGTTAGTTTGACTATTTGTGTGTTTAGGAGAACTTTTTACTCTTATTTCTCTATTCCATTATTACATTTATTTATTATTAAATTTATTACACCATTTACGCCACTTATTTATACCCTTATCATTAACCTTTGGATAGTTTGCTCTAATGACTTCTATAAAAAACAATACTGCATTAGTTAAAAAGTAGAGACTAAACAGCGGTCATTTAAAAGTAAAGAAAAAAAAATCATTAGTATTAACATAATTATTTTTTGAAAAATCTGTTATATTTAAACTGAAATGTTTCCATTATAATCTATTTAGTAATATTTCTATAAGAAAAGTAGTGGTTCACTTACTTTTCGAAATATTTATTAGTTCAATGTCACAAATTTAAAAATTTTTCTTTTGTCCTGTTCAAGAACATAACGCGGCTACTTCATTTGTCATCAATACACTTAAGCACCTACGGGTGCAATTTTTTGGATTGGTGCCACCTGTCAATCTAAGCTTATTACACTGAAAGTAAAAATTATTTATAGCTTATAACATTTATGAATATTTCAAGATTACCTGTTGATTTGACGCTTCTTCATTTTGAAGCAATTGTTTTCAAATTTTAAAAGATTTTCGATACAAGTAATAGGTATCAGATCTCTTATCAATGAATCATCACAAATATTAGCTTCATTTTTGCTGTAATTTTCACACAAATTTAATTTCAATAAGATTAATCTGACAATCCCTTTAGTTTCTTGGACTTCATTTAAAACGCTGTTTATGTTTTCTTGAAGTTCATCTCATTAGTAGATTATGCATGCCCGATTCATCTTCATTATTTGCCACAGATTGATCTATTTCTGCGTCTTCACGATATACGTGGTTTATTTGACTTCCTATATCACCAGGTGCTCCTTGGTCGAAAGTGGCGCATTCGACAGAACCAGTAGGAAAATGGAAATTATCATCTTCAAGAATAATTGGCATATTATTTACGTGTTGAAATTTGTGATTTTCTAATGTGATATAATTACTTGTATCTACAAAAACATATATGAAGTATGTAATACTTTGTTCGATTTATTAACAAAGACTAATTAAAAATTTGAAAATACTCACCGGTTTGACTGGGCCCTGAAGATGACGAATGCTGTTCAAAAGCTGGAGGGAGTGAGCATTCCCGGATTTTTTTTGCCTAACCTTTCGTTTCCCTTCTGCGCGTTAGTACACCGACTCTACTTCCAATTCGGATGAAGCAGCGGCTAACTTATCACCAACTAGTGCTTTCTCGTATGCCACTGTGAAGAATTTTGGTTAAAAATAAAATGCATAACATAAATAAGTTAACCTCTATACAAAAAGGCAGTTTAATTATCCAAAATGTAGATACTAATAAAAACAATCTTAACTACACGCAAAAAAATAAAAATTTAGGAACTATATCAAAGTTGCAAATTTTATTTATGTATTAGTATTCATAAACAGGTCAATCATCTTCAGCTTTATTAACTCTTTTCATTATATTTGTGCGAACATTTTTTACTGTCTTTGGCCAAGAACACATCATATGCCCCTCAGCTTCAAATATCCAATTTGTTGGTACAACCGAAATAGCGTTTTCTCTAGCTTCGCTAAACAAAATAACAGCATACTGAAAAAGAGAAAATTAATATTGAACATCCAGAAAGACAAAATCAACCTACATCAGTGTAATACTCGTCCACTTTGCAACAGAAGTATATATCGATTGGTATGCAAAATCGATATAAATATGTCAACAATTTTCATGCCTGAACGTTGGATGCGCATTCGCCCAACTTCAAGTCTCTTAAGCGCGGCATGTCAGTGGCGTCGCCACTAAAAGCGCGTTCCGTTTATTATCACGTATTACACAAATTAATTAGTTATTTATGTTATTAATTTACATACGTACTTGTTAATTTAACCTTATTACAACTATTGCAACAAAACGACAGCGAACCATTTTGTGTCCTATGTGAATTTTAAAGCTCATAATACTCAAATTTATTAGACAAATATGTATAAACAATAAATACTTTCACAATACATAGTAAAATAAATAAGTAGTTTTGCGGCGCATGTAATGCTAATAGCATTTGCTTAAATTTTCATTAAAGAAATCCTAATAGTTGACATTCCTTAGTATCATTAACAACAGATTAGCAAATATTCAAAAATGTTTTTATTTGTTAGTTCGTTTTCAACTGTGATTTAAAAGCGAGTGTAGAAATATGAGTTCTACATTGGGAAAAAGTGGCCAAGTAATAAGTGGTCAAACGCGTGAGGTGATATATAATGTGTACAGTTATTTGAAAAACTTACACCTCACATATACCTTGAAACAATTAAAAGAAACCGCGTCTGAAGCAACAAAAGTGTCTGTTAGATCAGTGGCAAATATTATTAAAGAGGATGAAGGTCCAACAGAAGAGGGAAAACCAAGATTTTCAACTCCAGGCAAGAAACGCCCACGTCCATCTACTATGACCGACTTGGAAGATTTCGAAAAGAGCCCTTTTTCGCGATATAATATATAATTTTCACAAGACCGAAGGTGCACAGGTGACAATTCCTGCTCTACGCGAGAAACTCCACTATGATTTAGGTTGGCACTGTGGTGCTACATATTTACGTGTTATATTAAAAGACCTGGGATTTCAATGGCATCGAACTGAGAATAATAGAAAACCTTTAATAGAGAAAAACGATATAAGGGCTGTAAGAATTACTTACTTACAAAAGATTCAATTCTACCGAGAATTAAATCGTCCAATTATCTACATGGACGAAACATATGTTCATATTGGACACACACAATCAACGTCGTGAAGTGATGGCACAACTAACGGACTGCTGACTGCAATTTTCAAAGGACCAAGAATGATTGTGGTACATGCAGGAGGTGAAATAGGTTTTTTACCAGGTTGTAGTCTGATATTTAAATCAGGAACTAACAGCGGAGACTATCACGACGAGATCAATGGTAGCAACTACGAAAAATGGTTACGTGAGAAACTTTTACCAAACTTGCCTCCACAATCGGCTTTGGTTATTGATAATGCGCCGTACCATACTGTTCAGGTGGATCGTGCTCCAACAAGTAATGCGAAAAAGGCAGATATGGTGAAGTGGTTAATAGAGAAAAAGATACCGTTCACTCCTTTGATGTACAGACCACAACTTTATGAAATAATTAAGCTACACAAAAATGAACATATTACGTACAAGTTTGATTGTATATTAAGTAATGAAGGACATACGGTGCTGCGGCCACCTCCCTATCACCCGGACTTAAACCCGATTGAGTTGATTTGGGCTCAAGTGAAAAATAATGTTGCAAAGAGAAATACCACCTTTAACTTCAACCACCTTAGAAGATTGTTGGAAGAAGAATTAGCGGCTGTTACTCAAGAAAACTGGCAAAAGTGCTCTAAGAAGGTAAATCGACCAGGAAAAAAAAATTTAGAGAACGAAATACTGATTGACGTACAAGTCGAAAAACTGGTGATAAATTTGGAGGACGATTCAGAAACTGAAAGTGGCTGGTCTAGTGATGAATGATTGTGTGACTTATTTGTTAGTAGTATTTAATATTATTATAGTAGGTAATTATCGCCGTTTGAGTAACTTTTCCCCAAAGTGTATGGAAATATAAAAATTGATTACATAAGAAATATCATAATTTTTTTAAATCCTGAATAATACTCTTAAAATACAGCCTATTCTGTTTCTATAATTAAAAATCGAACTTATACTTTTTTGATTTTCATAAACGATTAAACTGTTGTGTTCATTTGTAATTCAAATATAAAATTTATTACTTGTCAACATGGTTATTTTTTTATTTTATAAATATTTAAACTATTACTGTTCATATGTAATTCAAATAAATAAAATATTTTAAAATTTCTTGTGGTTTGATGACGAATAATTGAAAACGCGACACCCACGCCACTGGTAATGCTTTCAGTCGCTATTGCGTTACGAGTGCGGCCGAACGCACGAACATCCATGCGCGACACGAGGCAGTCTTTGGCCGCGCGGACTGTATTACTTTAGTTTCTTCACGAAATTTACTTGCATGACCACAAAGAAAAATTGTGGATAAACAAGGACTTTCAAAATAAGGAATCACTGCTTCGTGCTCGTATACTTCCAATATAATTCTTCATTATAAACTAGTATGTTTTCAATTTTAATGAGAACATGATTATTTAAAAATAGATAACAATTAGGTTCAGCACTAAGTAGTTGAAAGTTTTTATAGCACAGCCCATTAAGTACAACATAACTTATATTATCGATTTTTCTTGTACCTTTTTCTCGCATTAAAGATACCCCTCTCGGTGTTATTTTCAAGTGTTCTTGCTGTGCATATATTCTATAAACAATTTGTTGTAAAGCCCATTTTGAAGTTTTCACAATTTTTTTAATTAAACGCATATAATTTTCAAACTGAAAGCAACTGAAATTGTCAAGTGATCCAAACGTCTGTACATCTGCAGCTAGATGAATTAGATTATGAACGTTATGGGTGATATACTCAGGTCCATATATTTCACCAAATTTTTCCACAAAATAATGAAGCAGCTGATTAGCATATTCAATAGGTATAGATTTTTTACATAATTCTTCGGAAATTAAAATTCGACATGCTACATGCAAACTCAGAAAATTATCATAAACATGTTTACTCAGATATTTCTTCATGAGGGTAGGTCCATAATATAACATACACATACGAAATTCAGTTTCTTTCCATCGATCGAACTCATTTATATATTTTTTTTTTATATGGAAAAATTTGAAACATTAACGTTACAAAATACACCTAAAAAACCTTCAGTTTGGTATAGATATGTAGATGACACATTTGTTATTTGGAGACACGGAGAAGAAGCACTGCATGAGTTTTTGGTTTTATAAATGGTATACATCTTAGTATTCAGTTTACCATGGAAAAAGAAACTAATGGAAGTTTACCATTTCTTGACATATTAATATCTAAAAATAATAATTCACTATCTTTTAAGGTTTACAGAAAGCCGACACACACTGATAGATACCTTCATAAATTATCCAACCACCATCCACGTCAAAAAATTAGTGTAATTAAATCTTTAGTAGATCGAGCAAAACGAATTTGTGACCCTGAATTTTTGAATGATGAATATAAATATTTAAGAAAATCCTTACAAGATAATGGATATTCACTTACAGATATTAATAATGTTATTACACCTTCTAGGCGTAACCTTAAAGAAAAACCAGCTCTTAATGTTGGTACTGCTTTTCTTCCTTTTATAGCTAATGTTACAAATAGAATTGAAAAAATCCTAATCAAATATGGCATTAGAACTATTTTTAAACCTACAAGAAAAATTAAAGAACATTTAAGATCACCTAAAGATGTGTCAAACCCTTTATCATCTTCCGGAGTGTATAAGTTATCCTGTTCATGTGGAAAAGTATACATCGGGACCACAAAACGTAGCTTTGATACAAGACGCAAAGAACATATGAGATTTTGTAGATTGGGTCAACCAGAGAGGTCTGCTGTGGCTGACCATGCCCTGAATAATCTAAATCATGACATTCAATTTGACAATATGAAAATATTGTCAAGACAAACCATTATTATGTTCGTTTGCAACGTGAAGCTATTGAAATATATAAACACCCGAATAATTTTAATAGACAAGAAGAAAATCTCCGTTTAAATAGGTTTTGGCATCTTATAATTAAAAAAGAGTATAATGATACGCGTTGATTTCAATTTGTTTTCAACTTTTGGTATTTCTAGGTTTTTGCTGTGTTTTTCCTAGACCTTGAAGCAAATGCTTTACCAATTATATGTTAAATTTCCACAGCACTATAATTTAACATAAATAGTTGAAATTAAATTGAAATTAAAATTACAAGAACGTTCTGCATTGTGCTTTTCATTGTTAATAACACTTCCAATTATTGATAAAGATATCTCTTTGTTAGATTTAACTGGGTTATTTTTGATGTAATGTTTGGATTTGTGAATGCTTCTATCATTTTAAAATTGAAGTTTTTCACAACTTTACACTTACATCATAACTCGATTAAATTTTGTTAAATGTGTTTTTTGGCTGGCAAATTTCATTGTTAGCTTTCGTCGTAGAGAGTGTTCTGGTTTGTCATCTTTGTGGCAGTTTAACAATATTTAATTTTAATGACCTAGTTATTCTTTACTACAATTTTATAGTTGGCTTATACGTTTCTCAAACTGTTATATTAATAGCAGGCTTTGAATTTTTCAAATTTGACAAAATTGTTTACTACATCTTTAACAATTTTTAAGAAACATTACTACTGACGAAGATAACTGTAAGTGTTATCGAAACGTTTAGATTGTATAATTTAAAGTACACCATTAAAAAATCCCAAAAAAGATAAGTATTTTATTATGAGTGTTAATGGTGAAAGTTTACATTTTCATTTAATGTTCTGTTTTCTAGAAAATTCATGCGGTATGCAACATCGCAACTGATGTAACTTCAAATCTATACCCTCAACACTTTCTTTAAAAATACGAACTCCCTTATTGCCCCTCAACCAAAATGATAATAATTGTTTCATAACACCTAAACAAATCAAGTGCATGTAGTCAATAGGTACTTGACTGGCTAAACCCATATTAAGTTTCTCCAATTCTGTATAGCCTTTATGATAAAATTCATAACAATAATTAACAAATTCCTCATCTAAACGTAAGCGAGCATCAATTTCTGGAAATGTTATCCTATTTTTATAAAAATGTCCTTCTGTTTGGCATTTTGTACAAGAAAAACATGAATTAAAATTAACAATATTTAAAACAAACGCTTTAGCAGGTACGCCACATAAAACTTTAGAAAATTTTATTTGCAATGTTTCACCATTATAAATTAAACCGTTGTCTAATAACAGTTTGCATTCATCTACAAATCTTTTCAAAAAATCATTAGAACTGTTAGGTTTTTTGTAAGCATGATATACTCCAACTGGAAAAGGGCACGTATCTTTAATATTTTCCAAATAAAGTAAAATTGCCCAAAACTGGCTCCCACTACTTTTTGCTAAAGGTAGTCCATCTATATTTACTTCTAAATTTAAAATAACTTTTGCATTACCATGTACTTGAAAATTTCGTTTTTTTAAAAGAGCTTGTAATGTTTTTTTCAATCCCGAAGTGGTAATATAAACCAGGAGCCAAATTTGTAATTACATCACGAATGCTGTATGTTTTTTCGAACAGTTCTTGAATTTTGAGGTATATCTAAACCTAATTCTGTTTTTAATATATGCAGAAGTTTGGAAAACGCATATTGAGTTATTTTAAAATGAATCGACCACTCCTTGAGCTTCTGCAGCAATTGTGGTAACTTCACATTCTTACCGGAAGTATCACTTAAAATGCATTCAGATACATATTCGAAGGTTCCTGTTTCTTGAACAGTCTCTGTTAATACTAGAACGACGGATATTTTGAACTACCTAAAACGACGGGCTGCGGTCATTTTGACCCCATAAGAATACTTTGATTTGCTTTAAATAATACTTTTATTCATTGGGTATATACAGTGTTTATATTAAATTATTATTTTCTTGTTATTAATTATGCATAATTATACTATTTTTTCTTGTTAACAAACAATTTTATAACAATATTGTAATAATATTTAAGTTTTTATTAACCTAAAAAGTGAATAGAAAATGTGAAATCTTCGTTTACCTTAATTCTTTCTCTTTTTCAACACATATTTTGCAGTAAACGTTCTTTATACACCGTTCTTGGCATTTTCCACATGTAGGCTTCACACATAAAGAACACAAATCCATTGTTTTGTTACGACACTGTGAGCATTGACGACGTTTTTTATTCAATTGTCTATCTGTGGAAGGCAGTCCTCTTGGTATATTCTTTGTCGCTATATACGGAGATCTCAATTCATTCACAAGATTCAAAATGTAACGTCGGCGGGAAATTTTTGTCTTATTGCATTCACTATATAAAATCCATGCTGCAAAGTCCAAAATATTATAAAAAATGTAAACAGGCCATCTTCTTGAAGCAGATCGCGTCGTGTATAGGGGGCTCATTTGGTCGAGAACATAGACACCACACTTTGTTGAATTATAATACTTCACAGTTTCTGGAAGCCTTTTTGCATTGTCAGTAAATTCAACATAATTATGAAGGGTACTCAAAATACAGACATTCTTCTTTTGTTTGCAACGGTAGATGGTGAGAGTTTTTTGACTGTTCACAAGTATTTTAGATGAATAGCGCTCTGTACTTGTGTCTTTACAAATGGACGGAAGTTCCCTTCGATTCTGTCTTATTGTACCAACGATTGATGTACCTTTAGCCAACAGTGAGTCCGCGAGTTTCTGCGATGTAAAAAAATTATCAGTCGTGACATTTCTTCCTTTAGAAAGGAACGGATCCATAAGCTTTATAACCACAAACTCGCCTAGTTGAAGATTTCTATTTCTTTCTTCGTCTTTTCCTAAATACATAAATCCATTTAGGAAGTATTTAGTTTCTAGATCAACAGCCAACCAGAATTTTAATCCAAATTTGTCAGGTTTATTTGCCATGTACTGGATAAACTTGCAACGTGTTTTACATGGCAAAAGTTGTTCATCAATTGTGATATTTTCTCCTGGTGTAAAGCAGATCTGGGAATTGTTTACAAATGGTGACCATATATCAGAAGCCAGGGCGAATCTGTCGTTTACGAGCCTATTTGAGCGGGTTGATCTCTGGTCAAAGCGCAGGAAGCGAAGAATTTCCTTGTAGCGATCACGTGACATTGTTTCAGCGAATATTGCTGGCCCCCACTCTTTTGACCACATGTCGTTCAAGTCTAATGTTGAAGCGCACATGGCTCCTCTTGCATAAGTTAATGCTATAATGCATCAAGCTCTTCTTTTGAAACACTCCATATATTCGATTGCAATTGACGATGAGCTTCTTCGATGGTACATTTTTGAATATGCTTCAACATAGATTCTGAAAACAATAGGCGCCATGATGAAGCCTCATTCCCTCCAATATTTCTGTTAGCATAAGGTGTTGGACCTGCCTTTTCTTTTACAACATTTTGTGCACTAAACCTTGCACGAGACGCAATGTTGTCATCCATTATTTTCCATATAGTTCCATCTTTTGCACAAAGATTTGTAGAAATAGGTGTAATACGTTGAGTGGGAGTTGAGGCGGGCGTCTCACTGCTGTCGGAGCTTGTTTCTGCCTCAGAGTTGGTACAATTGGTTTCTACTATTTCTTTTTCGTTAGAAACCACAGTATCTTCTTTAGCACTATCACTATCACTACTGTTCTCGTCAAGTTCTTGTAGCACAGCCAATAATTCTTCGTCAGTTAGTCGACGCGACATCGCGGACAGATTTTACGCACTAAACGAACACGTCAACCACACAAAATAGTACGAGGATAACCGTTCAATATACACTGCACGAATAAACTAAAGAATAAATGAATTATGTACCGTAGTAGGGATAGCGACATTTCAATTGGATTGAGTCATCATAACTTTGTATACACACGTACGCACAATAAGGATGCAGACAACGTTCTCCCAAGTAGATAACACGGAATACGGAATTATTAGTTATCACTAACGTATAAATTTCTTTTCTAGGAATTTGTAGTCTATTGTATAAATAAAATACGATAACCATACAGTAATGCATTTCATTGTTAGTAGTATTTTTTGTAACGTTACAAGAAGGTAAAGTATTACAATATTACAGCAGTCATTTTGACCGCTCCCCGTCGTTCTAGGTAAAATGTTTGTTTAACGACTAAATATAAAACCCAGTTTTTTTACCTTTCGTGATTTGATAGACCTCATTAACACAGGAAATGTCATAAAATTTTACTAGAATTGGATTATCCGTTTTCATGAAATAAAGAGCTAAAGTTGGTATGCGGTTAAAACGACCGCTTCCGTCGTTCTAGTGTTAAATTAAAAGAATTAGATAACATATCAGATGCCGTTTCTGAATAATCAGGGACACTGTGTACTGTAGTAGATGAAGACGGACTAAGTGCATTTTCTGAGTTTTGTGGTTGTGGTAAAATACCTGTACCCAAAGTACTTTACGTACAATTTTTAAATACACCTACTTGACTTTTAATTAGTCGTCTTAAATGACGCACAGAATACTGTTTATTTTTCTAATCTAAACCAAATAAAAAAGTTATTTCATTACCTCTTATATAAGGAGTGAACATTATACACACTACTACAGTAAACTACACTTACTTAACGAAACCGAAGAAGTAAAGAAAATAGATCTTTTTATGTACGCAATATGGAATGGGGATACTACACCATAAGCATTTATTTAGTCTTGACAATTCTACATTTATGTTTGAAACACTTTTGCAAGTGTTCGATTTTGCATGCCAGTTCAATAATACTTAAAAGTAACTAGTTTTACGTTACAACCAAAGTAAAATAAAAATAATTTCATTCGGGATAGGTTATAGATTCTACATGTTTTACAAATATGAAAGCTACTGCTGCTTCACAGATAATTTCTGGTTGTACATACAAAGTATATAAATTATAGAATTATATTTTACTTACTTTTTTACTTTCCAAACTATCCATGGTTGCCCAAAATACAATTTTAGTAGTTCAGTTATATATAATTACTTGACTTGTGTATAATATAATCACAGATATACCTCGTTGTAACTATAAATCGTATTTAAAACCACACCGGCACAGCGCACAGCACAGAAAAAAGGGCTAAAATGTCGCCTACCGACGCGATGTCTTTAGCGCATGTGTAACCAGCGGCGTCAACTGCAAAAATTAGTCATAAATATAATGTTAAATCGATGTTAAATTAAACCGTTGATTGAACGTTGAAGTAACGTTTGTTTGTCACTTTCATAAACCTAAGAGTAAATCATTTAAAAGAATATTCTATTTTACATAAAATAAACGTTTGATTGAAACGTTATAAAAGTAACTAATTGGTAATGTTTAAAAACATTACTATTATGTTTCATGTTTAGTGGGTAGTAGTCGATTTGCAAAACATGACAACTTGAATCACATGCAAGTTAAATGTCAGTTTACTATCTAATTACACCTAGATCTGTATATTTGTTGACCCTAGACAATTTATTATTTTTTATACTGTAATCAAAAACTATATCGATGGTTTTCCTATTATATGACATTACACAACATTTGTCAGTGTTTAACGTTAGATCATTATCTTGGCACCGATTGAGCAATAACTTAAGATCATTCTGCAGAGAAATACAGTTACTTATATTTCCAACTATTCTAAACACTATTAGGTCATCCGCATACAATAGGTATCTATTATTAAAATTATCACCTACAGAATTGAAAAGCAACAGAAACAGAAGTGAGCCCAAATTTGATCCTTGTGGAACTCCGCTTGCAGCAATGTATTCATAAGACCAAAGACCTTGGTATTCGTCAAAAACTTGTCTTTCTTTGTGTAGATAAGATCGTAGAACTTCAACAATGTTACTGTTAATTCCACCGCTAACATTTTGCTAGAAGTTTCGGATGATTTATTCCATCAAAGGCATAAGCACAAGATCCATGTAAATAACATCCACTTGTGTGTTTTCATCCATTGCTTGAGAAATATTATTTAGTAGTAAATTAAACAAAAACGTTAAAGGTTTAAATAAAACTGATCTTGAATTTTTTATTAAAAATTTACGAACCACATCTACTTATCGTAGTGGCACCATATGACATATACTGTCGATTTTGATATTTACTTATTAAAACGTACAGTATTCTTCGCCGAGTTTACTTGGCAACCTGCTTATTCTAATAAGCTTACGTAACACTTAGTGTGGATTGAGCATGTAAGAAATTTCACACTTAACTTAACAAATATCAAAATACAAAAGGTTTTGTAGTGAAATACGGAGCCTGTACGATATTTCCTTCTTTTCTAATCCCTAGTGTTTGAAGTCAATGTTAATATTGTGTCCGTTTCTTTTTTTGTTATTTCTCCCTCTTCCTTCTCTTCAGTTTCGCTATTACAAAAGAGTTATGTCGAAACCCTTTTTTGTTATCTTCTCAAAGCCAGATATGTACCTTTTCTTTTATAGTTTGTTTTTGTCTCGCTACATATAAAATTATAGAAATACTTTTTTTGCCATATCTTTATTTCTGTTAGGTTTGGCGATGTTATACTCTTCTGCACTCGGTTTTGCCATAAATTTCTAAAGAAGGCAATATTTTTTATTACAGGGGCATGAAAAAATTACCTTTTACTCTGATTTTTTGCAAGAACTGTCATTGATAGCACTATAGAATCAGTTCTCAAAACTTTGGTTTCTGACAAAAACGTAATTTCACCGTTTACGTTTTCTTTTTCTGAAATTTTAAATGTTATTTGATTAAAAATTTTACTGCCTCTATCTTCGCCATTTCTCTAAACTATGCTTACTAAAAATCTAACTTTTATACTTGGTCACATAAGTTCGCTTTTGTACAATGTTATTTCTTTACTTTTCCGGTATTACAAAATTTGTTGTGTTATTTCAATAAATTTATACCTCATAAAATTGTGTAACGCCATCTAGCTGTTTATCTTTAAGGTGTTATAGCGGAACAAGACTTCTTGAAGTATGCTAGTTGGAAAGTTGTGTAGCAGTATGCCTCAAATTTTTTTTCGATGTCACTTATTATTGTAAGACAGGACTAATGAATAATACGCTGTTTGCTCTAATCTAATTATTAGCTTTTCAAAGAATTAATTTTGGATAAAATTTTTGTAAATGCTCTTACAACGTAGTAATTTGTTCTTCATAATTTAGATTTTTTCCTCTAGGAATAGAATACCCACTTCAGGAAGTAGCAAACGAAGATCTCGATGAAACTTTGTTAGATTTGTTTAATAAAGACATGAAACTTAATGTGGACATAAATTTTATTGATAAATCACACACAAAGGTAAACGTGATCACTATCCAAGACCTATAATAGCTAAGTTTGTTAGTTATCGCAACAGGCAGAAGGTGTTGCTAAACCTTTAACTGGAACGAGTATTTACATCTCATAAGATCTAACAAGCATACGATGGCCGATGTTAAAAGACGCTCTAAAACGTTATAGTAAAGAAGAGATGGCAGTCTGTACATGAAGCACAATGGAAACACTTTTAAGACTGAATGCTTTGACCATCTCAATGGAATCACAGTATGCACAATAAAATTACTTATGAGTTAGGTTATGAATTTAGTTTTAACTATCAGAGCATACATAAGTTGAATCCATATTGTATGTATATATATATATATATATATATATATATATATATATATATATATATATATATATATATATATATATATATATATATATATATATATATATATACATACATACATATACACACAGGGTAATTCTAAATAGAGTAGTACAAACGGTACCAGTGCACCTATATGAGAAAATAAGGCGAATGAACTAAATATACCTTAGACCAAAGTTGCACTCCTGAGGAGTAACAGGGTCTTGAATGTTGTAGATCCAACCCATATTTCTTGAAATTTATCTAGAACGACGTGCTATTCAGTGCTGACGCATACTTCTTATTAATATTTTGTCCACCAGAGGCGCTGCTGTCGACTACATGCAACATATTATTCTAAAAAAGTTTTCACCCTGTATAAAAATACCTATCTTGTAAACATTTTCAGACACAACAACTAAAAATAAAAAAAAATTCTCTCTTGCGTTTTTTCGATAGAAGTGATAGTTTTTTAGATAATTTACAAAAACAAACTGCTGCCAACAGAGCCAAAGGTTGCGGTAACACAAAACCATAAACTCACCACTCTGTAATAGTAAAAGGAAAACGCTTTTCTCGTAAAGCGAATTTTAATAAATGTATTTTGAGGGAACAGTGTTTGTTATGTAACAAATAAAGTTATTTTAAGTGTCTAATTTAAATATTAATATCTTAATTTAGAACTACCTACAGTAATTTAGAATGTAATACTAAGGAACATAACGTTATTTTAAAGTAAAAAGTTTCTAAAGAATATTTTCAAATTGAAGTTTTTTTCACAACTTTACACTTACATTATAACTTGATTTTTTTAAATTTGTTTTTTGGTTATGACATATTTCACCGTTAGCCTTCGACCGTTAGAGGGTGTTCTGATTTGTCATCTTCAAAGCAGTTTAACAGTATTTAATTTTTTAATGATACAGTTATTCTTTACTAAAATTGTATTCCATAGTTGGTTTTATATGTTTATCAAACTGTTACGTTGATAGTAGGCTTATGTTTATGTTTTCAAGTTTTCAAATTTCACAAAATTATTTCACACACTTTTAATAGATAGTATTACTACTGACGAATATAACTGTAAGTGTTATGGAAACGTTTAGATTGTATAACTTTAATATACAAATTCACCATTAAAAAAACAAAAAAAGGTAAGTTTTTAATATGTGTAAAAATGATAAAAGTTTGCATTTTCATATTTTCAAAGTAGTTCTCATTTTTCTGTAAACACAATCTAACACGACCATTAAAATAATCACGCACTCTTATAAATATTTCTAGAGTTGTTACGAATCTTGTCAGATGCACGAAAGATTTTTTGGTGCAATTCTTCAAGAGTATTAACAGAAGTAGCATAAACAATACTTATCAGGTGTCCCCATATGAAAAACCTCAAATGGGGTAATGTCCGTTGAACGGACAGGCCAATTTATGGGTGCATTGACACCACGACCTATCCAACGTCCCGAAAAAATTAAATTCAACCATTAGCTAAGGTACTATGTGCCGGAACCCCGTCGTTCACGTACCACATAACTTGTCGTACACATAGCAGTATATCCTCAAATAGTATTGGAGATTTTCATTTATAAATCGAAAATACTCAAGAGCCAGCCGGCGGGGATGAATAAATTGACCTATTAGAGCATTTACAATAATTCATTCCCATACATTTACACTAAAATTGTGCTGAAATATTGATGCACACGTTTCATGGGGGTTTTCATCAGCCCGTTTGTGATTATTACGATTGTTACCTAGTCATGTCTTTAAAACAATTTAAGTTGTGTCTGGACGTGTTAAGGTACTACTGGCAAAAAGTAATCCCTGAAGGTAAATCATTTGCAGTTAACCGGCTTGTGGTCCTAAAAGGTTACCATGAATCAAGTTCCAAACAAGGATTTGCGAAACGTTATACTGTGTAGCCAGCTTTATTGTACCTGTTTGAGGATTTTCTTCTAAATTGACAAGTATACCTTCATCAAGGTTTACATTTATGATATTCCGTCTTTATCCATTACCCTCACGCTTAGGTTGAATGTCGCCAGTTTCTTGCAACCTTCTTTCCACAGCTGAAAAAGTTTGCCTATGGCGATTTGGATATCTGTCATAGTACAATCCTGTTGCGACAGCACAATTTTTGTGACATTCAAAAAATACTTGGAGCATGTTAACATACTTATTGTTAGTAAAATTATTTGCTATAATTACACAACTAGTATTTGAAACCGTTGATGTCACTGACACATGAACACAAAAATATCAAATTGTTTACTCAGCAAACTTGTTTCCGATTTATCAGGACCAGGATATTGGTAAGGTATTCCCATACTTATCAATTTAAGCAGAAAATCATCAAACAAATCGTCTTGTTAGATTGTTTACAGGAAAATGGGAAATACTTTGAAAATATTCTTTAGAAACCTTTTACCTTAAAATAACGTTATGTTCCATAGTATTACATACGAAATTATAGTAGGTAGTTTTAAATTAAGATATTATTACTTAAATTAGACACTTACAATAACTGTATTTGTTACATAATGAATACTGTCCCTTCAATATACGTTTATTAAAATTACTTTACGAGAAAAGAGTTTTCCTTTTGCTATTAAAGAGTGGTGCTTTGTTGTTTTTATGTTACTGCATCCATTGGTGCTGTGGAATTTCCGCAGTTTGTTTTTGTAAATTATCTAAAAAACTATCGCTATTATCGAAAAGATGCAAGAGAGGCAAATTTTGTTTTTAGTTGTTACGTCTGAAAATGTGAATAAGATATGTGTTTTCATACAGGGCGAAACATTTTTTAGTATAATATATTGCATCTAGTCGACAGCAGCGCCTCTGGTGGATACATTTAAACAATATTAATAAGAAGCATGTGTCAGCATTAGACAAATGTCTGAAGAATATTAAAATTAAAATCCAAACGAAATTATAAAACTCTACAATTAATAACTAACTGTTATTTAAAATTTTGCAAATTCTAATCGTAGTTGGAAGGCAAATTGTCCAAGTCTTTTTACTATTGCACACGAATTTATTATTAATTCTTATATGTAACATCTCCAAAATTTAAAGCTTTTTTAAAATTGGTTCAATGCCTAAAATATTGGTTGGGTCGTATTCAAATATGTGACCTGTTTCGTTACAACGTTTAGCCAAAGCAGTACTATTTGGTTTAACACAGATTTGAGCTGCGTCAGTCTATTCTTTAGTGCTTGTAATAATGTACCGATATAAACCTTATTACAAGAATTACAGGGAACACATTTACTACTTTATTTTGAATTGAAAAAATTGGAATTAGATTAAATCTTTCTAAGGATTTGGATATTAAACAGTTCTTATTTTGTATGGACTATTTACATAAGATTCATCTTCAGTTTTTTCTGATGTAGAAACATTGTTATAAAGAGAATTAATTTTGTCTTAATTACTCTTAAAATAATAGATTTTGGATAGCTATTTTCAATAAAAGCCTTAATAATATTTTTGATATATATTGGACGAAAACTTGGATCTGTAATTTTTTGAACATCTTTCAACAGTATTACTAAAAATATTAGTTTTGTTAACTAAAGGGTGATTTGCATAAAAATTCCAGTTGCAGTCAAAGTAGATAAGGCCAGGAAAGTAAAACCATTTGTTGCTGAGCCGAACTCTTTATTCCTTCATCAAGAAAAACTAACGTGAGTCATTAATTAAAGTTACACCTATTAATACACAATAAAATTTTTAACACATAACAAAACATCGCCACTGCTGAAAAATGTGGGTGCTTATGTATCATTGCCGGAACATATCCCACATTTTTCAAATCGTTGACCAGTGGCGACCCACATTTTTCCAATCGTTGACCAGTGGCCATGTCTTTGTTATGTGTTAAAAATTTTATTGTGTATATGTGTAACTTTAACAGATATGTTCCGGTTATGATACATAAGCACACACATTCTTCAAATCGTTAACCAGTGGCGATGTTTTTGTTATTGTGTATATGTGTAACTTTAATTAATGACTCACGTTAGATTGTCTTGATAAAGGAAGTTCCGAAAGCTCGACTCTGCAACAAAGGGTTTTACTTTCCTGGCCTTGTCTACTTTGACTGCAACCTCAATTAGTATTTATTTATCTAAGTTAGTCAGTCAAGATTACCCGCCAATTATATATATATATATATATATATATATATATATATATATATATATATATATATATATATATATATATATATATATATATATATATATATATATATATATATATATATATATATATATATATATATATATATATATATATATATATATATATATATATATATATATATATATATATATATATATATATATATATATATATATATATATATATATATATATATATATATATATATATATATATATATATAGCTAATCTCGGGTTTCCGCAAGTTTAGTATGCAATAGAGTTGTTTCTCCCGTTGTTGTCTTGAGCCTACTGCTGTTGTTTCACTAATGCCAATACAAAAACGACGGTTCGGCAAAGTTCAATTTGCCATCTTTAAGTTCTCTCCAACTGCTTGGCTCTGATTTGTGTTACTCGAATCGAACTGATCTCTCGCTGCCTGGTCTCCTGTTTATATCTGGTGTTGTATACCTTCACCTATGTCACTTCCTTCACTACGGTTATTTTTCCCTTTTCCGGTAGGTGATTCTTGCGAGAGTGTTGTGGGTTTTCACGTAATGTGCAATCTTTGAGGATCGTCTTGTGTGTTGGGTTTCTGTTCCTGTTTCTCAATTTCGATGACCTCTCGGATGGTGCTTTTTGTTGAGTTTTTGATGATGGCTATCATCCTGCTGTGTTCAAACGCTGTGATATAATGAAGACGTGCTGCACTAGAGATGATGTAGATGTCTTCCTCTATACAGTTTTTTATGGTCCTCGCGTCACATGTTACACAAGGGGCATCCACGTAATTTTTTTTTTGGTGTTGAACGCACGAAGGTAGTTTTCTGTCCCTCTTGGACGTTGTCTGTAAGCTGTGTTTGCTGAGGATTTTCGGAATCTTGTCTGTTGTTCCTTTTACATACGGAACCGTGATCTTGGCTGCTGGTGGTTTCTCGTCCTGTAGGGTCTCGGTTTTTCTGGTCTGGAGGCATTAGGATGTTCCTCATTGTAAATCCACTTTGTTAGGGTTGACATCTCTTCCTTTCTGTGACTTGAGTCCGCGAGTCTCGTGGATCTGGTCACCAGTGTTTTTACTGACGGCATCTGAACAGGATACTGGTTTGACTTGCAGTTGAGGTATCTCTCGATGTCCTGTACACTGTACGACCAAGGTCCCATCCTTCTTCTTGTATATCAGCCGGTCCAGGAATGGCAGTTTGTTGTTATCCTTCACTTTCTTCGTAAACTTGGTGTTGCTGTGGACTCCGCTTAGATCTTTCAAAAGCTTGTGAAGCTGTTGTATATCGTGTGGTCATATAACGAAAGTGGGGTCGACGTATCTCAACCATAACTTCGGTTTGAGCCTGACGGTATTTATAATTTCCGTTTCTATTTTTCTGTCCAGCCTCTTTCAAGGGTTTATTTATTAAACTTAAAACCCATGCCAATCCATCTCTTTGTTGGAGCGGTGTTGGAATTCCTTTACCAAAAATTATAATGCAGAAACGCTGTGGGATTTGAAAAGTACCTATTTTACACTTCATTTCCCAGGTCTTTGAGAAGGTTCTATATAAATCAATGTACGAGTATTTTAATAATAATAGTGTAATACACAGTCAAATTGGTTTTAGAAATGGTTATAGTACCGTACAATGCCTAGAAATCGTCATATCTATTTTAAATCTTGTAGATCATTACAAAGAACAATCATATGTAGATGATATCCAGATTTAGGAGATTCTCTAATTTTATGAAAGATTTAAAACGTATGAAGTTATCAATAAGAACTAAAAGGTATTCACTTTCTGATCCATTATTATAACATCTGCGCTATCAGATTCAATTTTATAGCTGTTCACCTACACATTGAACAATTACAACCTGAAATTATGCTTCTATTTGAAACACATGTGTCCTATGAAAAATTTGATTCGCCCGACTTGCAATTTTCTCAATACAACCTTCACTCTAACTTTCGATATAAAGGAAGAGTGTGTGCCTATCACTTGCAAGAGGAGTTCTTTTGAAAATAAAAAATTCGATATGATTTCAAACATTCTGGACCTAAGTTTGTGAAATTATGATGTTGCACCACTGACATTAATTTCGATTACCTTAGTTTGAAAGTTGACTATGATCTGCCCCAGCTTGCTTCTTGCGATATCTCAATTCTGAGAGATTTTCATGTTCATAGCTCCAATTGGCTTCAATTTTCATTTACTACGAATCCTGCTGGTCATAATGCAGAAACATTGGATATTTCATGTGAACTCACAAGAATTCCTGATAACCCTAACCATCCTCCATATATCCTAGTCCTGTTTCTTACATCAAACCCACTTGTTTATGAAACTTCAGGTCTTTCCTCACTAGGTCTATCTGACTACTGCGTAATAGAAGTAACTTACTGTACGTAATTTCTCTGTTATTCGCAACACTGATAGAACCTTGTGGTGTTTTAAATCAGCTAAATCGAGTGATTTTTGGGATTCCTCTGCAAATTTTCCATAGCGTGAATATCATTTTAAGTCATCATCATGGACAAGCGGTTATACATTCCCAATACGTTCCCAACATTGGTTCTAGAGGGCTTTGGCTTTTGCACAAGTCAAGGAAATCTAATAAATCGGCCGAGAGTCATAAGATTACATTGTTACTACAGATACCTCCAAAAATACTCAAGTTAAATACTCAAGCACAGTCTTCCTAGTTCCTGTTTTCCTCTAACATATGATACGAAAAGATTTAAGGTCTGTTCTTAGGCATCTTCTGGCAATTCGATAGCACCTACCCATTCTTTTAATTGCTCCTGAGTGGTTTATCACGTTAGGCTAAACAATTATTTAAAAAAATGTAAAATCGCAAGTATTATTATTTAGCAATAGTATTTGGTTTATTAGTGTCAAGAACGATCATAACATGTATACCAGGGGTAAATATATCTGTGTGATTGATCCTGTTTAAAATCTAGCAATCACAATTGACACAAAATTAAGGTTGAAACAACAGTAAACCGCTATTTACATGTTATCTTTAAAGGGTCAAAAATGGCTAAATTTCGCCAGTGCAATAATGTTTATTCCTTTGCATATAGCAATGTATTCTTTTTCATATAAAATAATAATAATAGTAATGTTAATAATAATAAAAGTAATAATAATAATATTAATAAAAGTAAGGACAATAATAATAAGATTTTGTACCCATACGAAAAGTTTCCATTTCGCTCAAGCTTTATTTTTCATAGAAATTTTAGGCTACGGTACCGCTACATCCACTTATTATCTTAATTTTTAGGCTTTACGTGTGGTAGTGTGAATCATTATTTAAGCTACTTTGCTACTCTCATGGTCTTCACCATTGAGATAGACCGGCAACCCGCTTAGTTTAATAAGCTAGCCCGATACCTAGTGTTGGTTTACTGTGCAACAATGTTTACATGCAGATGATAATTATAATACCTTTATCTTATGAAACAACATAGAACCTAAGGTATAATCTAATGGTACTCCGACGTCTGTGGTGATCTGCTTCGAATACATATTATAACTGAATACAACTTGGCTCACTACCTTTAATGGTAGAATAACTTTTAATTTATTAATCGGAGTTATTCGAAGTTAACTTACAGAGCATTAATTTTATTTCGATTTTGCCCAAATAACTACGTACTTACCTGTGTTATATGGTTTATGTTAATATTTAAAAAATTTACTTTACAATTAAGTTCAATTTGGAATGTTTTATTTATTTTGGTATATATTCGCCAAGAAAGAATAAAACTGAGTAGCGGCTTTATGTATTTGGGCGAAAAAGTGAAAGTGTAAGTTGAGTTTGTGTTTTTTGTTACAATAAAATTTTAGCGTTTAAGGTATAAACAATATGTGTTTATCACTTCTATATACAATTTCAGTTCTCAAAGAACCCTAGTATTTTCTAAGTTGGAACTGATGAGCACTTAGGACAGATCCCAAATAGCAAATTATGTTATTTAGCATATAAATATAAACCAGGTTTGGTAATCTTGGTAAGAATATCTTATAACGTCGTGGATTACGTATGCCGTAGGTGAACATGTAAATAGATGAACGCTTGTTAGGTAGCGTGAAATGAGGAGGCCGTGCTTGCGTTTGGTAAGCAGCCGTGTAGATAGTCAAATGGAACACCACAAACCAGCACTTTAGGACATTGAATATGTATGTTTATTTGCTATAATGCGTCCGTTTGTAAATTTTCGAATCCGCATTTCCTCTAACATTTCACTTTAGAACTACGTTTCTAATACCAGAGAGACTTTATAAACTCAAAAACTTCTAATAAGAACGCAAATTTTAAAGCGAATTCAAAGCTTCCTATAAATTTACATCTTTTAACAACACACCTACTCGCTGGATATTGAGGTCTTTCCGACCGTGTTATTCCCTCGGGTTCGACCACAACACTACATCATTACCAGTAAGTATCGACCATGTGTTAACTTCTGCAACTGAACCGCATAGAAACGAGGCTTATGATTTAAATCTTTCAAATCCGAGTTAAAATTATACAGCGCACCATATTATACGCTAATTGCACCCGGTGTTACAAGTGATAATAGTGCAAAGGAAGAAATTCGCATTGTTTAGAGTTACACGTTTTATGTTAATGGGGAATACATTACCATAACTTCATGAGGATACAGCTGAGTCGCATTATCATATTTATAAATACCCCAGTTGAAAGTAATAACCGCACCCAAAGTAATTATGCCAGCAACAGCATAAGCTGAGACTAACCGACAGAATTACTGAAAAAGGTTGCTACACAATCCCTGATAACACAAACTATCTAATGACCCTCTAACTTAAATATAAACTTTCTGAAATCGCAACCACTTGCTACCTTAATAATCAATCAAATTTCAATATATAGGTTGGAAAAGGCGTTGAGCGCTGATGAACACTCTGTCGACGTCGAGCAACAATAGAGTAACTTGTTGATTACTAAACGGACCCTTTCTCCACCCACCAATTTGACATCTTCCGACCACTCCGTAAAAGTTCAAATTGCTTAGAGTACATCCAACAAGTATCTGTTTATTGACGGAATAAAAATACTGATCTACATGTAAGTGTAGCTAATCGCATTAAACAGGATCAATAGTAAAACGAAGCGACTGTACGGGATAGAATCTGCGAGAAACAAACCGTGCGTTGACGGCAAACTGATTAATTAGATTGAATCGGTACTGTTGGATTCTACATAAAAAAAGCTATCGATATCAATTTTAAAAAATAGTAAACCCTTACATGGATTTAGAAAATTAAACTACTTGTTTTTGCAAGTTTATGCTAAATGACATATTCAGATAGAGTGTAATCGAAATAAAGTCTAAAACTCTATTTAGGCACGTTACCTATGCTTAAGATATTAGCTTTTTATGACGTTCATCTTGCATTGTATCTTTATAACTCAACAATTAAATGATAACCTATAATAGTTTTCCATAAAGCTTTCAACAAAACCCAGATAGAAGCTGTATTTATAATACTCTTCGGTATACAATATTGTTAAGGCTTAAGGGTCTATAACGTCCATAACCTTAACGGCGAAGGTGAAGATAAAAGGAAGTTCTTAGCAATTATTACACTTTTCATCTCCTTGCGCAAACTGTATTTAATAAAATTTTAATATCATGACTCTAGTAGAATATTTCAAGTCCCATTGAGGCTGCGTTATCCTTTTTCTTTACGTTTTAGCATATTATTAATGCACAGTACTGCTAATTAGGTTGTATTTATGTGCCAAGAAAATTTTGCAAATGTTTTGGTTAATAACACCATTATTAAGAATATAATTATAGGATTGTTTGGAAATAGAGTTTAAATTACTTAATGCATGATATACATGTACTATAGTTTATATTTTAAATAAAAAAGCGCCAATATTCCACTACAAAAATGAAATATCTCCATAGACAAATAAAAAATTTGGATGAGTAAAAGGTGATTAACGTAGGGCTATATTAATTCACTTACAGGAATGAAATGCAAATCCTGTCAACAGTGTAAAGTTTTATTAGCAACTGAAAATTAGGAGATAGATATGAGCAGAAAGAAAATACCTTTGTTACGTCTCCTAAATTACCTATTAATACAACCCACAAAAGGTGTGCAGTAAGTTGTGCGGTTCTTTCTCTGCAAGCGTTGCTTTAAAATGGTTCTGTGTTGAGCCAACATTACAGACAAACGAGTTATCGTAACCGGCACATTTAGAAATAGTCCAAAATAAAAATCCATGTTTGTCCGAATTGGCCAATAATTAACTCATACAAAGTTATAAATTATAATTTTAATTACTTTTTGATTCCTATGTTTGGAATTTCATCAATCATTTCAACAGATGGACTTCTTTTAACCACTGCACTGAGTAATTAGACCATTTAATTATCAATCACCACCACATTAGTCGACAATCTTAATTTTTTTTATATTGCAATTCATTCTCAAAAATAATTGAATAATCAAGTATAACTTACACTAAAGTATTCACATTTATTACCTTCAAATAAGAAAATTTAGCGCAAATCAAATTATTAAACACCCTCGTTTCGAAATTTCTATACGAATAATTATTTTTCTTTACGGTGGTAATAGTTTACATTGATGTTGAAAATTACACATTCGTTGAAATTAGTTTACATTTATTCTTAGCTTCAGAGTGAATACTTTTACGAATAGACTACATTCAATGAATGAAATGTTTAAATTGAGAAGTTTTAATAACGAAATATTATCAGTTTCAAAAATTGATACAACCAAAGCGATTTTATTACATGAAAAGAGAAAAGCAAATATTGTTTAGATCAAATGTTTATATGCTAAAAACTTACCCTAACATTCACACAGAAGTATATATGCGATAAGATAAGAAAAACAAAATACGGTTTTCTTCTTGATTGAAATTGAAAGGTCAATGATCTGATGCTTTTATTGTTGTAACTTGTCATCAGCTATTGAAAACTACTGTAGTCGCATACACGTTTATGATAGAATTGCATCTTGTTCTCCTTGATGATCTGTAATACTATGTTTCAGATCCTTTATTGCCGTCTTCTCAGCTAAAACTTTTTATTTGTGCTACAAATGCGGACCTTGGACCACATAACTAATCGGACAGCTACTTTATAATTTGCACTCGACACAGCAATTCAAGGTAGATTTTTTTCAGTTCAGTAGTGTGAGTACACTACTGAACGTATACGTGAGTACGTATTACTGTATAAACTAATAATTTCAAACTCGGTCAACATAAACAATTTTACTTCGTTACATGTAAACAATAATGGTGTCACGTGATTCACTTGACTATATGAAACCTACATTCATATTCACACATGCCCAGTTATCACGCGTCGTTTGTTATCTCTTATGTCTTTCCTTCTTCATTAGTTCGGTCAAAATTGGCGCCAATCTTATATTTCAAAATTTTAAACTTATGTAAGCTTATTCCACACACTTACTAATGTACACTACTGAGGTATTGTTATACCCATAATTTGAATTAAAAGGTCGCTACCGAGAACTCATCGAAAATACAAACAGCAACAAAGTTTCTTTTGCTCGTATAGCTTAATTTAAGTTATTAAAAAAATAATTATTTTCTGTGTTTGCTAAAAAAAAACTGGTTAAAACATATAAATTAAAAACTAAGTAAATGAAAATAGGATACAAAGGTATAACTAAATTTGTTGACTAGAGTTGGCCATGACTGCAATACAAATTTTATCTTTGTGAAGTATTTTGCGACATTCTTTTCACATTGACTACATCATGTACTCTGTGCTTCTCCCCTTCATAGTTATCTTCTAATTCAGTTCTTGTTTGTTTCCGTTGTTTATTTTCTGATCATCTGTCCATGGAATCTTTGACAAGTATTTCTCCTATATTCGGAGGTAGATTTTGACGTTCAACATTTGCCCTGGTTTTGGTACAACGATTATTGGGCATGAATGCAGTGAATAGATCGTTCTATAACATCATTTCCTATCATTCAACTGATTTTGCTGTCGAAAATACCCTTGTTGGAAAAGGGTATTGGGTAGCTTCTTTGAAAGAAAGGGATGTGACTTTTATCTTCGGATCGCAAATACAATCTTCCACTCGTACTGGTTGGTCCAAAAAAACATCGTTAATTATTCTTTTACCATTTTTCTCTCCTCATGCACATTCTAGAGCCAATATTTTTAGTATTAAAAATGTATATTCCTTTCTTTATGTTTCTTAATGCTTGATGTTACACTTTATCCACCTTCCCTGTATGGTGACTGTTATCACTGGTAACACCGTAATAGTTCATTTCTTTTATTTTTGCAAATACCTTGTCGGAACTAACACTGTGGCTTCCGTTATCCATAAACATATTTTTGATTACTTCTTCTACGTCTTATTATACTGTTTAATGGCAAACTCTCTCTTCTGCAGCTTCTTAATTGGAATTTTCTTTGTTGTTAGTATTTGGTTGTTCAGTTGGGAAAAGATTTATACACCGAGTTGACGTTTTGTAACGTCAGTAATGCTTGTAACTATCACACAAATTTGTTTATATTTCATAGTCATTTTAAATATTGCGACTTTGAAATAGCACTTGTTATAAAAAATCCGTCCAAGTTTGATAAAACGTGCGTTCAATCAATTTTTGTGTGCTGAGGGTTTGCAACCAACGGAAATCCATTTCCGATTACAGACAGTTTATGAAGAACCATCTTTTGCCTATACGACTGTAAAGAAATGGTACCGAAAATTTAGAAATGGTAAAAAGGGAACAAAAGGTGAGCCACGGCCAGGTGAATTGTGTACTGCATCAACAGGCACCATATAACGCATATAACGCGTGTGGATGGTTGGATTAGGGAAATTCGTCGAATTTCAATCAAGGCGATATCACAAAATATTGATATGGGTACATCCGTACATAAACTTGGTTGTAGAAAAGTTTGTGCGCAACGGGTTCCTCGTTTTTTGTCTGAAGATCAAAAATGTTTGCGGATGGGTTTGTCTCAGCAACACGTTATGGGGTACAACGAAAATGTTAATAGTTACTAGTAATGAAACTTGGTGCCATTATTTCGAACCATCCAGTAAGTTGTCATCGATGCAATGGAAACATTCAAAGTCACCACTACCAAAAGAATTTAAGGCACAAGCTTCCGCAGGCAATACCATGCTAACAATTTTTTTTGACAGCAAAGGATAGAATTTAAAGAACATGTTACGTGTTTAAACGGGGAGCTGGAAGAAAAAGGAAGAAGGAAAGGATTCTCTGCTCATTCACAGATAGTGAGTACACCGAACTAGCTCAAAAATGTCGGTTCGGGCGGGGTGAGAGAAGAAAGGATGTTAAAGATGCCGGCGCCAAGAGCCGCTCCCCTAGATAGAGCTCAGGTTCACCGTTGTCCCGACTCTTTTACAGTGGTGCAGGATGGAATGAGCAAGGAGATTGTAGGAAAAGGGAAGTACAAGAAGAAATAGAAATAACAACACTGCTGTAGTGCGAAAGAAACAAATGTATATTTTATTTTGTAACAATTTAAACTAAATAGTTGAAGGTGTGGATTTAATTAATCCACAACAAAACAATATATTTAGATACCCCAAATGTACAAAAAAAAATGAAATAGTAATTAAATACCGTTCGCAAGCCAGAATAGTTTTTCTCTATTTTACAAGAAAAAAACAAACTTAAACATTTCCCCTTTTCAAGGGAGGGCCTTCCGTTGTATCCCTAAAAGAGAAAAGTATATCCACGCCTATACAAAGCGTAACTTATTACTAAATAATAACCAAAGCAACTTGCGATGGTTTACACCAAAACGGATAATACCGAAATAAAATTTTATAGTGAGCCACACGAAACTTTTATAGCTCAGCAAGCATTTTTTTTCTTAAACAATAATGAATCAAATATATGTGAAAATTTAATAATTACATACATTTCAAGAAGAAAAAAAAATTAATGTCTACACCAAATGTAATGAAAACATATGTTTATCTAACGGTTCGTTTGGCTACTGTGTAATTACTTGTGCGCATCCCAATTACAGTGATGTAGCACACAACACCAAAAATGGCAGCCACAACAGATACAATGAAATGTTATTATTATAATTACAAACAAAATGAGGGAAGGAAAGTAATGGTAATAGAATAGATAAGGAAGGTTACGTGATTGTGAAGTGAAGGATTACTTATTGATACAGCAACAAGGATATAGTGATAACAGGTATTATTTTAACTGATTAATTGATTACGTTATTTTTAGCAGGTGTACTTTATCATTATTCAATTAAAGTTCATGTAACCATAGAGAAAACAAAAGAAAAAGGAACGATCTAACCTTTCTATAAGCAGATAGTCATTACGTTCAGTCGATGCTCTCGGATCACGAACATAGGCAGAAGTTGTCATGATCCTGTTTGATTTTAGTTACGACTCAGAAGGTAAACCAGAATAGTACTTGTATGTAGATAATATGGAGATAAAGTTAAATCGTAGAATCCAAAAGTAGAAGGTACTTTGTTGAAGCCAAAAGAAGAAGGCAATTCGTGCAAGCTAAAAGGAGCAGGTAATTAACACTATGTAGATAAATAATCTTTATTCGTTACCCCTTAGATGTAACGGGCCAAATGAATGTCTATCGAAGTGCTTTCCTTGCTTTATGGAAGCATCAATAATTCATGTCTTGATTAAAACGTCTTCAAACGCTAAGAAAGAGAGTCAGTTATTACTAACAAAATCAGAGAAATCCATTGGTAACTTACTCGATCTTGCTGAAGAAAATTTTTCTAAAACCGCATGTAAGCGAGCAACAAAACTTGTAAATAATGATTAGAAAAAGCACCAATTGTTTTATTGCAAATTATGCTTCTTGAAGATATATCCGATTAGTTATATCGTATAATACTATCAAGCAATTTTCAAGAAGACATCAAAAATTTTCAGCTTGGCAAAATTTACGCCACAGGAAAGAAAAAAGACGTAATTTTTATGTTAAAGTTGTATTAAACACAATACATTGTTATCACCCTTTTTATTTAAATAAAACCAGAAATTCTAAATTGTGATTTCTCCACTAACGCCATCTAGAGAGGACTTCTAAAAGCTTGTAATATAATTCCCCTTAATTACCTATATTTTAGGATACGTCACTAGAGGGAGTAACAATGCAGATTTTAAATGAAATATATAAATGTGAATTTATAGCGTTTGAATAGCCAAAGGTGCGAAAATTTATATTAGACTGATTGTAAAATTACTTGAAAATATGTGGTTCAAGTTATGAACAGAAACAACGTAAGCATTTTTAGAAAGAAGGTTTGAGTAAATATGTACAACTTGTATAGAAATTTATAGAAAAGTACCAAAGTAAGTTAAGTATCCAAAACACAAATTATTTCGTTACAAACACAGCGTGAATATTAATGCAAATCTATACAACGAAACTCTTGAATAAGCTTCATCAAGCAATAAAGCGAAAACCTCCACGAGAACTTTCCAATGATGTCATTTTGTTTCACGACAATTCGCGGCCTCATGTCTCAAACGTAATGAAAAGAAAATTTCTAAAGAAAAGAAATGGATTTCCATATCTTTGGCCCACTGAAGAATGTATTGAGAGGTAGACGCTATGAGTCGGGCGCTAAAATACAAAACGACGTCAAGGAATTCTTCAACCAGCAGCCTCGATTATTTTAGGAGCAAGTTATAAATCGGTTGGTGAAGCAGCGGGATAGGTGCCTAAATTTTAGCGGTAACTATTTGTAAATTTATTTCCGAATATAGTTTTTATAGACGCAAGATGGGTGTCAATTGAGAAACACTAGTAATGTACCAAACGTAATAACTCTTTAATGTCGCTTTCTTGGTTATTTTAATGCTGTTGGTTTATGTTAGAATCGTTTCCTACATTTTTTCTAGAATGTTGGTGATATGTTTTGATAAAACTAATTACTGTCGTCGCTTCTGTTCATAGGATTCTGGCCAGATGAGTGGAGCACATCGACTCAACTGTTCCAGTCTCCTAACGTCAAACTGAAAAACCTATACTAGGTAACCTCGTGCATAAGGTACCGATTACGCATCCTCCAGTGAATTCCCCAAAGATGTCTGCAAGGGCCTTTCATTGGCAGACCAAGGCTCCATGGAATGGATACCGTCTGCATCTGAACGTAACCCCAATTAGACAAAACATGTGTTCTAATGTGGCTCAAAACGCCAAACAAGCATCTAACAAGAACAGGTATCCAGAACAAATACGTATCCCCGAATGCAGTACTGTAATAATGCAAATTGGACGTGCTTACATTTAACGCACAAAAATATAACTACGCTATTTACAATAAAATCACATACTGCACAATATTTTAAATTCAATATTGAAAATATTGGGATATTGATGTTTTTTTATCGGCCGTCTCCGCTTAGGGCCGTAGCCGATAAAATTTCCCTTAACTTCATTGTGCCTGACGTATTTTGAAGTACATATTTAAATTACTATACAAATCACCTCGATACAGCCAAAAGAACACGCGTTACTAGAAGAGAATACAACCTTTATTATTAACTTCGCAATTACATAATAAAAAGTATTATATACCGAGATAAAGCTATTTACACTTAGGCAACCTGTCACTCACTTTATCCTTGAAGTGGCGATTCTCTTCTGAATCACTGGACTTGTATGGGGGCAAATCACTGCCGCTGTTACAATCAGTAGTAGAATACCAACACCGGGAGGAACCCATTGTCACATTTTGCCGAGTGCAACCATAGACTTTTGAGGCCTTTCGAAATTTTTATTTTGTTCTGCACACACTCCCACTGAATTCGTTTTGTGGTTTTCGCTTATTAAGATCACATCTTCAATCATTTTCAGCGTATCCGATATTCGGGGTTCCCTTTCGGTCTAGGCCGATATGCATGGAAAAACGTTCTGTTACTAGTTTTATTCACCGTGGTGTTGACGGTTCGACACTTGTCTAAATTATCGTAAAAGTATGCTCAAAACAGTTCTATAACGTTCATTTTCACTGTTGGCCATAGGTGTTACGGTAATAAAAGTTGTTTGAAAAAGAACTGTTTCCGTAGTCGCTGCTAATCTTTGTGGGAATTCTATACGTGTTTATCAAAGCAATGGCGACGTATCTAGTAAAGATTGATCAAACTTATTTCGTAACAAGCGTTTTTTATTGCAAGAGCGTATAAAACGGTAGATAAATACTCATTTATCTGGTTAGACTTTGGAAAAGTCTCAGGTGGTTAATGAGCACTGTGCAGAATAGCAATACCATATTTTTTATAAGGTACAGAAACCCTTCACTCTTTCATTCGAGGGAACTAATGTCACAATTGGTCATGCGCTCCTCACACTGCATGATGTCTTGTTTCTCGCAAAACGACCAAAAGAGCGTTATCTATACACCGCACCAGTTTGCAAAACATAATACGGATAAATATTTTGATTTTGGTTGGTTTTACGTGGATTCAAGACTGCCCTTCGAGTATCTTGTAATTTCGTATAGATTTCTTCCATCGTCACTTTTCTCCCTAGAGTCGTATCTAACCAAATTTCCATTAACTTTATTAAGCGTGAAGTATTTGAGATCCCTATTTGAATTACTACTCAAACGAACCCCACACACAACAAAATGTGCGTTAGTAGAAGACGATTTGGCATCTATTAAAACTCAATTACATAATATAAAATTATATATCGAGATAACGCTATTCACAAATCTTAGGTACGATATCTTATATGAAATAGTTAAAAATGATTAACATTTCAAGATACCCCTTACCATGCGAAGACGGAATATTACTAAGAGAAACCCAGGGAATAATGTCCATCGTGGGAATGGTAGCATCTCAAACTAGCATTTAAATCGTTTTAGATCTTTTTAACGCGTACAAAAGTACGTGATTTAGTTTGAAGCAGGCCCACCTTCTGACCACGTGTTAATCCTCAACAGAGAATAGATTGTAAAACACATTAGGTATAATTATGGTTAGATAGCACTCTTTTGGTGTGCCAAAAAGTAAGTAGCCTAAAACCTAGTTTATATTTTTATATTTCGAATTACAAATAGGTTAATTTTGGTGTTATCGTGGCCGTCCGCGGTATACTTTACAGCACAGAACTTATTTGTAGATTGTAAGACATCCGGTAAGATCGACTCAAAAATCACCCTAGACTTCTGATCGGCAGCGACTGCTGGTAAGATGTGAGGTCATTTAGTATTCCCACAACTACACTGCAGAAGAGAATTAAAACAAATAACATTACATCTGAATCGATAGGAAAATCCTCTGTATACAGAGTGGACCACAGAAAACAGTCCACCCCGATATTTGGCAGTATTCATTAGATTTTAAGAAAATGCTGAAGTGTGTCAATTTCTATTCCAAGAGGCCCTTTAACTTAAAGTAGGGATGTACCAGGTGTGGGACATCATTAGAAAGTCTTTTAGATGGAGTATTCAGGCAAATGATCATCCATGATTTTTTTTCGATACTTACGTCTTTGCAAAAAAAGTCTTAATTAATTTAAAGACCTCTTAAAAATGAAACGCAACACCTATGCTTTTATAAATGTGTCAATCTAATCTGTCACATCAAAACTAAAATAAACGAATTTTGTAAAAAATTAGTAATTTGATACTAAAACAGTTTGTTTAACGTTGCTGTTAGTAAATCAATTTAGGTTTTTTTTGAATACTTTCAAAATAGTATATTCAAGAACGGGTTGAGATTGCTTACATATTTTTTGAAAACGGGAAGTGTGCAAGAAGAACAGCGAATTTATTTAATCAGGTTCATAAAGACAAGCAACTTTATCACTCATATGTATTAGAGTTAGTTAGAAAATTTCGTCAAACAGGGTCAGTAGCTAATAAAACAAAGAACTATGAAAATCATGTTAGGACTGAAGCGGCAGAAGTAGCAATTTTACGTCATATTAATTTAGATCCTACAACAAATACAAGAAAATTGGCCGAAGATTCTGGTTTTTCGCGCACTACGATTTGTAGGGTTTTGAAACTTCATAACTTTCATCCCTACAAGATAAATTTGGTACAGCAAATAAATGAAGATGAACCTGACAGGCGAATACAGCTTTGTGCGATTATGACTAAATGAAAAATACATACTAACGTAAACTTAAAATAAATGTTCCTTTTTTTATAAATGGTACCGTAAATCAACACAATTGCCGTTACTGGGCTGAAGAAATTTTTTTATGATTGTGGACTATCGTGCTAAAGCACTCAGGAACACTTAAGAGGATGGATAGAGGGATAATGAATTGCCAATAGATGCCTATGAATAGCTAACTTAAATTTTCTCATATCATAAGTGAGAGGAAAGCAGGAACTAGGGAGATCATTCCAGAGTTTAGAAGCCGTGTATAAAAATGTGGATTGCGCCCGTTTGGTACGACAAGTGGAGATTTGTACTGCACACTAATGATGTGAATGAGCGAACCGAATGTTTCTCGCAAAGATAGCCCGAGATGGTATCAAAGAATGTAATTCAGCAACACAATAGCCGTTGTAATAACGATAATACAACGAAAAAACTGAAACCATCCTTCTATGCTCAAGGAATTGTATGTGAGAAGTAAGGACGGGATATTTATAAGCCTAATCGCTCTCTTTTGAATACGATCAACGATATCGAGAGCGTATTGGGGAGCACTAAACCAGAGGTGAGAATTATATTCCAGACGAGGCCGAATTTTGGCCTTATACAGCAGAAGGAGTTGTCGAGAGGTAAAGTACTGCTTAGATCTGCACAAAAAGTCTATTTTACGAGCAGCTGTTTTGGTAGCTGACAGAAGATGGTCAACCCATGAGAGATTTGAAGATACAGCTATGCCCAACAGAGTAATAGAGCCTGAAAACTTAAGAACTGAGCCATTAATACTTACAACAGGAAATGATCGATCTTTTTTGGCGGACAAAAGGCTACACTGAGTTTTGTTAGCACTACATTTAACTAGATTATTGCTTCCCAATTCGAGAATACGTTGAATATCTTTGTTGATTGAATTTGCCATTTCAGCGTTAATTTCTTGATTTGACATAGAAGGTGGATTATCACTATGAGTAGACTGAGATGAACTACAGTGAAGAGTGCTATCGTCAGCAAAGCAATGGATGGATTTAGTTGTTGAAGAAATAAGGTCATTTATGTACAGCAGAAACAGTATAGGCGCTATAACGGATCCCTGTGGTACGCCCGCGTTAATGCTAAGTTCTTTTGAAAAAAAGCCATCAACTACGACACGTATTCGGGAAAATACTAGAGTATTCCGCGAAACACATACCCAGTATCCTCTTAAATTAAACGTGTGGGCAGGAATTTATGGGGGCCTTTTTTTACCACAAAATTTGAACGGAGAAACATATCTCGAATTATTACAGGACACTATTGATTCCGCTTTCACACATATAATCGAAAATGATAATAAATACTCAGAAGATGACCTGTTTTTCCAACATTCCGCATTATAGTAGAGCTGTAAGGCAATATCTTAATGAACGATTTCCTAGGCAATCGATTGGAAGAAGAGGCTGCATTAAATGGCCTGCAAAATCCCCCGCTTTAACGCCCCAGGATTTCTTTTTGCGGGGTTATTTATAGAGCAAAATTTATACGACCGAACCCACTTTGTTCGTAGAACTAAGACGAAGAATAGTACATGAATGCAGTCTAATTACCCTTTAAACGTTTCAAAACATTTGACGTAATTTCGAACAGCGACTCTACAATGGTATAAAAGTCGATAGACACCGCTTTGAACATCTAATTCATTAATTCATTATTAATTTGAGTAAATTTTTTTGTGTATCATAACTTATAATTTAGTTACCTTAATTACATTACATTTTTGCGTTACGTTTCATTTTTAAGGGGTGTTGCACTTTAAATCAATTAAGACTTTTTTTGCAAAGACGGTGTAAATATCGAAAAAAAATCATGGATGACCATATACCGCCATCTAAATTCCATTCTAATGATGTGCCACACATGGTACATTCCCTATTTTAAATTAAGGAATTGGGGAAGTGGAAGGGAGGGGGTTGACAAATGACGGATATCCGTGCCCCCCTAGGAACAAAAATCGACGTGTTTCAGCATTTCCTTAAAGTATAATGAATACTGCCAAATATAGGGGTGTACTGTTTTCTGCGGTCCACTCTGTATAATAGTGAACGGGGAACAGCTCTAGATCCCTAAGAAAACTATTCTGTGGTAATTCAAGAACAGAAACTAAAAAGTATGCTAACCCTTTTACAAATAGAATTAATGTAAAATTCCCGTTTAACAGTACAAAAAAGGTCCAAGCGTTTCTGAAGCGCAATTCAGAAGTTTATTTGCGAAAACTTGAAGTTACGAACATTAACAGGGTAAGAAACTTTAATAAAAAAAAGGACTAAATAATAGCCTTTGTACAACCATACAAGACTCACAAAGACTATTAGCGCAAAAAGCGTTGAAACAGATATGACTTACGGCCACATGGGAGCAAGAAAAACAGTGGTTTGCCCCTTTAACGAAGATATTTCCGTGTCTCAAACGCTTAAAGGGTGAGTTCCTGTAAGAACGCTTTATTCTTGGAACAAAAAAGTATGTATCGTTGTTCCTAATTTGTTCCGAATCAATTTCAATGCTTTTCAAAATCTACTGAAGCACATCCGGATTTGCCTGTGATCGACAACATTAAATATAGCTTTATACGCTGTAGATATTTTAAAAACTTTACATAAGGCTGATGCGTTTCCAAGTTGACGAACCCCTTCAGAATGCCTATATTAGAGATCAAACTTCAGAAAATGGAATCCAGGGCTTCAAAAAATGAAATAATATCCTTTTTACTCACATTTATATTTTCTGATGAAGATTTTTTAATAATAATAATAAATTTATTTCCCAACAGATACAACAGATCCAATTACAGGGCAACATAAATAAATGCAGTATACAAACTTAGCAATATCATATATAATATGCAAAAGGAAGTTAGTTGCTACTGTTACAAAGGGTACTTAATAATTCAATTATTGATATCAAAAGTATTTGGTAGTGTGTTATATATTTGTTGAATATGAAATAATGGAGATCTATGTAATATGTTTGTGCGAGGTGTCGGATATGTAAACGTCAGATTGTTTCGAGACATATAACTCGGTACTAAGAAATTAACTAGTTCCAGAAGATGCAGACAATCAATTTTGTTATTCAGTAACTTAAATAAAAAGGTAAGCGGAATCTCAGATCGACGATATTCTAAAGAACGGAAACAAAATCGTTTTAGTAAACACTCTTGATTGAGACCTCTAGGTGGATATGCTTTATCAATTTTCTAAGCTAAATACTTTAAAAATTTGATAATTATAGATCGGAAACCAAATTAACGAGCAATATTCTATTTTGCTTCTCATTAAACAAAAAATAAAAGATTTTAGTGGAGCTATATTATTGAATGATTTGCAGTTGAGAATTATGAAACCTAGTTACTTCATAGAAGAACGGTTTATGAAATCTAAATTTGTTACAGAAGTAAACACCCAGGTCTTCAGTAACAGTGGACCTTGCAATGATGAGCAAGTCTATAGAATAGCCATAGCATACTGGCAATGTTCTTCTTGAATACGAAACAGTTTTACATTTGGGTATATTAGGTGCAAGACAATTGTTGGTACACCAATTATGTAAAGAGGTAAGTTGGTTTTGAAGGAAGTGATAATCAGCGATTGAAGATACTGGAGAAAAAATCTTGAGATCGTCAGCAAAAAACAACTTACCACATGTTATAACGTACGAGAGATCAATGATAAAAAGTAAGAATGGGAGAGGACCCAATGTAGATCCTTGAGAGACACCTGATGTAACTGATATTGGTTCAGAAATCAAATTGTAACAAACTGGGTACGTTCTTCTAAATAAGATTTAAAAAAAGATATCGGTCCTTCAGAGAATCCAAAATTATTTAATTTAAGAATAATAATAAACAGATGCAATCGAAGGCTTTAGCAAAGTCGGTGTATACAACATCCACTTGACTACGACGATCAAGCAGAGATGCTATACATTGACTAAGACACATTCAATTGGTAACTTTTGATCAACCTTCCATGAAACCGTGCTGATACGGAGATATAAAACTCTTAACCTCAAGAAAAATACGACGATATTTTCGAATACTTTAGCAAAATTATTTAAGAGACTAATAGGCCGATAATTGGTTACATCACTGGGGTCGCCCCTTTTTTTGTCTGCTGATCTACATAATACATATGCAATGGACACCCTCTATAAGTACCTGAACAAGAAATTAATGATTAGAAAGAGCAAAATCTCAATGTGAGTTTTAAGAAAGTTTTTCCTTTTCCCAAATTTCAAGTCAAATCCCAAAAAGAAAACATACTAAGCAACACTCTTAAATAAGTACATTAACAGCAAACAAAGGGACGTCGGAAAAAAGTGAAAAAACTTAAGCAAGATACGACGAAAAGTTAAGAGAAAGATAGAACAGACGTTAATACTGAAACACCAAAAACGTTAATAAAAAAAAGTGAAGCATGAGATGTTAGGCGGCGATGATGACGATAAGGATAAAACTATCTCGGCTAATTATTTCACGAGTAGCTGGTTATTCCCTAAAGGAATGTTGTGTTTGAAAAATTGCTTAATTCACTTCAGATACTTTAGATAGCGTCTAGCATCTACTATCAGAGACAGGAACAGAAATTAAGGTAAGATCGTCAAATCTAGACATATATTGTAAGTACAGTTCGCCCAAGGTAACGTTAAATTTAAGGCAATTGGTTTTTTTATATCAATGGTTGCGAATATGTCTATTTAATTTTAGATTACGCTGCGTTATGTCCCGGAACTTGGATTTTTTGTTTGAATTTATATTCCCCAATACTAGGTTGTTTTGTTACTAGTAATTGCTCTTAATCACCAGTTTACATTTATAGACAGACATAGCTAAATTCGACAATTAACAGTTTTGGAAATTTAGTTTACCGTGTTTAGCTATTGATTTTCTTGTTGCTTATTAACATTTTGTTTACAAAAGTTTGTGTGCGAATTTTGTCAGGTAGTCATAATTTTAGCGAGTATTTGTCTTTAGTTTCGAAAATGTACGTTATTGATTAGTACCGGACATCTGAAATGTAGTATAGTTCAGGTAAATGAACGTGTAACGCATAAATTTTGGAATTTTTTAGATTGTACCTGTTTTCTTTACGTATTTGAAGATATTTAGAATTATTGCAAACGGTAATCGCATGTAGAATCCTTACTTTGGAAAAGAAATGAAGTCTTTGGTTTGTTTATCAAGTTTAGATTGGAGTTTTAAATTCAAATTTGGCTTACGCATTGACATCGATAGATAGTGGAATTCCCTTTACTATGTCGTTGAGAATTAATTAGTTCCGTTTTAAATAATAGTTGTTATTTGGTATTTAAATGTAGTGTAGAAAAACGTTTCAGTGACAGGCTGGCGCGAATTTTAGACAAAATTTTTGATCTTCAAATAAAGAGTTTCTTGGGGTATCGATTACAATGATAACCGGCAGCTTGATTGTTATGATGCAATTTTTCAGTTCGGCTCAGGAATTTCAATTCGTTTTTGGTGCAATTTAAGATCTAAGTAATAAATGGTTATGATTGGTTGATGGAGATAAAATGCAATGTGGCACATTCTGGATGCTGTTGAAGTCAGTCTTGCACAAGCTGAAGATGGAGGCTCACCTTCGTTCGCGACTTCGCAATGTACGCGGAGGGGTTGGTGTAGTAAGAAGGAACGAGTTATACCATACCGCGAGGGTGTACGAAGGTTAGCGTAGGAAGATTTTCCGTATCCACTGGTTGCGGTATTATCGAGTATTGGTTTTAGTGTTCTTATTAACTGCTGAACCTTCATTCTGTTGAACTGTTTTATCGCATTTTGGTTATGGGATTTTAACGAGTTTCTGGGTAAAGGGTAGTTTCGCGTACACAGCGTAGCTCGAACAAATAAAGTACACATTTGCTGTATATAGTGCCGTTTTAAGTAGATAAAAGTAAAATAGCTGTAAATAAAATTATATTTGTGTACATATTAACGTTACGTAGATTAAGATGTGATCGTAGCGTATGGTTTTTGGTTTAAAGATTTGCCGTTATAAATTTTATGTAATCATAAATTTAAGAATAAAGAAGCAATTGGTTTCCATCAATCATATACCGAGTGGAGCGATTGCTGATATATTATTGTGAGAAAGAAAATTGGCCATTTGTGCTGTGCGAAGGTAACTACATATTTTTATGAATTTATATGTGTTGGTGATTTTAATAAAATATTCGTTTGAACTCATTTTGTTTATTGTTTTGTTTATTTAAGGAACGTTTAGATAGCCATACAATGTATAAAACATATTCAATGGTAAACTATTTCAGACTGTGCTTTGATTGTTTCATTCTGTTTATGTTATATAAAATGACGTATTGATAGGTTTGTAAAACTTAGATGTCCGACGTTTTCTTTATTTTTTTGATGTCAATTAAAATTTAGAATGTATAAAATAGATAAATTTGGGGTTGTTGGAATCCTGCAGACTGCAGAAATTTTATTTGAGAGTTACATTTCAAGTGTTTAGATATTTCGCTGACTGTTTACTTTTCTATGATTATGGTTATTTTGAATATAGATGTATAGTGTTTATAACTTGAGTGTTTTTAAGTGTGCATATTTTGTAATCCTCATCTTTACTCATAACGCTAACATTTTTACGTTCATTCTAAATTTAAAAGTTTAGTTATTTTGGATTACATTCAAAGTTTATGAGTCATTTATTCATTTTTAGTAACTTGCACAACTTTGCAGTGGACATCCTTTGGTGTTTCATTATTTAAGGAAAGCTTTAAGGCAATGCATTATGAGAGCTAGACTGTTTGCTATTTTGATTTTGACGATAAGTTCACTTTGAAAGATACTTTGAATGGTAACGTAACGTAGATTATAAAGTGAATAGGTCGTTGACCGATCAACTGTTTAGTTTTGCACTTCATAGTTTTGCTTTTTGAAATTTTTTATAGGAATAATCTGGTCACCTGTCGATTACCTGGATTTTCCAAAAGGTAAGCAGTTTGTTTATTTGTTTGGGAATGAGATGTGTACTTTTCGGATTTAGGAATTACGATCCCGATTTTGTCGTTTACTAAATTGTAGGACTTTATAGATATTTGACGTATTTTTCGTTTTGAATTGAATAATTAATTACCATATTGGTCAGTAATTTTTGGTTATTTGAGCCAATAATTTTGAAGTGGAAGTTTATCGAAGTATTTAATCAAGTTTTAGTTTTATTATCGCAAATTCGCGGCTTTTATATGAAGATTAAGATTTTATTGGAGTTTGGGTGAACTCTGCGTAAATATCTTTGGAGTAGAATTTTCAGGGAGGAGACTAGTATATTTTGAGTGAACATTATGGTTTCCGGTTAGACCATTATTAAGATCCAGTTCATGACGTTTTCCCGCTATAAATGTATCTCACAGGTGGCACCTTTTTGAAATTTCTCCCTATTTTGATGTTTATGGAGTTGTGACGAGTGCCCTTGTGTAGCATTAAGTAAGAACTCCGCCCACACTACTGAGCTATGCCGTGCGCGCCCATTGTCTTTACGGTCTGATGCTCTAATGAGTATTTAACTTTTAACAATTTTCAAGGAGACTATCGTGCCCATGCTTCACTCAGTTCTGATTAGTCACTTTAAAATTTTGTTAAAGCTCAATTATACCAGTTATTGGGCGTGTTATTTTTACGGTATTCCTTACTAAATTAAATACAGCTGATCTGTTTGAATTTGAAAAAGGCATGAATGTAATGTAAACGTTTTACGTATCATGCAGTGTTCAAATTGCATTTTGCCGCTTTGTTTACCGAATACTCGAGGCAGTGAATGCTTTGTTTTTTATCAACAATGCACCAATAATTAACCTCAAATAACCTTTTTTTTATTGTTAGTGCATTACATTTGTCTGATCTGCGTAACAGATGTTAAAATGTTAGATGTGAGTTTCGAGAATCGATTAGAAATAACTCACGCAAAATCAATACATAATTTTATCGATTAAAACTAGAATAAACAATCACGCTACGGTGACTACCCGACTTTAGAATCCATTGTAGAGTTGGTTTTTCATACAGGGTGTTGACGGTCAGGTGCGAACATAGGGATTTAACATTTGATTTTAGTTTTATGCGATTTTCTGCTCTCCTATACATTTACAAAAAAAAAAAAAACTGTAGGCTGTAAAGTTGTTCAGTATTAAATGTTGCATACAAAACTGTTTCTACATTTTTGATTTATTCACGATTTTAAAATTTATAATTTTTTAATTTTGTGTCAGTAGCCGTAGCTATGATTTTGAATCAAATGTAAATATTTTATTTGTCCTGTCAAATATTTATGTCAAAAAGTAATAATAATGGATTTTTATAAGAACGAAGAACGGGTCTTCATTATTAAATGTTATTATGCTGGTAATAGTTGCAGAAGAGTAAGAGATTTATTTTCCGTAAAATATGAAAAAACCCTATATATCAACGATTTCGAAACTTGTTAACAAATTTGCGAATACGTTAGTGTAGCTGTGAACGAAGGCAACGGAGGCAATAATATTAATAATAGAACATGTCACAATGAAGTGAATGAAGAAATGGTACTGGTTAAGATAAATCAAAGTTCTCCGTATAGCTTAAGACGTATTGCGTCTAAGTCTGGTTTGCACTTTTCAACAGTTTTCAAAATTTAAAAAAATCATGATTATGATTCCTACAAGCTTCATACCCATCAAGAACTTTTTTCACTGGATTTTCACTCCAGAAAACCTGTTTGTTAAAATTATGCAAGTGAAAGCAAATAGTGGCCGGCACTTCAATTCATCCATTTGTTTTACAAATGAATGCACTTTTACTTTAGATAATAAACCAAACCTTCAAAATACTCGTGTATGGACCAAAGAAAATCCCCGATTGCGTGTTTGTGCAAATATCCTATATTAAAAATTCATATTTGGGAGGAATTTTTAACAACAGAATAATACGGTTTCATCAGGATGGGTGCCCGGCTCATTTTGGCTTAAATGTTACGGAATATTTGGACTTTATCTTTCCTAATCGGTGGATTTGTGGAGGGTTTTTTTTTGTAGGGACATCTTAAAAGTAAAATTTATTCCAGAAGACACCGGAATTTAGATTCATTAATTAGCTAATGGTACAAAATGATTCCTTTTTTTATTCCAAATCCAACCATGTATAACACTTAATGATAATTCGACGTTTTGACCCTCATTCTTGACATTTTCAAATGTTTCGACTCATCAAAAACATCATCAAGTAATCTCTTATGAACAGTAGCTACATATCCGTAGATAATTACCTATTACGATATCGAAAAAGCCTTTCCAAACCTTGTCTTAAACAATGACAGATAAATAACTCTTTTATTAAGTTTAAATTTAAGTAAACACCTCACAATACATTTACTTCAAATGAAAATATTTAGAAAAATGTGAAAAATCCTATTAAAATACTTAAAAACTAACTACAGCTAAATAATCAATTCGATTATTGTAAATTTCTGGTAGTAGGCTTTGATGAGTTTAAAACAATTATTGTATAACAATTATGTTATCTGTCAAAAGACTACAATAGTTTCTCACACACATTTTAATGAACATTGTTTGAAAATGGCGTTAAATTATTTTAACGAAGAAAATTTTGATATATTAGTGTGCTATATCAGAAATGAAAAAAATGCTACCAGAGCTAGTGATGACTATTTTCAAAAGCACCTCGAAAGAAGACAACCTGGCAGAAATCATTTTAATAATGTAATAATTTAATAATTTAATAGAATTTGCAAGTTTTGAAAAACCACGTTCAAAAAAGTATGCGATCGAAAATGAGAATCGTAACGGAAACATTTTGGAATATTCTGACGAAAATCCGAAATCTTCAGTACGAAATTGTGGCACGGAGTTTCTTATTACAAAATCCACTGTACAAAATGTTTTGAAAGTTGTTAAATATCATCCTTACAAGCCAACATTTGTACAAGACCTACAAGAAGGTTACTTTGACAGGATAATCGAATTTTGTAATTGGTACCATGGTAAATGTCAAGAAAATCCCGATTTTTTGCATGGAGAGATGAGACACATTAACTGTGGAGTCTTCAATAAAAAAAATCATCATTACTGGGCCCGTGAAAATCCACATATTCGCGATCCACGCCGACTTCAAGTACGATTTGGTTTTAATGTGTGGTGCGGAATGATCTGTAAGTAATATCTTTGTTTGAGTTAATTGAGTAGCATTTAATAAATTAACTACGACTCATTTTTTTAATATTCCCAATTAATTTCAAGAAATCGTCTGATTGGGTCATTTATTTATGACCACACTTTAACAGGGCAACGATACCTTTTAATGTTGCAAAACCAAATACTCCATCCATTCGTGAAGCTGTTCCCCCTGATGAATTTAATAATTTTTGGTTCCAACAAGATGGGTGCCCCGCACATAATTCAGGGGAAGCCCGAGCATTTTACGGGAGAATAATATCCAATAGTGGTCCTGTGCGTTGGCCTACTAGGTATCAGGACCTTACCCCATTAGACTTATATTTATGGGGATATGTCAAAAATGAGGGGTATGAATTTGATCCCCTAGAAAATAAGCAGGTTCTGGACCATTGAATTATTAATATTATTGAAAATATTAAACGTAATACAATACCTCGAGTAACCAGAACTGTCGCAAAAAAAATGTGAAAAGTGCATTGAAAAAAATGATCGACAGTTTGGATAATAGTATCTAGAACTAATATCGGTTTTACAATTATCCCGTAAAATACATTTAATATTAATACAAAACACTATAAAAATTATCTGATATTGAAGCGTTGTAAAATGTATGATTCATTGCTAAAAATATTTTCAATTACCTTTTAGTCATAACTGTATGGTTTAAATGAGTAACATTTAACATGGTACCCTGATAACTACTATGTATCTTTTGAATATTCCCCATTATTTTCACTCCTTTGCTTGAGCAATTTATTTATGAATACGAAGTAAACATTTGAGTATTTTTAAGACAAGTTTTGGAAAGGCCTTTTCGATATCGTAATAAATAGTTATCTACGAATAGGTAGCTACTGTTCATAAGAGATTAATTGATGATGCTTTTGATGAGTCGAAATGTCCTATCTGTCATACATCGTTGGATTTAACATAAAAAAAGGAATCATTTTATACCATTAGCTAAAATAAAGTTGATGATGGTCTCTAATCGACGAAACGTCGGATTAATTTTTTTCTGTCACCAATCAATAGAGGATAAAAAGTGGCAATGGTAATTTATTTTTTTATATCTTTCAAATATAGTTAAAATAAAAATTGTCGATTGTCAGTTTTTTTCGAATATTTTGAAAAATATTTGAGATAGCCTTGATTTTAAAATGGCATTTTAGTGAGCTCAAAATCCTCTAAAACTTTCTCCATTTAACCGTCTTTCGATCTCTTATAGTTTCCAAGATAGCAATACTGCACAGACCAATTTTGGACACACTGTATATATATATATATATATATATATATATATATATATATATATATATATATATATATATATATATATATATATATATATATATATATATATTTTAGTGAACGAACAGCTGTTCAGGATAATAATCATTAACTGTATTTATGTTTCAAACACAGTAAATCTTTTTACGTTATTAGATAAATAGGAGTTTTCCCCAGACACTTAGAGCTATTTGAACAGTGATTGCTATTGTGGTTACATAACCGGGGAGTCCGAAAAATATTGGAAGAAAGGGCAACTTGTTTGTCTTTTTTATGTGATTAGGTGATTAGTGGGTTCTTTCCCAACACGCCAAAACTAGTAAAAAACAGAAGCGAATGTACTGTGAGTATATAGGTAACATAAAACCAACAGTTATTCACTCGTGTGTCAATCTCCCGAGAAATTATTTTAATACAACCTGGTAAGTGATTGTTTCTGGGTTTAACTGTTTTTTTTATTTATTTACTTTATTTAATTTCCTGTACAGGTTTAAATATTGGATACCGGGGTCGAATACAGGATACTCAATCTGAGTGTCATATCGACAAAGTATGGCGAAAAGGTGGTTGTAGAACTAAAGGAGATTCAATGCGTGGTACCGAACCGTTTCCACAAGTATTTCAAGGCCGAGGACCAAGGTATATATCAATTTAATGAGCAGTTCAAGGGTAAATATGTTTCAACGCGATCCTCAGGACCATTCTATAACTGTTTTGTTATGTAGTGATGAGATTGATTCGTACTACAAAAAATCTGTTTATTATTATCGATAATCTAACTCTATTACAGAAATATTATTTCAAATTTCCCGCCTTAACGGTTGCAGGGCCCTGCATGTACTTTTAAAAATATACTGCTAGGTGTAGCCACGATCAACCTCTGTTACTGAAAACATTCATTAGTCTATACATCACAAACAAATTTAAATTTCGCGCAAAAATATACCGCTAGGTGGAGCCAGCTCTATTACAGAACACATTCATTAGTCGTAGAAATGCTCAACTAGATGAAGCCACAAACAAGTTCAAATTTCGCAAAAAATATACCGCTAGATGGAGACACTTCTATTACAGGAATCATACATTAGTCCTAGAGATACACAACTAGATGGTGCCATAAACAAATTCAAATTTCCCGCCAAGAGTGCCACGACAAGGTGTCGAAGCCGCGAACACTAGCTCCTACACCTGTCTTATGAAATCGTATGAGGGCCCTTTATTAGAATACTATTTACCGTCAAGGGAGAACTGGGAAAGGGGCCAAAGACCTTAACAAAAGTTCCTATATCTGCTTTATATGAAGGTATAAGGGCCCCCCTTCTTATCAGAATACTATTTATTACCATCGACAAGGGGACGAAATCTATAACACAAGTTCCTATACCTGTCATATGTGATAGTATAAGGCACCCCTTATTAGAATACTATTTATCATCAAGGGGCCTTGATAAGGGGGAGAAGACAATAACACCTGTCCTATACCTGTCTTAGAAGTTCCCTTATTTTAAAATTTCACGCCATAACGAAAACACGTACGACCAATCAGCTGAAACTGAGGCGTAACCTAACCTCCAATCAGAACACAGTGCCTTAGGCATCCAATCAGAGTACAGTCTGGGCACAGTCTAAGGGCCAATCAGAAGCCAGCAGGTCGTGGTCTGCCATTAGGTCCTCCAATCAAAACTCTTGGCCTGGGGCTGTTTGCGTGCGCACGACCAATCAGCTGGAAGTGGGCATGTCCACGTGGAGATGGGGTGGACACGTGACTACCCCCACACCACCCCCACCGCTTTTAATTAACCTCACCTCACCCCCCCCCCCCACTTTTAAGTAATTATGACGTCAGGGGCTCAAGTGCCCCATTCTACTAGCGTTCAGTAATTGATTGAAGTTTTCTGGGGATAATAGGTTTAATTTCATTTAAGGTTTAAATTTTTTATAAACTCTAAATTGACTCTTCACATCTTAAAAGTTACATTTTGCAATTAGTCATTTTTCAAAGTTCAGACTTTAATTAAACCGGTTTAATCGCACACAAATTACTCATAACAGTAACAGTAACTTAATAAATTGGATTGAACCTTTTTAAAATGTAAGGCATATTTTTAAATCCTAGTGACATATATCTTAAGAATTTCATTTCAAACTCGCTCAAACAGAGCTTTGCGCGTAAAAACAGATTGAACTCTTATGCATAAAATGGATTACCCTTCAGAGTAATATAGAGTTATTAAATAACCTTACATATTCCATCATGTTAAGCATTAAGAAATACCTAAACAAAAATACAAATTTAATCCTAGCGCTATTAAGTATTGTGAAGTGTTAGTAACTACAAATAAAGTCTTATCTGCATCAAATGTAAACTAACTCCATATGTTTAATAATTCAGTATTGAGAACGAACTATATTTTAGTATTAGATTAATTATAAGCTTATTATAACTGTAAACTTTAAACCACGTTCTCAGCATGTCAGTAATTTCTAATTTTGACGTTTTATGTATGAATTAATCAACCGCAACCAAATCGTGACAGAAGGCGCATCATACATTAAGGTATTACCATGGTTACTAAGTAAAACAGTTTATTATTTAAACATCGGTTTCTGAATTTAGGCATATCATTAACACCAACATGTTCGGTGAAAATTAATAGTAATACGGCATAATGATGTTATACTAAATTTTCCATTCTTGTTACGTGAACGTTGGTTTTCAATTACATTACTGAAATATTCTATACAATTAACATAAAGCGACATTGTCATTATTTGTAACGCAATGATATCGTTAAAGAACTGATCGGCTGCTATTTTCATGTTAGAGGCGATTAGCTTGTAGTTTCTCACCGCACAATAATTATTTTTCTTATGACAGCGATATTATAATGTTCACTTCTTAGTGAACTAAAAAAACTTCTATTTAAACCTGTAAATGTTAGAAAAAAACTATTAATGATAGTGGAAAATGTCGAAGAAAAACTAAAGACTGCAGACGTATTGGAAGGTACATTTATTATCAAACTATAATTAACCTTTCCTCAGCGGGGTAAATCGTATCCCCCAAAAAGAAATGTTTTGCACAATATTTTTAAATTCTTATTATGCGACGTAACCCTTATAACTAACGGTGAGTCATTTTCTCATGAATATCGTAATATGGTCCGATCCAAATTCAACAATGTGTAACAGGTGTCAGGTTATGTATCCTGGTAATGCCACACTGGATTGTTTGTGACTTAATTTAAGTACAGGTTTGTGCAAGTTACAGCGTATTTGTACTTGTTCACGTATACGTACAATAAACCGTTTATTTTATTATCAGTTACCCATTGACCCTTATTAGATGCTGGTTGAGAGGTATCAACGTTTAACTGAAGATGAATTAAGAGAAATAGAACATTTTGATTCCGACAGGGTTACGAATTTATAGTTCAAGGGCGTGTTGTAGAACTTACTTTCACAAAATATTTGTTATAACGGAAGATGACAATCGGAGGACGCTTATTATGAATTTGATGATATAAATGATATCGCGGAATTATCTGTAGAAAATGTGGATGAGAGTTACACTATGGAGAATTTGTGTAGCAGAATGTCTATCCCTTCTCCTATCTGGCGTAGATCTCATAGTGTTGTGTCTACAAAATGCAACAAAGAATACTTTTCTTGAACAAATGTTGCGTTAAAATAAAATTTATGCAAAAAAAAATGGGTTAGAAGAACGGAACAACGTAAATTCGGGCAGACAGAAGTCATAGCTGTATTTTCCTAGTGCGGACAGGAACAGATGTCGAAAACTAAGTGTACGAAAACTGTTGACTATACTTGTTGACTACATTTGCATTTACTTTTAGTGCCGTAACATTTGACGCTTCATCAACCAGAGCGCAAATACTACAATCAATTGCAGATAAATTTCAAGCAATACACTGTGTTTAACTGAAGATGAATTAAGAGAAATAGAACATTTTGATTCCGACAGGGTTACGAATTTATAGTTCAAGGGCGTGTTGTAGAACTTACTTTCACAAAATATTTGTTATAACGGAAGATGACAATCGGAGGACGCTTATTATGAATTTGATGATATAAATGATATCGCGGAATTATCTGTAGAAAATGTGGATGAGAGTTACACTATGGAGAATTTGTGTAGCAGAATGTCTATCCCTTCTCCTATCTGGCGTAGATCTCATAGTGTTGTGTCTACAAAATGCAACAAAGAGTACTTTTCTTGAACAAATGTTGGGTTAAAATAAAATTTATGCAAAAAAAAATGGGTTAGAAGAACGGAACAACTTAAATTCTGGCAGACAGAAGTCATAGCTGTATTTTGCTAGTGCGGACAGGAACAGATGTCGAAAACTAAGTGTACGAAAACTGTTGACTATACTTGTTGACTACATTTGCATTTACTTTTAGTGCCGTAACATTTGACGCTTCATCAACCAGAGCGCAAATACTACAATCAATTGCAGATAAATTTCAAGCAATACACTGTGTTTTTTTAGATATTTTTAGGTATGTTTATGTAACTACTTACCTAGTATTGATATAACGGCGGACAAAAGGATAGCAACTTTACGTGGAAACTGCCAATTTAGACCTCTCGTGAAGATCAAGCCTGGTCCTTACGGTAAAATAACTTTGATAAACGCAAAAATGCCTGCATTTTGTATTTACAAAGGTACATGGGTATTATATATAGCAATATAAAAATCAACGAATGTCAAAGGATGATACGTGATTTATTAAAACTATATTTTAGAACACGACGCGGTATTAAAATGGACAAATTCTCTCATCAATTAATTTAGCCCAAAAACAGCTATTAAAGAATTTAACATTGACTAGTACTCTTAGATCAAATAATGGGCAATTACTTCCAGAACTTTTATAAACACCCTGTTGTGAAATCAGTTTCGGTATTGCTAGATTGACAGATACAATGACTGCAGTGATATACGCCCCCTTCCAACAAACCAGAAAGTAGACGCAGGAGACAAAAGAGTACTTTTGTGTTTCTTCAACTACAGCATTGCAATCTGGGAAGCACAAACCAACACTCTAGCTAAGATAAGTAAACGATGCTTTTGGGCTATGGATACGTTAGAAAAGATCAAAGCAACTTCAGAACCACAAAAACTAAAAATAGAAGAAACGTAGGAAGAACCAATCCCCTGCCACATCTGCCGTACATCAAAGGAATTGCGGACAGGATTAGTAGAAAAGAAGAAACGAAGAATACAGACAATATTTAACACAGTAAATAAGATATCAAGCATACTAGCAAACTCAGAAACCAAGGTGGCGCTGGAGGGACCAGGAATGTATGAGATACCGCTGAGACTGCAACAACAACGTACATTGGTCAAACCAAAAAAACGGGAACGCTGCAGCAAAAAAACAAGCTGAATCATCGCCAGCGCAGCACGTACAGGAATCATCGCAATACATCGATTTAGATTTAACTAAGGTGCTGGCTAACGTAGAGCGCAAGATGCAACGCATAATAAGGGGCGCAATAGAAATAGAAAAACATCCACAAAAACTAAATACTAAGTAAAATAACTATATATATATATATATATATATATATATATATATATATATATATATATATATATACGTTGTATTTGAGATTTTTTTCGGGTCTACGATCTCGTGTATTGATAAGTTTCTTGTAACAAACTTCGTTGATTCGGAAAAGTTTCACTTGACATATTTAGGTCATTAATAATAAGAGAATCTGTAGAAATCGAAAAACGCCTAGTATTCGAGAAGACTCGCAGACAAAACAAGAAAGCGGAAAAAAGAAATTAGAAGAAGGAGAGAACGTAACAGTCAGCGCAGGTACAGTTAACAAGGAACGCACAGCGGTTATCAGTTCAATTGGAATAATGCGAAACAGAACAAGATTGTTTGTGACCTGAATATGGCTAATGAGAGTTTGCTGAACCGTCGCCCAATCAACGAAAGTTCTTACAGGAAACTTATCAACTTATCATAGACTCGGAAGAAATGGAAATACATACACCTATTAGAGTACTTCGATGCATGGCCAGATGATTTATTATGCAAAGGCGTAGAAAAATCAAAACAACAAATTCAGTATCTAGTAAACAATGTTGGTTTGTTTAACAAATATAAAGACAACCATCAAATTTTAAGTAACACAAATCATTGTATTGTTTAATAACAAAGAAACTAAAGTAAACTTTGGGTTTCTCCCACGAATATTAGTTTAGGAAAGCGAGATATTAAAAGTAGTTACATCACCGACATTTTAATTCTGCAGAAAGCAGTAACGTCAAAGTAATTGTTAATTATAAGGGTTATTGTTTAAACGCAATAAATTTAAGTAAAACTTAAAAAAAACAAAGACCGTTGAGCTCAAGAGCTTATGCATAGCGTACTAGAATGTTAGTAATTTTATCTCAAACAAACCGAATGAAACTGCCTATATTTAAATTAGTAATAATATATAAAATAAAATGCTCGAGGCACAAAGTCTCTCCTTAAATGATAGATAAATGCTTATACAGATATAAAGTAGAATTTAACTTAAAGTTCTATATACGGATATATATGACTGAAGGCACTAAATATTTTGTCAATGTAAACCTACAGTTAAAACAAATAAGTAAACAACAGTTATTATATACAAGTTATAAACAATACATACGAATATAGAATGTGTAAGTACATTTTGCATGGAGAATTGGTTCAGTACGCCAAATTTCAATATTTTAGCTAACCGTACAACTGACAGGAATAATCAAATAGTTCAAATAGATAGCAGCTTGATGTTATATAATTAGTTATCATTACTTCATTGCCTCGACAATCGTAAGGTGAAATGTATGCAACTCCAGACTAACCTGTCTTCGCAGAGACAGGAGACAGTAGATATACTTTACTAGTATGTAGATGATGAAATTAACATTTGAAATGAGTAACCGTGAGCGCAGCCAATAGGTAACTACTGTAGAAGTTATTTTTCGAAGTAGCCTGACAAGGACATGACCATAATTTAGTATCATCAGTGGTACAGAAAGATATGCAGAAAGGTCCTGAAACAATTTCAGATATAAGATTGATATGAATTTGAAGAAAATGAAAAACTTTATTTTCGTGGGAAGATTGTTGAAAAAGGAACGTATAGTAGTCCTTATCCAATTCATTCAATTAAAATAATTAATCTAAATAAACACATACAAAATTTTAAACGAGAGCAAATAATATAACGGCACTCTAAATTCCAAATTTTACGCCATAGCGATGGATGTATCTTATATAGGAAACTTCCACGACCTTATATTTATAGCGATTGAAGTCAGTGAAATAGTTTTTAAAATATACCAGTAGGTGAGAACACGAGCAGAGGAACTGGAGAACCGATCAAGGTAGTTTTCAAAAAGCGTCCCTGCAATAGAACAGAGATTGTTTCGGTGTCCTCACAGAACTCAATGGTTTAAAACAAAAACCAAAATCAATTATACAACACCATTTCAACTTTCAGATTCTCTTGGTACAACAGTTAATGGCTTAAATACAGGAAACTTTTGCTAGTTTTTATAAAATATCGCTAGATGGAAACACAAACCGTCATACAATCTGCAGGAGAAATAACAACAAATCAGCACGCGTCAGTTCCAGTCACCCAACCAGAGCACGAGAGGGTTAAAGACAAATCAGAAAAGAGAAAGTGAAAGGACATGGGCGGAACTAAAGACCAATCAAATGTGAAACAATGAAAGTGGATGTGGTTTGGAAGTATAAGGTCTGGCTCCTGAATCATAGCTTATCGCCTTGGACTTGAGCGGAGATAATGCCCAATCAGAAGACAGAGAGTAAAAATGGACGTACTCATGAAGCAAAAAGGAGTGGCGAATAACCGAATATTATGATACTTAAGTCTGTTTTTACACGTACATTAATAGCCACACATTCTTCAGTAAAAATAATGAACTTTTCATTTTCACCAGCGCAAAAAAAATTTACACATTCAATAAGACTGTTGCTAACATAAATTGATCTGTCGTTAACCGTTAGCTGACTGCGACTTCCGTCATGGTTTCGCATTCGGTTGGGAATGGTCGTTTTGTTAGAGTGTAGTGGGTTAAGTGGCTAAACTTTGCGCACTAAAGGAATAAAAAAATTAACATGCTAAAATTTCCAACATACCTAAAATTGCATGAAAACTTATTCTTATTTTATTAAGTTATATGTCTGTATCTGGCCTAACATTAACAATGACCAAATGGTGCATTAATGATAAATTATAAATTACCAACAACGTGTGTACTAGCGTTACAAAAATGAAATATATTATTTTTATGTAATTTTTAAATTTTCTTTCTAGAAAAAATGCTGTACTTACAGGTAAACACAAGGCCGGCACAAGCCAGACCATTGGTAAGGCAACACGTAAAGAAAGGGGATGCAATACATATCAACTTTCCTAAAATCACGTGCTTCGTGATGTAACTGGATTTTAGACTACACAGAGGGTCTGAAAAGAGAGGGGCGTAAGCGTCAAAACTCACGTTTTCATATTGTTGGCGTATAGTAATGTATAAGTACACCACATTCCACATCAGATTGGTGTATAGCGAAAGAAAGTATTAAGGATGGTACAGATGAAAACTTCTATTAATCAATTTTGAAACCCAAAGTATATCAGACTGACGTACGTGTATACGCCTGCCTGATATTCGCATATCCTTGTGTTTTCCTGACCACAACACTCAGCAGAAAGGCCTACGAATTTTACGCATAGATACATGATAGGTATTAAAATTTGTTTCCAACAGGTTTTCACCCAATTACAGGAAACAAAGAAAATAAGAATATACACTGTGTCCGACATAAGGGTTCTCACTATGGGGATCTCGGAAATGGTAATAGGTACAACTACGGTTAAATGGAAAAAAGTTGTGTAATTAGGGGACCAATAAAATACACAAAAAAATCGATGGTGTGATTTTTTGTTTTTGGCATATTTGTAAAAATTTGAATTTTTGAAATTTCCATTTTATTTTTTTCTGGCCTTCTTATGAAAAGACAAAGAAGTCTTCACGGCAACTTGTTACGGACTTTAATATGGCTTAGTTAGTTTTTCAATTGGACGTTTCCCATTTTTATAGCCATCATCAGCTTATTTTTTTGACTACGGTCCTGATATTTTGAAAACTAATTTTGAAAGGTTTTTCCATTACAAATTCAGCAATGTATCACATTTGATGGTCTGATCGCATTTTGAATCTTTTATGGACCATCATCACGAAATTTTTGAATACAGACCTGAATTTTAGAAAAAGTTTATTTAGTTAACTTTCCTTTGTGTTTAATATTTTATAAAATAAGGAAAAGTACTAAAATAAAATATTGTTAATTATGCAACTTTACACAAAAAATCGAAATGCTTGTAAAATTAACATTAAGGTTACCTATTTAAATGATCATTGTCAAACACTGCTAAAATACATATGTATAATTTCCATTTAAAAGGCGTGTAATTCCCGTAAAAAAACTTGCAATGAAGAAAAAGCAAATAATGTTTTATCAGCTGTTACGGAAAATCCAGAATTTAGAATTTAGAATTTGTCAGGGAGTTCGAGCAGGGGATTCAGCTAGGCGTAGAGAGTTCTGTGAATGGTATACCAGGCAATGTTCAGACAATGAGCAATTTCCATATAAAATCATTTGGTCGGATGAAACTCAGATGACCAATAATGGAATTTTCAACAGAAGAAATGCTCACTATTGGGCGAAAGAAAATCCTAGAGTTTATAAAGTGCACCAATACCAATACCGTTCCGATTTCAATATGTGGGCTGCAATATTCGGAATGCGAATAATAGGTCCATTTGCTACATCGGATCTTTAAATTTTTAACGATATCGAAATTTATTATAAAATGAAGTAGAAGTAGCTTCAGTTGATTTACTTCAAGCTGATATTGAAGATTATTGGTTTTTACAAGATGGTTCTCTGGCACATAATTCCAGAGCTGTCTAGGAATATTTATCGGCAAGGTTTCCAGCAAGATGGATCGGAACATATTCGAGAGTAAGATGCGCAGCACGATCCTCCGATATAACACCGCTTGGTTTTTTTCTCTGGAGATATCTCTAAAATTATTTAAAATGATAATCAATTGCGGAACTTAGTTCTCGAAGCATTTCAAAGTATTACGCCTCAAATGCTTCGCAATGTTTTGAATTCAACTGTAAGACGGTGTTATCTCTGTTTGGAAAATAATGGAGAACTTCTAGAATAACTATTATAAGGCTTATAACTAAGTAATTCTTACTTTAATTTACACTAAAAACAAAAGGAATTAGTATTTTTTCTTTTTACCGTAAATTCTTTTGTTGATATTAACTTCTAATATTAAGAAACTTTATTATGGTGTGTATAAGAATCATACGGGAATGCTACTGCATCAACATCTTGAAAACGCAGGTCTGTATTCAAAAATTTCGTGATGATGGTCCATCAAAGGTTCAAAACGTCATCAGACCATCAAATGTTATACATTGCCGAATTTGTAATAAAAAAACCTTCCAAAATCAGTTTTAAAAATATAAGAAGGATATAGAAGCATAAAAAACTATTGAAACACTAAAGAACAAAATTACAGGTACTTTCTAAGCATTAAACTAAATAGTTCCAAAATCTAATTACATACTAATACTGAATAAAGAAACCAGTCGGACTACTTAATGTACACTGTTACTTGTCAAAATATTTGTAAGTGTTATGTAACTACCATCAAAAATATCACACAGATGCAGATTCTATTGTATACAGTACAAATCACGTTACATGGTGATTTTGCTTTGTATTTATTCCTGGTGCATTACAACAAAAGGAGAGTGAGTTATGAATACCTTGCTTAGGAAGAAGTATCTTTATCCTTATCCTATTTAAGGGCAAATTATACCGTTGTGTAATAAGTGGTACAAGAATTTGGGCCTACGACGTTGCGCCTAAGTTTTAATTAGATAGACCAAAACGCTTTAAAATTAGATTGTTGTTTATTCCTTTTGGAGGATAGACTCCATCTTTTAAGAATCTACGTTGCACTTTCTCAATCATTTCAATTTGATACTGGTGTAAAGGATATCAGCAGTTTATGTTATGCACTTTGCTGCACTTTGAACCGTCGTTTGTAGCGTAATTTTTGTGTAAAAATGACCTGTCGAGGCAAGATACTAGCAGATATGGGAAGGTCGGCATACTTGTATAAGGTAATGTAGTTTGACAATTACTGAACTTTAAATAACAATGTAATAAATCTAACCTCAAAAGCCGCGCTTTTCAAGTTTTTCAGTTATTGTTACTTTCGTTTAATTATGAGAAACCTATACCATGCACTTGTGTTGCATTCTATTACTTTATATAAGGATATTATACTATAACCATTTACAGCGTCGGAAGTTGAAGTTCGGTTCATACGCCCTTCTGATACAAAATTATTTTCAGAATTTGGAAATTATAGTAGCAGTAATTCAGAAAGGTCTAGTGATTTACTTTTTACTGGTAAGCCATTTCTATGTTTTCTCCGAAAGAAAATATTTAAATTTTCATTTCCAGAATCTTCCACTCAAACTAAAAGTTTTGAGAACCTGACCACCTGACTTGCGCGCGATGCCTCTTTAGTTACGTCGTCAAATTCACCTGGGTTTGACTAGTTTTATGAAAATTATTCTGATGACGCACCAACTTTCAATCCAAACAATTGTGAGCATAAGTTTAGCGATAATAAATTCTTAGATACTAACAATGTTTCCAACAGCCATCAGGTAGAGGAATACTCAGAAACTTCGGATTTACAGGAGAAAAAGGTACATGGAGCAAGATACAGAAATCCTGACAATTGGAAAAGCAACATGAAAAAAGAAACGAAAATAGTAGTTTTATGGTACAACGGCTGAGTAAGCTTATTTATTTAGTTCTCCTAGAACTGTTAATAAAGAGTGTCCTTGTACTTTGAAATGTCACGGAAAATTGAAACGATGATGCAAAATCTGTAATTTCCAAGTGCTTCTGGGGTTTAAGTGACATCACTAGAAAGCGAGAGTTCATTTGCAAGAATATAAAACGGGAAAAAGATCCAAGAAGGAAAATTATCGACGCCATTTTACCAATTCATATTATTTAACTTTCAAAGGTAGCGTAAACCAAGTGTGTAAGACTTTTTTCTGGAAAACTTTAGATATATCCAAGAAAATGTGCAGAACAACTCTTGAAAAATGTGCATAGAATGGGACTTTTATAAATTCACAAGACAAAAAAGGACATCATCCACCAGGTGTCAAGTTATCGGATGAAATTCTAGGCTTTGCCGAGGAGTATATTGGTTCTTCTCGCAGAGTGTCAGCTTATTGGTGCCGTAATGATTCTAACAAAGAACACCTAGGTGCTGTATTGAATAAACGAAAAATGTATAACTTATACAGAGCAAAATGTTCAGAGCGCAATATGAAAGCAATATCAGAGAAGTCATACAGAGATATTTCGTTTGATAGGAACATAGGATTCCACATACCCCGCAAAGACCAATGTTGGTCTGATACTTTTAAACTACTTCCTGATGAACAAAAAACAGTTGGGCTTGAGAAGTACAATCCTCATGTTAGACGAACGAATGCAGCGAAGAAATAGAAAAATTGTGATGATATAAGATCAAAAGAGACAAATGTTTGTACTCAGCAAATTTCGATTTGGAGGCAGTGTTTCATGCTAAGCCAAGTTTTATAATAGAAAACTAGCGAACTTCATTTTACAGTCTACTCTGTATGTAAGAAGAAAGGGTACTGTTACTTATGGACTGAATATTATAACAATTAAATGTTTTTCCTATCGGAAATCTACTTACAACAGTACAAAACAATAAAAATTTCGCTTATGACAAAAAAAGTAACATCCAACAACTAAAATTTGTACTAATAACATATAAAAAGGTAGGTTTGCACCATGGTCCAGCTTTACATTAGCTAGCATTACTTAAGATACTGTAGATCGATAGCTTTTTTTATAAGTTCGTAAAGGTATGCAGAAATAATACCCATAGCTACAAATCAGATAAGCGTATCAAGCGCCACTCATGTTTTAGATAATTAAAATACAACAACAAATGAGAAAGTTGTACTTTAATACCACATGTGAACTTAGCAAATAACACAACATTTGTATTTATTTGTATATTTAATAAAACAAAGTAATATCTGATGATTAATTTCAGCCTGAAGGTAAATAAAACAGTACTTAAAATTTCCACAAAGCTTTACGATAGTAAACTAATTCTTAATCGATACATAACACTGTTCACAAAATATAGCCTATCTTTGTGTAGAATTATTTCAAAATGAAGGTTAATTGAAATTGAATAACTTCAATCTAATAACAAACAATTTTACGACGTATATTAAAAAAAATGTCACTGAAGTAACGTCATGCACCTGAATGCTTTTATTATTGTAAGAAAATTTGCCGTGGTAAATTCGCCCCCGAAAACTCCTCCCTGGAATATTCGCCCGAGAAGATTGATCCTGGAAAATTTGACCCCGGAATATTCGCTGTAATGAAAACTCGATCTCAAAGAGACTTTGCTCGCGCCTCCCAATAAACTTACCCAAAAAAATTGGCATTCAGGAAAACTCCTCGAAGGAAAATTGTGAAACGGCTCAATCAAATAGGCTTGACACGCAAGCACATTTAGACCTTAACCATGTTTATTTCTAGTACGAAAATATATAAATTACTATTTTTGATTATTTGCAGTCGTCTGAAAATTAGGACACATAACTCGTAGGAACGTCCAATATCGTTACTTGTGAGTTACACTCGCTACATTACGTTTCGATCGCCCAACTCTCGCACCAATATTTATCTCATTCCACACTTACATTACTTTAATGAAACAAATAAAAATATCATGATACTAAGAGTTTATTAGTTGTAATAACTAAAACAATTAATTCTATTCCTCACTCCCTGTCTTTGATAAGTCACACAATCACGCATTAGCAACCATTTTTACAATACAGTTACGAATTATTGTAAAATATCTTCTACCACAACGACACTTCACGACGTGGTTCGACACAGAACCCAGTGTTAAGCATAATAATAACGATTACGGTACATCAAACATATAATGGGAATATCATTACATTCTTCTAAAGTTTATTCGAATTAATCAAAATAGTAATAATAATAATAAGCGTCGAATTCGGTGAAATAATATAACAAGTAAAATCACTCTCATATTTTGACCACACGTATATACGCATCCCTATAAGATTGGCGGTGGTCATTATTTCCTGACTAGTCGCCCAAGTTCCATCAGTAACATTCTTTGGTCTTGGGTTTCAAGGCCCTTCTGCGGAGTGCGCATACTCGTCACAGATTATTGAACGAAATATTTCATGTTGCGATTGGTCGCATGTGACAGACAGGTAAACAAACCGCTATGGAAAATCAGTTACAAATCTTTCAGGGGCGAATATTCCGGGTTGAATTTTCTGGGGGCGAATCTTCTGGAGGTGAATCTTCTGGGGGCGAACATTCCAGGGGCGAATTTTCCGGAGGCTAATATTCTGGGGCGCGAAATACACCAGTATTAAACCTTCCTAGATAATGTCAGACTAGCTTTACTTTAATGTTCGTAAATTAAGTCGGTCTAGTTCTCCGAATGAATAAAAACGTAATTTTCACTAAAAAGGACATGTACTTAATAACACTAATGTTTCGAATACAATATGTACTATCTTGCACATGCAACATAAAGTAAATATATTATATCGAAACAATCTTGCTGTATAGAAATTCATTTCTTAACAATACGGTAGTCAATAACATCCATATAATGGCAAGGTAATTTCCAGCACCTTTCAATAGTGTAAAGGGGACATGACTAAGCAGTGGGCGTAATGTGTCCGATTTCAATATTGAATGACACAAAAGCCATAGGTATCTTCAACTCAAACTTTCTCTAAAATAACGTATTACGACCTCTAATGTACTATCTGCACAACGTTTTGAGCATCACCATTTATATTTTCAAGCACGGGAAGCATTTCTTAACGCAAGGGGCGGATTTCCCTATTAGGCATAGTAAACTAATACAAAAATGTAATAAAATTTGTCCCGCACCTTATGCAGGGAATTTAACTTAAGGTACGATTTGCATTGGAACGTATAACGAAAGGAAAATGATCCTCATACACGTGTTGCGCACACAACACAAAATTGATATTCGTAATTATACATACTAGGAAGAAAAAATCAACACATACACTAAAATTTAGTTATCAAAAGAAAAAATGTTGCAAGATGCCTAAATATACACAAATAATGTAAAAACATTTACAAATAACAAAACTTCAGTTCAGCTAATGGTGGCCAAAAATTGGAACATTACGACATGAAGGTAAAGGAGGTTCAATTGAAATACCTAGCTGTTTAGCAAAATTCATTGAACAGCTTCCTTGTCACGTGAGGCATTTATCTCAATTTTACGGTTGTTTTTCTGGTCAGAATCGGTACTCAATCATGACATGGTATACTAACGTAGGGTGTGCCTCGCAGCACGCTACAATAGAAACTGCATCAGAAGATGCAAACATTTATGTACCACATGACTGGTACAATGTCACTAGTTTGGCATAGAAATTCGGCAAGCTCTATACGGTGAATGTCATCATGCATTTGGAAGATTCCCATCACTTAATACTCTAGAGATGGTTAATACCGCCAAAGCTGAAGGTGGTTCAGTACTAATCTGGAGGAAAATAAAATGGATTAGGTACACTCCTACTCTGCTGTTGTTCAAAAGTGACTTCTGGAGGGACGAATTTCGTACGGTACGTGGCACATAACTACGAGGAAGAAGAGAGACTTCCCTTGGCAGTCGTGTTTGTACAGAAGTATACCATGACTTAATACTACTGTATGTGATAATGTTTTGTCAATGCGCAACAGTAAGCTGCCATTTATTCCAACTACATAATTTTTTTCAAAACTGTACCCATCGCAGACGACAGTGATAGTGATCCTTAGCAGCAGTGAGAGCATCAATCTTAAAACGCAAACGTAGAAGAAATTAATCACTTACTCATCAGATTAGCTTACATTTATGATATATTGTTTATTCTCATATTATTATGAATAAATTGAATTGGTAGTTAATTTCTAACAAAAACTGGTACTTATTTATTACAAATTGTTCCGATTGAATGAGTAATACGCGTTTTCGGATACTCTAAACCACACGTTTTTGAAATCATTAAATTTACAAAAATAACTAAAGTTTACTGTCAGTCTTCAATCTAGAATGTCTAAAGGTGCTTTTCGCGAAAAGAATGGTTGCAATTCAACAACAAAATTTACGAGTTTCTTCTCTTTCCTGTGAACTTAACTTTTGGTTCTTCCGCCCCTCTGATATCAGACCCTCGATATTATACATTTCCAAAATACCCTCGAATGCTAACAGCAATGCATTTATGTAACCGATATTTCATCCAATGAATGCTGTTTAAATCGTCATCAATTGTAACATGTGTATTTTCCGAATCAAATTTAATTTTCCGAATTCCGTAGAATGAGAAAACGTATTATAATAAAGGAGGATACTTTAATTTGAAGAACACTATAAATTTTACACAAATATTTGCTGACATACGGGTTGGTGACTGTGCGTTGCTTTTCAGCTTTACGGCTTTATCTAACCCGGTGCTCCTGAAAGGCACGGTGTACATAACTTTTTTATGACACGTTGTTTTATATGAAATTTCATGTTGAAATTATCTACATGAATATCCTCGCAATTATCCTACAATTTAGGATACAATTCTAAGATAACAGTTTTCTAAAATTTTTTCTTCTAGGTCGTGAAAAATATTTTTTGTTATATGCAAACTTTTACAAACTGCTGCGCGTAGGTTTTAAAGTCTTCTACATTGTATTGTATGTACATATCTAAAATGCTGTTTTTTGGATTATATGAAACGTTAAAACCTTCCTTTCTGAAACTCAACGACGGAGTTTTCGCTTAATACAAGGAATCACTAACAACCGGCTTTGCTTTTCTTTGCCGAAATTAAAATTTTTATAATACATATATTTCTGATACGCTAGATATCATGTTATAACATCCTACTCACTTAATCTTTCTTGTTATTAAATGCAGCACTTTGGAAAAATAAACAGGAAAAAAATTTAAATTCGAAACGTAAAGTAATTTAAATAAAATAGTGAGTTTAAAAATATTTATAATCTTAAGTAGCGGAACGAGCAAAATAATTTAACATGAATTATTATAGACGTTTAGTAGATCATCTCGAATAACCTTATATTCGGATTTAGGTAGTTTGATAGGGTTAATTGGCATTATCATTGTATAGGTCAATGTTGGTTTATAAGAGTATTTCTCAAACTTAACCGTATCAGAGAAAGTGTTGCTAATTGTTAAGTTTTGGTACATCGAATACTACCCAATCTAATAATAAATTCCATACATAACTTTGGAGTCAAATTAAATTACGTTTTGCATTTGCATCCACACAATATTTATTGGAATTAAAATTAAATTACAATGAAACAGGTGTGTATGTTTTAGCATTATCTTCACATTATACAGTGGCTATTCTACAATTTACAGTTATGAGTATTATACCGAATTAGATAAAGAATGCATTTTTTTAATTATTTTGTCGTGTTTAATAATGATTTTGATCATAAGATTTGCTCAAATTAAAACTAACCGATTGATTGTTACATTTAGTGATTTTCTAATACAAAGAATTAAAAAAACCTACAATTTTTATATATTTTTTTTAATATTTTAAATTATTTTGTAGGGTTTAGTAATGAGTTTAACGTTAAGCTACTACTACTGCTAATACTTTATTTGCATAATTTACAAAAAATTTTGCTATTTTGCTATTTACATTTTCCATCTCTATTCACACTTTTTACAGTCTCTCCTTTCTTAAATTCACTTACACTAACTTCTTCTCTCTTTTCTCTTCTCCCCTTAACTGTCTTCTTCTGTTCCATGTTTCTTGCATTCACTCAGCTCCCCTTCCTCCTTCTTCTAGTATCTCTTCCACCGTCCTCTCCTCTTCCTTTAATTCTCTGCATTCTTGCAGCATGTGCTTAATCGACTCCATCTCTTCTCCGCACACCCTACATTTTCTCTCTTCGTCCGTTCGCCAGTACTTGTTTTCCCCTCTCTTCGTTTCCACATCTAAATCTCGCTATCATTTTCTTTCTTTACCTCCTCCCTTCCCCATTCAAATATCTCGGTATCCCGTCTCCCTTAATGTTCTTGTAGTTCACATTGTATTTTCCTTCTTTTACCTTCGACCATCTTTCCTGCTTTTGCACATCTCTATCCCTTCTAATTATGTCCTCTCTCACGTTCACTCTTTCCTTTCTTAGTCTTTCTACTTCCTCTTTTGCATATCCGTTTCTTTCGTAATATTATTTCCTGGATTTTTGTCCATATTCTATTCTTCCTTCTCTTATCTCTTTCCACCATTCTTGCAGGATTTTATACTCCGTTCTTCTACTCATTTCCTCCTCGTACTTTGCTGCTCTATTTTTCGCCTCCACCCTTATTTTCTCTACTTGTATCTCTTCTCTAATGATGTATGCTGGTGTATCTCTTTCCACTCCCAGTATCCACCTCCAGTATTTTTCTTGCAGCTCCTCTATCTCTATATATTCCTTCCACCCCCACACTTCCGCTCCATACAGTACCACGCTTTTTATCAATTTCTTAAATAATAGTTTTCTTTTCTTTATGTCCATTCCCTTTTCTCACTCGCTCTTTTATATGTTCCCCATTTTTATTGTCTTGTCTCATTGTGTATCCCAGGTATGTGAATTACTTTACTTACTATATCTCCTGATCTCTCCATTTCCATCCTCCTTTTTCATTTTCCCACTCCCTTTTCTCCATACCATTACCTCAGTTTTACTCCCATTGACTTCCAGATCTTTCCTTTTCAAATATCTTTTCAACGTTTTTAACATCCCCTTCATTTCTTTTTCCTCCCTTGCTAATAACACTATATCATCCGCGTATGCCAGCGTCCACACTTTCATGCTCCCCATCACCAGGCCTCTCTCTTGTTGTCCCCTTAATATCTCCACCAAGTCTCCAGTATATTCCGCGAACAGGTTTGGGCTCAGTGGGCATCCTTGTCTTAATCCCTTCCTCGTTACAAATCCTTCGCTCAGTTCCCCATTTACTATCACCCTGTTCCTCGTTTCTTCATATATTTCTTCTGTTCTTTCTATTATTCTTGAGCTTATCTTTTTTTCCTCATGAACTCTCATAACTTTTGCCTGTTCATCCTATCGAATGCCGCTGTTATGTCTACGAATACCGCTACCACTTTACCTCTTTTCTTTCCTAATTCCAAATGTATACGTTATCCGTCGTTCTTCTTTCTTTCCTGAATCCTGCCTGTTCATCTGGTAACAGCTTCTTTTCCTCCACCTCCTTCTTTAACCTTTCTTCCAGAACGTTTGCGTATATTTTGTAGGCCGTAGTTACCAGTGTAATTCCCCTGTAATTTGTCATCCGATTCTTGTCTCCTTTTTTGCACACTGGGCAAATATGTCCTTCCCTCCAGCTCTCCGGGAATGCTTCTCCTCTCCATATTTTGTTTATTATTTTTCCGTCATCCTTTTTGTCACATTTTCCCCTCCTCACCTTGTATCTCATCTTCTCCTGCCGCTTTCCCTTTTTTTACCTTCTTTATTGCCTCTCTTACTTCCTCTTATTTTATTCCTTCTTTTTTACCCTATCTCGTGTATTTTGTTACTTTGTCTTCCTTCTCCGTCCTGTAATTTCTCTCCCTCCAGAGCGTCTCTGAAATACCTCTCCCATTCTTTTATTTGCATCACCGTTTATGTCCTTCTTCTCCGCTCTTCCTTCTTTAAAAATTTCCATACGTCTTCTTCTGTTTTTATCTCCTTAATCTGCTCTGCCTGTTTCTTCTTGCTTTCTTCCTTTTTACTTTCGCATGTTTTCCTGTATATCTTTACTGCTTCTTTATATTCTTCTCTTTTCGCTTTCCCTGTTCTCCACCGTCTTAGCGTTCTTCTTGCTTTCCTCTTGGCCGCCTTACATTCTTCATCCCATCATCTTCTTCTCCTTCCATCTTCTCAACTTGACTTTTTCCGTTGCTTCCTCCATTCTCTCTCTCATTTCTTCCACACCTTCTTGCACTCCGTTACCTTCCCATCTTATTTTTCCGATTTTTTTTTGTACCCCTTTGTACTCTCTTCTGTCCAGATCTTCTTAATTATACATTCCTCTTCTTCTCTGCACTCTTCTCTTTCTCTTCCTTCCATTATCATTTCCAGGGGTTGGTGGTCCGATTCAACCCTCTCCCCTACCCTAAATATCTTTTCCTCAACCTCAGAATTCGTAATTACATTATTTATTATTGATTCTCCACTTGTTCCTATACACGTGTACTCCCCCCTCTCTCTTTCTTACCTATTTCCATTCATTATTTCCCACCCCCTCTCGTTGCACATTTCTAACAGTTCTTTACCTTCCTTATTCAAGACTTTATCCTTTGTCTGTCTTTTCCCGTCCCTGTCTTCTCTTGTAATCCCCCCTCTTCCCCTATTCTCGCGTTAAAATCCCCTCCTATTATTGTCATACTTCCCACCTATCTTCTATCATCTCTTTTAAATTTTCCCTAGTTTCTTTCATCTTTCTGCTGTACACCGTCACTATTTTTATTTTTTCTTTACCCCACTGTATGTTTCTTTCTATGATACCTCTTCGTTGTTGTACTTTCTCTTCTTCTTTTTTCAGCAATTTTCTTTTTATTCCCACTACTATCCCCCCTTTGCTCTTCCCTTTGCATTGTTCCCTTCCGCGCACTGCACCACCCATGAGAATTCACTTGGTATTTCCCTTTCCCACCATGCCCGTTCTTTTTCTTCTAACCAAGTCTCTTGTAATCCCACCACGTCCTGCTCCCTGACATACTCCCGAAACTCTTAGTCTTTATACTTTATTTCCGCCACATTCCAGAACAGTATCTTTAGTTCATCCATCACTTCCTGTAGTTTTCGCTTACTTTCCCTGTGTTCCCTTTGTTGTTCCTTTCCCCTTCCTTTCCTATTTTGGTGCATTTTGCAGTCGCTTCGTCCTCCTCCTTTCACATCTCCCCCACTTCTTTTAGTGTGTTGGTCTTTGTATGTGCCTTCTATCTCCCCTTCTCTGCTTAGCTCCTTCGCTCTCTTATTCCATACTTATCTTTCGCCATCTATCTCCATTTTTCTATATCTTACCCATACCTTTCTTCCCTCCGCTCTTCTTTCCGCCGCCCTGTTTCTTATTTTTTTTTGTACACTCCTTTCTTCCCTTGTTAGATCGTGGTCTATGTAATTCCTGTAGCCCTCAGTTTTCTATTCTCTGCCATTCTCTCCTCCCATCTCTCGATTTCGACCACTACGATGTCATTTTCCTTCTCCTTGTTTATCACCAACACTTTTCTAACTTCTGCACTTACAATTAGTTTCTCTTCCACCATCCTTTGCAGTTCTTTCCTTGCATCTCCACCCCTTTGTCACGATGTTATTTTTCCTTTTCTTTCTCTCCTCATCGTCTACTTTTCTTTCTATTTTTTCTAATCTCTCTGTCAATTCTTGTTTTTCCACCTTCCATTCCTTGTCCTTTTCTTCCATTTGCGCTTTCATTTCTTTGATGTCGTTCCTTAGTCCATTCATGTTTTCTTCCAGCTTCCTCACCTCACGGATTAGCTCTTTTGTTTCCTCTATTTCTTTCTCTTCCTTCCTCTTTTCCCTTTCCACTGTTGCGCTATTACCACTTTTTTGCTCTTCTGCATTTTTAACGTCTGGCGATCTTATTATCTTCTTCCCTTTTCCAAATACTCTTTGCCGTTCCGCTTCCTCTTCTTCCCTTTCCCTTTTATTCATTCCCTTCTGCTCTTGACTTTATTTACCTTTTTTCCGTATTTTTTACTCGTCCTCAATTCAGTAATTTAATGTACTTCCAATTATATGGATAAATTTAACTATTACAAAGGTAATTTTATATAAATGTAAATATAAATATACGGGTCAAAGGTCACCACGATATCTAGGTATTGCATATAAATAAAGGAAAATAGCAAATTATTTGAATAAATTCCGCTATTGTAATTCTTTAACTCCATAATCGTCTTTTCGCAAACTACCACTATTCACCACTTCCTTCAACCATAGTCTTATTTTATTTTCACTATTCTCTAATTTTTATGGTATTAAAACCTCGTATTTAACTGCTAAAAGCGAGAGCTTGTAGATACGCGTTGTTAACCTTGCAATGCAAACGTTTAACATTAAGCTTCGCCCAACTAAAAGTAACTAATTGTTTGTTAAATTTAGTGGTTTTATAATAGAAAGAATTAAATAAACCTATAATTTTTACGTTTTTACATTTACATTTTAAATCCCTTTATTAAAATGTTATCTATTTTTTACATTCCCACCTACATATACATATGTATTGGTCATAAAAGGTTATGCAATTGACATTTCTTTGACTGACGCTAAATCGACTTATTAGCTTACATTACAACCTTTGGCCAAGATGTGTGCGGGCGTGCGTGGGTGCTCGCGTGCGTGTGTGTTGTGTGTAGAGTGTGTGTGAGTGTGAGTGTGAGCGTATGCATGTGCGTGTGCGTGCGCGTGTTCGTATGCGTGTGCGTGTGAGTGTGCGTGTGCGTGTGCGTGTGCGTGTGCGTGTGCGTGTGCGTGTGCGTGTGCGTGTGCGTGTGCGTGTGCGTGTGCGTGTGCGTGTGCGTGTGCGTGTGCGTGTGCGTGTGCGTGTGCGTGTGCGTGTGCGTGTGCGTGTGCGTGTGCGTGTGCGTGTGCGTGTGCGTGTGCGTGTGCGTGCGCGTGCGTGCGCGTGCGCGTGCGCGTGCGCGTGCGCGTGTGCGTGTGCGTGTGCGTGTGCGTTTGAGTTTGCGTGTGCGGGTTGGGATGTATGTTAGTATAACTCCAGAACGACAACACGGACTTACTTAAAGTTGCGAATTTCAGCCTGTTTTCATTTTTCCTAAAGCTGATTAGATTTTGGGTGAAATTCAATCGCGGATATGGGGGGTTATTGAAATCAGTTTTTGGTTTTTATCATTTATTTCTGAAACGGCTGTGTATTTTTAAGGACATAACAATACCAACCTTAAACATGAATTATATTCTATGAAATACTTTAATACTACGCGTATTTTAACAACAAAACGTTTCCTAATGTAGAATTTAACTGTTAGTTCAAATTCTTTCAATGTATGGAAACGAATCAATTTTATAAGACGTATTTTGCAAAGAAACTTTAATTTTACATAACTTTTCTTAATGTAAAGCAAAATAAGTCTAAAAAAGTAATTAGATAGGATTGAAAATGCTTAAATTATATTATCAATGTTTTATAGAGGCGGACGGCTTTTAAATTTTTATTAAGTCAGCATCTAGATGTCCGACATAAAGTTTCAAACGTCTGACAGATTATTGTTCTTGTTATGAACGTATTAAAAATAGGTTGCATAATTATCCTAAAAAATTATTAAACTTATTTCATTTGTTTAAATCCACGCACACGCACAAGCACACGCACACGCACACGCACATACACACACACACACACACACACACACACACACACACACACACACACACACACACACACACACAAGCACACACCCACTCACTCCATCCATTTGTACTTCCGATCTAAATTAACATGCGTGGCGAGTTTTATATACGTTTACAGTTAAACTAGTAACAAAGGCATATAACAAAAGAGTTTTACCGGTTTCGTATATTATAATCTAATATATATATATATATATATATATATATATATATATATATATATATATATATATATATATATATATATATATATAAATTAAAATCAGTGGATTATAATATAAACAAAAAGGTAAGGGATAGGAATTGATCCAAGGATGGTCAGGTGGCTGCTGTTGGGAATTTTTATAGTTTACGGTGATTCCCTTAGTTTAACACACCGTGATGTATTCATTTTTACGTGTAGAGAATACCTTGTACTCATAATTCTTAGGACCCCCACTCACGAACACCGTGATTATACTACCGACTCCGTAGGGCTCCACCCCATCGGTCATATCGCCAAGGAAATCACTGAAAGGTGTAACCCATTCATAGGGGCTTTGCGTAAAAATCATGGAATCTGTATTAAAGTACAGAACCCGTTCGGCACGATTCTCCAGGTAACTGTACAGTACCAGGCGCGCATTGGCGGTTATATGTTACACGTCCAATCCGTACTAGGCGTCGCGTACGCTTACATCAGTAAGCGGGTTGCCAACTAAGTAGAAATGGACGGGGTCAAGATAAGGAGTAAAATGATTGAATAACCAGCTCAAACTCCTTACACTTACCATCAATTCACAACTTGTACATCTCAGTCTGGGAAAGATGTCTCTTTGCGCCACCACAATCTTAAATTTTGCTAAAATAAATCGTTTTAGGTGAGATGGTAAATTAATCCTGTTTGATCGTGGAGAACAGGATTGAAGTCTGCTCAGTAAACTCATACACTAACTTCTCAAAGTCCAACACACTTCGAAACAAATAAACTCAAAACTACAGAAAATTTAGTGATACACGGGTCGTTATAACTTACTGAACACACCCTGTACCAATGGTAACTACAATTCATAAAAATAAAATAAAACGTTAACTTTTGTAGTTTTTAAAATGTCCCTCGTATATCTACCAATTTAAATCTGCAACGGTTAATGAATATAGAATTAAATGGATAGTCAACGCCAAATCTAGAACAACCTCTAATACAAAGTGAATAAACGAAACGATTTAATGATATTCATTATCCCAGTGAAAAGTACTCGCTAATTGTTAAATAACTCATTGTTAGAATAATTATTGCTTACCTCATTAATGATCTCTTTATATTTTATTAAAGTACCAACTTTAGTGATCGTAGTTAGACATTCATAAATATATTTATGCTTCATATCACTTCAATTATAAACGTTCTGCTTTATGGAAATACTACATCAAAATTGAGTATTTTGTTACTAATGTTCTGTTTTGCTTTCCAAGGTGTTACTAAAATTTTGTGAACGATCTAGCCAATACAAGATGTCAAATCAATCCTTAATCTCCAAAATAAAATGATCAAAAATATGTAAACAGTCAAGTCAATATCACAAATAAACAACGAAATAATTTAAACACTCTGTACACATATTGTGGATAAATATTTACACAACCGTGGTCGAAACTACCAAATAGCCCTAATTAAGAAAAAAATCCACAAATCTTAGAACTAAAAATATATAAAAAAAATATCGATACAGCTCGACTACCTTTTTCTTGTAATTTAACTTAAATGAACAATCGTTAAAGCAAAGAAGGAAAATTATCTTAAAAAGATGATCGTGTTCGTCTTTGTCAATAAGTCTTATAGCTAATTTTTACAATAAAGGTCATTTAATCCATTTTCTGCCGGTATGATATGTAGTCCATTTAATCGGTGAGACGTAATCCTTTATTTGCTAATGGCCTTTAAATTGGCCAGCACTTTCGGTACACCCACAATAACCGTATTCCTTTAATGTACCGGCCAACAGTTCTTCATTCACTTGTCTTCATGTTCCCTTTTGTTTTTCTTTAATTTAGCATAACATCGTATTTATGTATACATTACTCTTCACTACATACACATTTAACACAAAGGGTATGTTTGATTCCCCTTTGGATATCGAATCTCTTGCTTTTTATACAAACGAATTGTATTTGGTGACTATTGTACGAATATATTTCGAACGTTCATAAAACCACCACTTCTTTAAGTTACTTTTACAATATTCGGTCCGTTAACTTAAGTGGTTACTTAAGCTTATAAAACTTTTGTAATGTCACGCGCTGTACTAAACACTTTTAACAAAACACTTGTTGAATTTTCAGATCTGCATAAGCACTTTTTATTTATTGAAGAAAAATAATATAAAATAGTTTTTCCTTCAATCCTCAATTTACTATTTGGTTTATTTATGAATGTCTACTTCTTATCAATCCCACGAAGAGTTATTGCAGTCGTTCTACTTATACGCTGCAGACATTACGATTTTCATAAACAAAACTCCCGCACTAAAACATTTTAAGCGTATTCATAACTCAGCGCGCGCGACGTCTACTCTAGTCAACGCTTAAGCTTCCCTTCTTTTTATCTCAAAAAAAAAGGAAAAGGCCACGTATTTCAATCCCTCCCCAAGTGGGAGGGCGGGCTGCTCAAACTTTCCAAGCTCCTTCAGCCACAATCATGGATTCCCAGCATACATACATACATTACGTATGCATGGTGGAATTAAGGATGGGTGTGGTAAGGATAGGATCGGATGGAACGGGTTCTGAGGGGGAAATACTACCCCAGCATTCGCTTAAGCAGCCGCACATGGTGTGCATATACGCAGTGACCATGCCGCTACATGTGTATGAGGAAAACCCCCCGAAAAAGCCTCATACAAGGTAGACGGTAACGGGAATCGAACCCATTACCTCCCGAATGCTAAGCAGGTCGTGTCACCACTACGATTCCAGTTCGGTTTTTATCTCAAGACGAGTACTCCCTTATATGCTTTTAGCCCTCCTTTCCAAATCCATCTCGCACTAAATTCAAAATCTACCTATCATAATTGCGTATTCACTGCATCTCTACATCGCGTCACAATGTCCAACATGGACTCAACCACGCTACCCTGTACGACCTCGCTGCCATCTTTATTTTACGTGGAAATTTATAAAATCTCCTCGAGGAAATTATCTATCCTCACCACATTCATTCAGTATATTCACCAGGTCGTTCTTCGTCTTTTTATAGATATCCTGCATGTGCACGAATTTTATGTCCGCATCATTTTCGGGAAATCATCCCATTCTAGTGTTCCTTTACGTACATTCAATTTACCAATATTGCACTACGTTACCAAAAATTTCCACAATTAAAACATGTATTTACTTTCCTTACGTTAATACAATGTCAATATACCACAAACTCACTCATTCGTACGTCTACAACCATTTCTATAGCTTAAACTCCTTCGTACACAGTAGTAAAATGTCAGTAGTTTTACCAATGCCGTAGCATAACATTCAAATACACCTTCATACGATAACTAAGGCTCCATTAAAAATCCAGTGGCGTATCATTTACACCAACTTACATTACGCACACAAAAAAAATTCTTTTCATGCAAACTCACTTCAGCTGCACTCAAAATACGTTACATTCGTTATCAATATGACATTGACAGTATTGAGTGGTTGGACCCCGTTCACGGTTCTAACCCAATTTACGACTATAACCGCATTGTTAACGTTTAAAATGGACTGGACCTCCTTGGCGGATCGATCATAATTTTGAAAAACTCGTGCTGTTCAGAAATAATCGCGGTCTGCGCTAAAAGTAGTGATTTAGGGGAGGTCCTGGAGCAGTTCAATGTTACTCGCCTATTGCTTTTTATATGGAGAATATGGCGAATTTTCATGCAAATCGTAGGTGTGCTAGTGAGAGAGAGAATGTTTGGACTGAGACGGAGTGTTTAAAGCTCATGGAGTCAGTTAAAACTTTTGGCGTGAAATTTTTGGAGCTGTTCAAGGTGATTTAAAGATAGATATGTCGAGGTCATCATATTTCAATTCTTAGAAATCTAAAAATAGAATCAGGTCATGTCAAGGTCATCTGGAGTGAGAGTGAGAGAGAGAGAGAATGTTTGGAACTCTTGGAACCAGTTCAAACTTTTGGCGGGAAATTTTTGGAGCTGTTCAAGGTGATCGAAAAATATATATGCCAAGGTCATCATATTGCAATTCTTAGAAATCTAATAATAAGGTCAGTTCATGTCAAGGTCATCATCATCATATTGCAATTCTTAGAAATCTAAAAATAGAATCAGGGGATACAATCTAAAAATAGTCATCATGCTTGGAGCCAGTTCAAACTTTTGACGGGTAAACATTATCATACCAATGTCTGTAAATAGTCCTAAATTTACTTGCGTAATTTTAAGCATAGCATCGATTGCTAAACTTGGGCTGTATAATAGTGCAGAGAATCAAGTTTGTAACTACTTAAACAAGTTTTCCGAAAATTTTCGAAAATGTCCGCAAAAAGTAGAACGTCTGTTTTTAGATACAAATCCGAGTATTCTCTTAGTGATTTAATACTAAATTTGTTCCAAACGTTAATTGCATATGCAAAACTCACATCACCGATTCCCTCATTAGTAAGATGACTGAAAAACACTTCCTTGGGAGGGAGCCTGGTCTCACTTAATTTATCCCTAGTATCCATAAGAAAACACACCTTTGCGAACTAGTAGAAAAAATTCTTTATCATTGTTACAATTAGCGCGGGTAATCTTTTTTTTACTGTTTTCCAAATAGTCTGACTTTTCTATACAACTGCTCATAAATCTGAAAGAGTCAATAAATATAAACTTAATTTTAGTGCCTTCTATTCTTTTCGTGATAGAGTGTCTTTCTTTGTTTATGGGCAGGAGTGAAATCGAACAGGGAACACTATACTAGCCAATTCTCTAATGATGAAATGGGAATCACAACCCGATAAATTATGAAATACAACTGGTAGAATGTGAGAGTCTTTAGAGATCAGGTTACAATTCGGATGTGATGCTCCCCGAAATGCTCCAGTAAAACGGTTATGGTCTTTAACATTTATATAATAATCAGTATCTACGTCTGTGTCTGCATGTGTCAGTGTCTGTGTCTGTGTATGTGTCTGTATCTGTGTCTGTGTCTGTGTCTGTTTCTGTGTCTGTGTCTGTCTGTGTCTGTGTCTGTGTCTGCGTCTGTGTCTGTGTCTGTGTCCGTGTCTGTGCCTGTGCCTGTGCCTGTGTCTGTGTCTGTGTCTGTGTCTGTGTCTGTGTCTGTGTGTGTCTGTATCTGTGTGTATCTGTGTCTGTGTTAGTGTCTGTGTCTGTGTCTGTGTCTGTGTCTGTGTCTGTGTCTGCGTCTGTGTCTGTGTCTGTGCCTGTGTCCGTGTTCGTGTGCGTGTCCATGCATGTGCCCGAGATCGTGTCCGTGTCCGTGTCCGTGTCCGTGTCCGCGTCCGTGTCCGCGTCCGTGTCCGTGTCCGTGTCCGTGTCCGTGTCCGTGTCCGTGTCCGTGTCCGTGTCCGTTTCCGTGTCCGTGTCCGTGTCCGTGTCTTTGTCCGTGTCCGTGTCCGTATCCGTGTCCGTGTCCGTGGCCGTTTCCGTGTCTGTGTCCGTGTACGTGTCCGTGTCCGTGTCGGTGTCTGTGTTTGTGCTTGTGATTGTCTTGGTACCTGTGTTTGTGTTTTGTAAAACCAACTTTCATATGAGTTAATTTAGAATGCATGAATAGAGTTACATTGTTGTCAACCGCTGCTCATTGTAAAATTTCTGCTTTTTAAATACAACATCCTGTATATTATGCTGTAGTCAAGTAGAAATTCAAGTGTATACGACAATAAGGTTGGCAAAACTGGTATCAAATAAACCTAGACCTCCATTTTGTTTTTGTTTTAATACGTATAAATCCGGCCGACGCTGATTGCATGTCGATATCCTGGACGTTGTTTTTGTTTTTATTAAATCGAATAAGGTTGGGAGAAGCCTATTTCAAATCAACATCCGAAATATACATCTTTTCTTGATTTTGTGTTAAATCGAATACGGTTTGCAGAATCTGATTTTAAACAGAAACGCAATTCAAAGCAACACCCTAGATGTGCACATTGTTTTTATTTTTGTATTAATTCGAATAATGTTTGGAGAAATTGATTTCAAATCAACATCCTAGACTTGCATATTGGCTTTTGTGTTAAATCGAGTAAGGTTGCCGAAATCAATCATCAAATGTGTAAGTGAAGGTCGACTTGTCTGTCTTTTACGTTATTTCAAGGCCTTTCCGGTAATTGACTAATTACGGGGTTTCTATATTACCTACTTGGTAATTAAAAATCTGTTTATGTATTTGATTGAGATTGATTTGATTGGTATTTATTGGATTGAGATTGTTTTGACGCCAAAAAGGTCCAATCAGAAACCATGGGCGCGCCATTGCCCTTCATTCATAACCTGAGGTTGTACAAAAATTCTTTGCCATAAAATCTAGGGCAAGTTCGTTAATGAACAAAATCCAACCAGTGGCGGGGATTTTTTAGTAATTAAAAAAGTGGAACGGACTAATCAGAAGGCAGCGGCGTGCCACAGACCTCCAATAACAGCCCCAGCCTGAATCTGTGCATAAATTCTTTGCCATAAAATCTAGGTCAAGTTCGTTAATGGGCAAAGTCCAACCCGTAACGGTGCATGTTTTAGTGGCCATAATTTATGGGCGGAGTCGATTGACCCCGATAAGGGGCCTAGCCCCGAAAACAAGTTCCGGAGGCCTATAGTTGTCTTATGAGATAGTATGAGGGTTCCTTATTAGAGTACTATTTCAAATTTCCGCCGAAACCGAGATGGCCGAGAAGTCACGCGCACCAAATGACCGCCAACAATCAGAAACCAGGGGAGTAACCCTCCAATCACAGTTTGAGGTTATGCAAAAATTCTTTGCAATAAAATCAAGGTCAAGTTCGTTAATGAGCAAATTCCGACCAGTGGCGGGACATTTTTTAGGGATCATAATTAAAATAAGTTGGGGGGCGGAGGATACTAAGTTCATTCTATTAACGTCCTTAAAGAGGTTCAATGCCTGACAGGTCAATATCTGAATCCGAACTATTTGCTTCAAAGTCACTTTCACTATCTTGTAAAGTTATCATGAATTCGTATATTAAGAAACCTAATGCTGGCTGAGAAAAATTTCAAAGCCTTTAGCGTGTTCACATTGTTTTTCCATTCCATTTCAAAAAATCTGTTGAAGTATTCGTCACACAACCGTTCAATAGTTTATAAGGTAAAATCTACGTTTTCTTGAGCCACATATTGTTTCAAGGATGCCCATACTAATTCAAAAGGGTTTAAGTGGGGATGACATAGGGGGAGCCTTAGAACTGTATGTCCGTTAGCAGCCATTATTCTGTCGATATTTTGTACTGCGGTTTATGAACTTTTGTTAAAGTGTACAAGTCTATTTTTAACATATCATCTGTAAATGGTATATTTCGCGGACTTAATCGTTTCGAGAACTCATAGTAGGACAATTTTTAACTTGCACGTTATGGTATGGGGTATTATCTATAACTAACACACTTTTTGGGGATAAGCATTTCCTGATACCATTTTGTATAATTAGTGTAGTATATCTCACTGTGATAATCACCCGACCTTGTTTGACCTAAATTTTAGGTATGCAGTATTTTTTTTACAGTTTCATACGATCCATTATAGCCATTCTCGTCTACAAATTTACGATATACATGCCGCAAAGTTGGAACTTTTTTTCCACTGTGTAATAATTGACTATAAGGCGTCGAAGTAGCCCTTCGCCAATGTCTTAAACTTATACCTGTTGCCATGACGACACGCTCCTGAACCCTTTTAAAGTCTTTCATAGGTTTATTCTCGTTCGCGTGTCGTTGCATAAAATAAATAACGTTGGCTACGACTTCCCTAGTTTGTCCTGATAGAACTTTACTATTTAGTTTGGATTTAAGTTCCATTTTAAAACACTACTCCTAATCCACCACCTTCACTGATTGTACACTCGATATTCACTTTGCAAATGTCTCGATGCGACTGACTATCGGTGTTTTCAAACCTATTCCTATTCTGGACAAGCTGTAAATCTTATGATCTTCCTTCACATGCCTTTGCTGTTATTTTGACAAACTCTACAGGATGAATTACATTCCCATTGCAGGTTAATAAGGTTATTATGGGTGTATCTACTTAGGATGAGTAATTTATTGTGTGACTCCTATTATTCTCTTTCTGTGTACTACTTTGCTGTGATTTGTCAAGTTCTGCGGGATGGATTACACCTGGGGAATCCCATTTCAAATCAATAAGGCGTTGGGACATGTATCTGCTTACGATGTGTAATTTATTAGGTAAATATTATTATGCTCATCCTGTGCATTACATTGCTGTGATTTTTTCAAGTCTTAGCTGATCGATCACACCCCATAAACCCCGTAAGTTAATAAAGCTTTGGTGAAATTATCTGCTTAGCATGAGTAATTTACTGTGTACATTTTATTATGCTAGTTTTACAGTGGTGAATTACACCGTGTATAATTACATGTTAATAAGGGTTTTGTGGGTGTAACTGCTTAGGATAGGTAATTTGATGTGTAATTCCTATGCTCGTCCTGTACACGTCTTTCCTATTATTTTGTCACGTTTTACAGGGATGATACCCTGTGAATCCAATTGCAAGTCCATAAGGATTTTGTGGGATTATTTCATTATGCTCTTCATGTGCACTTCTTTGCTATGATTTTTTTAAGCTGTACGGGGACATTTCAAGTCAATGAGATTTTTATTATAGGATGAGTATTTTGTTGTCTAAATCTTATAATGCTCCTGTTCACATCTTTTCTGTGATATTGTAAAATCTCACGGGGAGTATTACACCCCTTAAATCTCATTGCAAGTCAATAAAGCATTTGTGGGTGTATGTGCTTAGAATGAGTAATTTACTGTGTAACTGTTATGGTCTTTTTGTGCCCTTCTTTGTTACGATCTGACGGGGTGAATAACACCTTTCAAAACCCTTAATTCCATTCCATCGTATTCTATCCTGACCGCACGTTTCTAATCTTACTTAATGTATGCATGTTGGTAATCAATTATTGCGGTTAAAGGACTAGTAAAGCTCCAGTGTGTTGCCTTCCATCTTAGGAAGAGAATTAATCCATGATTTTCATCCATATTTACTTTTTTAACCAACTGGTATTGATTTGAATTTGCGCAATTTTTGTTTTTAGCAGATTTATGCATTTTTAAATGCACAGTTGGAAATTAACCATATTTCGCGCATAAGTACATGAACTTATTTTGGCAATAGTTATCTGTTGCAAACAGTCGTGTGTAGTATGTTGCTTTTAATCGTCCGGTGGAAGTTTTACAAGTTCTTTTAGTTTTCGGCTAATTCCCGCATTATGCTTGAAAACTTTATAGTGGTTTATCGCATGTCATATTCATATGAATTTTGTATGTTGATTGTTGCTTAGATTAAAATACAAAATCATCAAGATATACAGTAACAGACCAGTTAATTACATTCACTCAGATAAAAGTACAAAGCAACAAATTTAATTAAAAACTAAATCGTAGCATTATACAATTTTTATAATTGTAAGTGATAAGAAACAAAAATACGCTTGCTGTAATATATCGATTCCACATGGTCTTTGTTAGTTTTTTGTCATAAAGCTTACACCAATCAATGTAATACAAACGTGATTTAGTAGAATACATAAGAATTTATGTACATGCATCTGTATTATTAGGCCATTATATATACCAGAAATATACATCACTGTAATTATAGCTGCCACGTGTGGGTGTACTTACCTTTTAGAGACACCTGCTGTCAAAATAAAATATTAATAAATCCATTATCCTACTGAATGTTTTATTGTAGCTTCAAATGATATTATTCACACGTAGATATATATCAATATAACTTGAGAGAATAACATATATGTTTGCATGATATGAATATGTATCACAATTTACAGCAATTGCCTTAAAATATTAGTTAAAAGGAATAACGAAAATTTGAAGAACTTACCTTGTATGTTCCGAGGTTTTCTACAACGCAAGGTAAGCTTGCATCTCGTCCTAACGCCACGGTAACGTTTGGAATAGGCTCAGAAAATCTTGGATCATCAGTCATTGCTGTAAAATAAATGAATAATTGTTGTATAATAAAATTAATAAAGATAATTCTTGTATACATAAACGTTAAAGTAAGATTGATGACTTAGATAATAAGAAATCAACTGTTTAGATCATAAATAGTTATTATCACGAAAGCAACATTGAAAAGATTTGTCTTCAAGCGTCATATTTTAATTGAGAGTGTAAAATCTATTTAAATTAGGAAATTATGAAGTTTAGCGTAGTAAAATTGACATAATGAATTATTGCATTTATTTCATTGCCCAAAAATTAGGGTATGTGATATCACACAATTTAGCAACATTCAAACTAGAATAGATTAAGCAAATAAAAGAAAAGAAGGATTAGCTACAACGATTGTCAAATAAGAAAAAACAATGGACTTGAAAGAATTTCGCGTTTAAGATAATCGAAAAGGTTCTAGCTAGAAATTACTTAACGGTGAGACATATAAATGCAACTAGAGACACGCAAAACATTTTGGCTACATCTAAAAAAATCATTAATGATATCCCGCACATACTTTCTAAGTTGATAAATCAGAAATGTACTGTTTAATTTCTAGAAAAACTTTTGCCACTGGACATACATTTTATGCTCATCTAATTTCCGCGATGTTAATGATTCTTATGGGATATATACTGAAATTGAGTTATATAGTTTGATTCAAATAAAGTTGGGTATGACTCATTCTTAAAATTACGCGAACTAAGATTTATGTGACGTAAGTGTTTAATCACTCAGCAAAGTATCTTTTAGTTAATAATTTCCGCAGATGTCTCCACATAAATTTCCATAAAATGTCAAAGAAAGTTGAAAATTATTGAATGTTTTTTATATTTTAAACTAGAAAAATGATCCATTATATCCACTTATTTTATTGACAGAGTCAAAAATATTTTGCTGCGACAGTGACTTGCTATAATTAGAGACATGATTTGATTAAAATTACATACCATCATATATACAGGGTTATTCACGTTATACGACACGGAAGATTGTGGCTATATATCTTAGTTTTAAGCAAGTTTTATTTTTTGAGTGAATACATATCTATCAGAGGTACATTTTAAAATTATAGTCACAATATACAGGTTAGTGGAGTTGATCGGCCTATTTCCACAGTTTATGCTTTTTGAGCGCGACGTTTCGGAAGCGGACTCTGCTTCGGTCATCAGGCTTAGTCCTGAGAAGGACTGTTTTCGCACTTGAGTCGAATTCATTTGTTATATTTAATTTTTCTCAAGCTGACTACTCTCAGATTCGAACTTGGTACCTTTCACTTACTAGTCTGACACCTTTACCGCTGAGCCACTGGTAATCCAATATATATTGTTAGAACTATATATTAAACTATTTTCGTGGTTGCGCAAGTTTATTGCGCATGTTGCCGTAACCTCTTGCGCAGGTGTATTCGCAAGCTCTTCGCCATTTATTGGAATCCATATGGGTTTCATTTTACTATGGCTAAACCCATATGGATTCAAATGCACGAAAACATGGATATAATACAAGTTCAATAATACTGAAATAAAATTCATCAGTATCTTAGACTACTGAAGCAGATCGCTTCAACACTCAAATGATCAACTCAAAGGAAACCACAGTTACAAAACACTTATAATACAGAATATACAGGTTGTCCCAAAACCCGATACATGTAAAAGTTGTTTTTTTAAAATGAGACACCCTGTATATTCTTACTTTTTCGATTTATACGGTCAAAATAAAAGTGAGTTTCATTGTGTACCTCTACTAAACCTAAAGGCTTTTAAGATATTTTGTATTTTGTGAAAATGTGGCAATAATTTCGACACGTTTGTAGTTAAATTTTTCATGAGCGCTTCTGTACTAAATTTGGGTACTGTTCAACTAATTGAATAAGTTTCATGTTTGAATTTGTGAAAAATTGATTATCTTATACAAGGTGTTCAAAAATACTGACCTTACATTGTCAATATTTAAATTGCAATAACTTGGTTATTTCAAATGGAACCCCCTGTATTTCATATCAACGTCAGTTGTAGAATTATATTCTCTCTCAAACGATATTACACTTACCTATAGCTAAATATTACAGTTCTCATGAAAAACTCACATTTAGTGAAAGTACACCGATTTTAACTATTATAACATCTATCAAGTCAACAATGAAATTTTTACAAGTTAAATGTTATTGCTGTCAGTTTATTTATGTCAGTTCTTATGTTGTGATTCATTCTGTCGAGTTAGTTTGGGAGTTCTATTATAATTCATTATCCAAAGTGAAAGTTTACGGCAAAGAAGAAAGAATCGATATGATTTTTATTCTTGAAGAATGTCTACAAAACTGTTTATTGGCGTCACGAGTTTACGCTAAGAGATTTCCTAATAGGAATCATCCGAACAAATATGTTTTTGAAAGAAAGCCGACTAGAACGAAACCTGTGACACAGGGCGAAGACAATGAATTTGATGTTATTGCCTCCGTAATAGAAAATCCCCATATAGGGCAAAACCAAATAGCCCAGAATATTAACGTTAGTCAAGCTAGCGTTTCTAGAATTCTTAATAAACATAAATACCATGATTATAAAATCCAACGCCACCAAGAACTTTCGGTAAATGATTTTGATAATCGAGTTACATTTTGTATGTGGGTACTGGATAAAATCGCAGAAAATGAAAACTTTCCAATCTAGTTCTGTTCAGCGATGAATGCACATTTCACAATAATGGCTACGTCAACAGGCATAACTTCCATTATTATTCAGACTGCAATCCGCATCAATTTAGAACAGTTGATAATCAACACAGGTGGTCAGTTAATGTTTGGGGCGGAATAATGGGTAAATATTTAATTGGTCCATATTTTTTTAATGAGCATTTGAATGGAAGATTATTTTTAGAATTTGTATCAAATAAACTTCCAATTTTATTAGAAGATATCCCCTTAAACAAGAGGGCGAACATGTGGTTGCAAATGGATGGAGCTCCCGCATATTATCATCGTGATGTACGAGATTTTCTAAATACTCATTTCCAAAATCGTTGGATAGGAAGAAATGGCCCCCAGTGTTGGCCTCCACGATCACCAGAACTTACTTCACCGGATTTATTTCTGTGGGGATATGTGAAAGGGATTGTTTATAATACACTCCCAACTACACCAGATAACATGAAGGACCGTATTAGAGAAGCTTTCCAAAGTATCCAACCAGAAATGTTATCCAATGTTGGTAAAAGTTTCAAAAAGCGAATACAAATGTGTTTGGAATCAGACGGTCGTCACTTTGAACATTTATTATAAATAGTAAACTGTTATTTTTTGCATTTTCATCATATTTTCATTTATCTTTATTTTTCTAATAAATTTTTAAAAAAATCATAATGCAAAGTTTTATAATTATTAAATCAACAACTGACAGCAATAAAATTTTACCTGTAAAAATTTCATGGTTGACTTGATAGATGTTAAAATAATTAAAATCGGTGTACTTTCACTAAATGTGAGTTTTCATGAGAACTGTAATATTTAGCTATAGGGAAGTGTAATATCGTTTGATAGAGAATAAAATTCTACAACTGACGTTGATATAAAATACAGGGGGTTCCATTTGAAATAACCAAGTTATTGCAATTTAAATATTGACTATATAAGATCAACATTTTTGAACACCTTGTATAATATAATCAATTTTTCACAAATGCAACATGACACTTATTCAATTAGTTGAACAGTACCCAAATTTAGTACAGAAGCGCTCATGAAAAATTTAACTACAAACGTGTCGAAATTATTACTACATTTTCACAAAATACAACATATCTTAAAAGCCTTTAGGTTTAGTAGAGGTAAACCTTAATGAAACTCACTTTTATTTTGACCGTATAACTCGAAAAAGTAAGAATATACAGGGTGTCCCATTTAAAAACAAAACTTTGACATGTATCGGGTTTTGAGACAACCTGTATATTGTGACTATAATTTTAAAATGTACCTCTGATAGATATGTATTCACTCAAAAAATAAAACTTTCTTAAAACTAAGATATATAGCCAAAATCTTCCGTGTCGTATAACGTGAATAACCCTGTATAACCTATATGTATATTTGTAAGTAAACAAATGCTTTTCTTGTTTATTGTAAACTAAATTATTTCAGGTGGAAACATTGATAAACGTTGCAATTAGTTTGTTATTCTCAAGATTTATAACAACCCTTCTAGAAGCATAATTATTGCTTTGTAATCGACATAATTCTGGTAGATACTTTACGATAACACAAATATCCATACATTTGTGATTATTTCATTTTTGTAGAAGAAAGTGTGTACAGAGTAATGTAGTTCGACGTTCAACGAAATTATAGATGTTTAATATTCTAAGTTAGCACATAGTCTAAATAGATTTCATATTGCTCCAAGTTAAATGAAAAGCAATTTACATAAATCAGCACGTGTATTCGGTCCACCTATTGTAAAGTTATCAATATGTTATGTAAAAATTAGAATATTTATATTACATTGGAATTAAAACATTTAAATTAAACAAATTGTTCACTATCAGTGTCACTCTCAGAAGTTGAGTTGTTATCAGATATAATTGAGGGTTGCACAACCTCAAAATGTTCTTCAATTTCCCACAACTCTAACATAGACACTTCGGCATGTTTAATGCATTTCTACCAATATGTCCCATCAATTGGTTGCAAGGATTCCATCCATATTTCTTTTACATGGTCATCGTTAAATTTGGAATTATGTCTTCCTATATTTTTGTTATAGTGTTCTTTGAAGGTTGCCCAAACCAGTTCAATTGGATTAAATTGACAGTGCTGTGGTGGTAATCGTAATACTCCGTGTCCACACTTGTGTACTGTTTTATCTACCTCGTACACCTTTGGTATCGCACTATCTGCAACTAATTCCACTAATTCTTTTTTAAATAGGCTAGGTTCGTAAGCTATGTTGTACTTTAACAGAAAATTACATATTATTTGGATTTTTTTTCTAGAAGCTTGTAATGATAACTAGCATTGTTCATTACAATTAAATATGGTTCTTTTAAACTTGCAATTAAATTATTTTCAAACCATTTTGTAAACAACTCCGCACACGTATCTCCATGATATCTGCACTTTGTGACTTTGTAGAAAACAAAAGTGAAGGATCGGAAATAAATCCATCTTCATTACCTGGATGAACGAAAAAATACAGTTATTTTATTAGGAATTATAATGTAATAACTAAATTACAACAAAACTTTTTCCTTCACCCATTAGCTTCTTCTTCACGCTTTGTTTATATTTATCATGCCAGCTTCTTTTGTGCGATCCTCGACTGAAAATCCAAGTTTCATCTAAGAATACAGGACTGTAATGTTTCTTCTTAATATTCTATTCAATTGGCAGCAATATGTGACTTTTCCAGTAAACCTCTTCTACCATCATCTACTAAGTTAAAGGCCAATGGAATGTAAGAGACGTCTTAAACTTGATCTACTGAAATCTAAAACTGTTGCTTAATTCTTCTTGTAGTGATGCCAGTATAAAATGTATACCTACAAAAACAGGTATAGTACTAGGCATGTCTTGCATATTTGTATTCACATTTTGAATGCACTTCATATAGTCATCTTCCGTGGACTTAGATTTCGTACGTCTTCTCCGCTTAACTGGTAACTATGGTAGTTTATATAATTTTTGGACTTCTGTTTTTTATTGCACTAACTGTATTTATACTAACCCCACATGCTTCAGACGTACGCTAAAAGTAGTCCTTCCAAGTATCATAGTTTGCACAATAATGTACTACATGCCTGAATAACAGATGCAAATGGAGCGAGTGCCCTTTGATTGTAACGTTCCCGTTAAAAATAATTAAGCACATTCATTAATACGAACTGCGCTTGAGATTTAAGGTGCTTATTACGTAGCGTATCTAAAATTTTGTAAATTTTATATAAATTATGTAAAATTATTACCAAATTACCATACAAGTTGTAGATAGTTTTAAAAAGAACTGCTTTTTATAAAAATTAAAGCAAAAACGCATAAACAATAATTTCAAAAAATGAGTGACAGATGCTGCTTCTTAATCACGACACACGTTTTAGTACGCTAATCTGAATTGTACAGAAGATTTAAGTTTTTATAGCCATCCTTATCTAATACATATAGTTAAGAGAGAGATATAAAGATATGTAATTTTATTATAGTTTTGATGGGCCATACGCAACTTTATTTGAATCAAACTTTAGCTCAATTTTATGTTCATATTGTGCTAATTTTTGCTGCAGCTCATAAATGTTGTGCTGGTAATTTTCGTGATCTTAATGATTTAATACCAGCACCTCCAAAATCATACTGCAGCTACACCATCAGCTAAAGTGAAATTGAGTTATTGTATAACATTGTGCTCATTTTATGCCAATTTTGTGCTCATGTAATTTGAGCGATATTACTGTAAGTGGAGTGGAACTGCACCTCAATTTTTGTTTCTATTGTGCTAATGTTTGGCACATATTATGTGATTTGTGCGCATGTATTGTGTGTTAATCTTTCCGTTACAAATTTTGTGCTAATACAATAATAGGGGGTTAATGATTTTGTACCTGTACTTCCAACTTTACACTATAAACTGAAATTGAGTTACTGCATAATTTTATGCGTAAATGATTAAATCTGATTTTCCCCAGGTTTATCTAGAAATAGCTGGAAATGGCATCTGCTATTTTGGAAGCAAGAGAAGGATTGATTCCAGCAAGAAAATTCTAGTTTTAGTTTGTTACATTCTAAACTAGTTCAGTTCCTTTACCAAAACGATAGATTTTGTTATCTAACGGTAAAGAGCCATTTTTATGATAATCACAAAGACCTTATCAAAGTAGAATGATGGACGCACTAAATCACTCGTGAGTAAAAAAATGTAATTTCAAAATTCTCTGAAACATTAAGCTACCTACCTAAAGCGTATCCTAAACTTACACATAACTTTCAGATATTAAGAAAACGGGCATATTGCTACACTTATGCAAATTTTTTTAATTCGCGATTACTGTGATTAGTGAAAATAACAACGAAAAATCAACCTTGGTGTAAGAAACTAATTATTCAAAGAAAAAAAGCAAGATACTCACATACCTAAACTAAGCTGTAGGTATTCACAATATTTAAATGCTTGTGGCTTGTGTTACGGTCAAAATCGGTAGTAAAACGGGGTAACAGATAAAATGAGGGTTCTGGAAGCTTAAGGGTGAGAGTAGTTGTATTGTTAAACTTTTCTAGCGTAAGTAAGGGTAGCTTGGCATACGAAAGCTACAGTAGGAGTTGTCATAACCGAATGGGTGCCAGGTTGTTTAAAATACCTTAATAACGGTAGGAATACCTGATTACAAAGGCTCACAGCTAGACTAAGCAAACAATAACATCGCTTACCTTTGTAGTAACTACAGGTAGGTCTGGTAACAGCATAAAATAATATCGTGCTTCAAATAACTCAATCGATTGTTCTTCGACCTTTCTTTACAACTACGTTACGTTATACCTTAACATTATATTTTAAAGAAAAACAATTTAATCCAATTTGTAACAAATTGTAATTATATCAATCAACTCATAAAAAACAAAACTAAAAAATATACCTTAACGTATCTTTCTCTAATTGTTACGTTTCAATCAATCTAAACGATTTGTAAACTTTCGAGCCGTAGTAAGAAATTGGGGTCTTCTGTAGTACAAAATTTTGAGACAAAGTAGATTATCCCTACATACAACAAACCTCATATAATTTGATTCATTCACGGATGGACACGATTTAACAAAATTAATCAGTTATGATCTAGAAAATAAACTTTCAATGAAAGCGTATTCAACCGTTCACAAGTACAAAAAAAATTAAATTCAATTGGGATCTGTTACCAGCATAACAATAACTGTACATAAGCGGTTACCTTTTAATTGTGGATCACCCTTAGCAATAATTCTGCCTCCACAAATCTTCCCATAATTTTTAACACGGCAGACGGTGTGGCCCCAGAAGATGGCTCCGGCAGCTGCTTTAATGACGTATCGGTCGTCGTAATCACACGAAGAAACTTTCCAATGAATAAACCACCTTGTGCATTTGGGAGACTTGCTTACATCCAAGTATAGTGTTTGAATGATATTTCGTTTAATTATACGCAACACTAAAGTTTATGTTTACATGGTGCTCATCCACTTTAATCTAAATGTGTACAATTACTTGAACGTAAATTATTACTACGCTAAATTCATTATCTTTTTACCAATAGTATTCCCAAACAGTATAAGATCTGCCCAACGTGCTAAAGCACTCAGGAACACTGGGAGGTGTTAGGGATATTGTTAATTTGCCGAGAAATGTATATGAATGGCCCCTTAAATTTTCGTAAGCCAAGGTTTAGAGGAATACACGAATTGGGTAGTGCACTCCACAATTTGGTCGCCGTGTGGAAAAATGTAGATTTCGCCCGTTTAGTGTGACAAGATGGAATATTGAGTGCGTAATTATGGTATGAATGGGCAAACCGAGTGTTCTTAGCGAATATGGCCTGCGAAGGTATTAAGGGGTGTATTTTGGAGGTACACTTGCCATTGTAATAGCGATAGAACAAAGAAAGAGCTGAAACCATTCTTTATGCTCAAGAAACTGGAGGTTATAAGTTAGAGAGGGCTCATTTATAAGTCTTACGGCACTTTTTGGATGCGGTTTACCATATCAAGGGCGTATTGGTGAGCACTGATCCAGATGTGGAATTGTATTCCAGATAGGGTCAATTTGCGCAAAAGGAATTGTTGCGATGTAAAGTACTATTTCGATCTGTATACCTGTTTGCTGGTTAATCCATGAAAGGTTCGCGGATACGGACATTCCTAACATAGAAACAGTGTTTGAAAACTTGAAATCTAAGTGGTTCATATTTACAGCAGGAAATGTTCGGTCTTTCTTGGCGGACACCAGGCGACACTGGGTTTTGTCGGCGTTGAGCGTGAACAGATTATTCCTTCCCCATTCATGGATACGTTCTAAGTCACTGCTGATTGAGGCTGCCATTTTCACTTTAACGTCCTGACTAGACTTATTGTTGTGGAAAACTGTGAAGAACTACAATGTAGAGTGCTGTCGTCTGCAATGAATCAGGTTAGTTTTGAGGAAAACTGGTTATTTATGTATATCAGGAAAAGTTTGGGAGCTATCACTGATCCTTGGGATACGACCGCGTTAATACTATTTTCTTTCGAAAGAAACCATCGACAACAACACATATACGGCTTTTGTCAGGAAAGCTGGAGATCCAATCGATGAGCGTGCCAAACCTGATCAAAAGCATTTAAATGTCTAAAGCTACTACGATTGCTTCACCGGACCTATCTAATCTATTATTCGAAAGTTGGGTGACGTATGAAAGAAGATCGCCCGTTGAACACTGTCTGAACCCATACCGGTGGTCGTTTAAGAGTTTATTGGACTCGAGGAGTTAAAGTAGTTGGTGGTTACTGGCTTTTCATGATTTTCGATAGAATGCAAGTAATAGCTATTGGTGGATAGTTTGAGAGATCGGTTTTATCGCTCTTTTAGGAATAGGTAGGACAATTGGCAACTTACACAATGAGGGAAGCTCTCCAGATGACATGGAGATCAGAAAGGAAGTTGGGCAGTACAAGTGCTAGCTCAGCGTAGCAGATTTTAAGGACGATAGCTGTAATACCGTCAGGGTCAGCCGCCTTGTTTGAGTCAAGTTTATTGATAATTGATTCTAGGAGAGTCAAGTTTATTGATAATTGATTCTAGGAGATATTTTTGTTTCTTGAGCTAGCCATGAGCCTATTGATTCCCAAACTTCGTGAATTTAACGTTCTTTATTAATCCTTACTAGGCATACTTATCCCAGGGTGAAAGCAGCACTATATTCACTACCCTCTATCCAGGACTCTTCAACGGTGTCCAATAAAGACGGACGGTACGCAACGATAGGATTTGTCCACGATAGTCGAAACAATTTCAATGCTCCCCTTAAAGGGTTAGTAGGAAACTACCCTTAACTAAAGTTCATTTATCACGGAACATGACGTAATTTACTACCACGAGCATTCAGTGCTCTTACATTCGTTAGCTACTCTAATTAGACTCAGCTAAGCATCTTCAGTGTTCGCCATCTTCAATTTCATCTTTCTTATGTCTTAATTAACACACAGCTTCGTTACTTTAAATTTTCATACGCGCCCAAAACGAAGACATGTTGGAACTGAATCGGGAAAAGGATTACCTCATAGATACAAACTGCGTTCTCGGAATTATCGCTGAAATATGATCTGTTTATGACAGATCCTTCCTACGAAAATGAGCTCTAAAATCTCGTCTTTAGAAATCTAACTCTACGTGTAAACCAAACTTTATCAAAAGGAAGTGCGACAGATCGTCGCCTACAATTTTAAACTTGCAAACGATGTACCATACGATTTTAACGATTTTATCTTATATAATCTGACATGATGTATTTTCATTTCCAACTAAGGAAATTTACCAAAATTTAAAATAACAATTATTTTCACAAGCTGAACTAAAATCTCTTTTCCTGAAATAGTAAACTCACGTGCGGAAATCACTCGTAATTTTAGAAACGATTCCAATTTATTAACGGTAACAACCAACATGAAAAGGTCTTATTATTGACAGAATCGGGACTATGAATTAGTAACAAGAACCCCTAAACATCCTCAAATCACAAACAAAGGTAATGAAAGACTTAAAGTTCGATTACAGCGATGGCTTGTTAGATTTTTGGACACACGTGCTACTTAACGCTGATGTATCTAATAAAAGAGTTAAAATTTCATCAAAACTAGTAGTTCAATGAACTGTATTTTGATAATAGCGTACTATTCTGTTAGTTACAACGAAAATTGTAATTTATGACAAGGACTGGTCAATTCCTGACAACATCCACTTAATACGACTCCAGGAAGCTGCAGTCCTTTTGGACATAATACAGGAAATTGCAGTTAACCCGTTATAGACACAAGTAGTTTTGTTGCTTAATGCATATTTTTCTTAAATATCTATAGAAAATAAATCATATTTACAAAATTTCTGAAGATTAAACATTCGCATCCTAAAATCCCCCAAGGACAGTAACATTCAAGACTTTTCGATTATCTTACTTTAAAATTTGCGATATCCCAATTCTGGGATATTTCAATATTCAACTCTAACTGTCTCCAATTTCTATCCACTACTAATTCTGCTGGTGTGATAACATTTGCTATTTCATGTGATCTCATACACACGATTTCTGAACCCACAAGCAAGAGTCCTTTCTTACATCCCACCCATTTGTTTATAAATCTTTAATTCTTCCCCTGCTAGGACTATCTTACCATTGTCTACTAGAAATAATTTCTACAGTACCTAATTCCTATGTTTCTCACAACACTGGTAGAATATCATGATGTTTCAAATCCGCTAAATGGAGCGATTTACAGGATTTCATTGTAACCTTTCCAAAGCGCGAATATTATTTTAAGTCGTCGTCATCTTCGGGACTTGCTCATTCAATATCTGGAGTCATACTCATGGCCATAGGGTTATACAATTCCAAAAACAAAATCGTATAGGTCATTCTCGTTCCCAAATTATATATTATACCTAATGAAAGTCTAATAAAACGTTTGAGAAGCGGAATAACCGGTTCTTTATCACGAAAATCATTGTAATGCGTGAGGTTCGTAAGGAACATTAAGAGAATGTAGGAACATGTTAATGATAATGGCTTACATACGGGGTTAAACGTTACTATTTTTCATGACGTCAACCTTGGAATATAAAAGAAAACGAGAGGATGGACGGAGTTCAGTTAACAGTCAAGTTTCATGTAGTTCCAAAACTGAACCAAAATTACATTTCATGGAGTCGAACATAAGAGCTATTTTTGGGCTCAATCGTTAGCTGTCATAAGTTAGTACAGTAGCGGGGATTAACTAAATAAATATTATGTTCAAGTTCCTAAAAATTGCTTGACAACAAAAGAGTTTTAAAAGTGTAATTAAAACATTTCAAATTTTATAGGAGTGTCTAAGCGACCGTGGCTGTAAAAGAACTTAAGTGTATCGCAAAATAAGTAACGTCTCTAGAAGATTCATTATATCGACGATAAAAAGGAAAGATTAAATTTTAACCCTTTAAAAAGCTATCGTGTAAAGAACTACCTACGTGTAACAAAATTGTATTTACTGCATTGGTTTTAGAAATACTGAAGCTAAAAGTTGTTTGTACAATGAAAATGCAATAAACTAGTTACATCTCCATTGACCAGTCATAAATTGTAGTCTTTAGCTAAAGCCAACTTTGGCACATCTTCATTTCCCCTATACGATTTATTTGTATCAAACTTGTGTTCTGATGTTTTGAAAATGGTGTGCCCCTTGTCAACTCTGCTTCATACTCTTCGAAACCAATTTATTTTCGATAGAAGCTTCTAGAGTCAATCATCAGTAAGCTTGATCCCAATAAGGGAGAAGTTAGCAAATACTCAACTTATTCTCAAAAATGCGACAAAACCGGTCCCTCAAACTACCATTGCTACAAATTTCATTTTGTCTAAAGTAATAGAAAAGTCATGGATCAGCAACTAATTTTGTACCTTGAATATAACGAATTCCTTAGTGACCAACAATATTGTTTTAGACAGTGTTATCCAACAAGTGATTTTTCATATGTGATCCCAGTTTGGAACAATACATTAGGACGATACACTGAGAACAGTTTTAGTCGCTTTAGTAAAACGCATATGTCCAGGTTTGGCATAAGTGTGTATTTGCCAAACTCACTTCGTTTGGGTTCACTGATACGCTCATCCATTAGGATTCTAGTTTTTTATGAAAGAGGTACATGTATCGTAGTTGACGGCTTCTCCTCAATAGAAGTCGGAAGTAAGCCGAGCCTGCCACAATGTGATTGTAGTTGATCTCATAATACTAATCTACTAATCTCAAATCAAGATTTTAAAACAGAAATGATTATTTCAATCGATACAAACATTCAAAGTCTCCTTTAAAAGGGTAGTAATATTCTAGTTAAATTTAATGCTACCAAATCACAATTATCTCGATTATTTGGTGTTTGAAGTATGAATAGTTCAAATTATAGATACCATATTACTGCGATAGGAATCACTGTATCTTTAAATATATTACGGATTGATAATTTCCTGTTTTCCAGTAAAGCAGAACTTCGTAAAATATACTTTTCGTACATGACTTGGCAAAACTTAGCCTCTTTCTGCTACATAAGGCCCGAATTCGACCTCGTTCAGAGTACAGTTGTCACCTCTGATTTCTCCTCAACACACTCTCTAAATCTATATCCAAAGAAGAGCCATTAAGCATTCCTATCTCAGGCCACCTTTGCTAGGAATACTCAGTTCGCTCATTCGCATCATCATTATGCGGAACAATTTCATACTAAACTGGCGCAATTTACGTTCTATTTCACGGCTTCTAAATTTTGGAATGATCTTTTATTTGATCCTTCCTTCTCAACTATGAAAAGAAGTGGACCAAAATAATTACAACTAGCTAGGTTTTAGAGATGGTTTCGCATTTTATTTTTGGAAAGACATCGTCAATTGGCTACTGTATTGACTGGTGTTAACGAGATTTATAATAGAAAAGTAGATAAAATTGACCTTAGAGGTTGACAAGATGTTAATTAGCAAAAGTTTTGCTTGAATCGAGTATGAAGTCACCTGGTTCACCCATGTGCCCTCCTTAAGAGCCACTTAGGCCACTTTTAATATAATAAGAAGCGAAGAAAGGTAACTTAGAGAACTTTATGAAGAAGCCGTTTAAATAATATTGATCTGTAAAGTTCAAAGTATGTTTTGAACAATTTTAGATAACTGATTTGACAATTCAAAAGTTACCTCTCAGAATTTCTGTCTTGTACGTATTTTTAATCAATTTTTTTAAAATGTGCCATTTACTAACGAGGAAGCGTATGAAAATGCTGCAACTGCGTAGCAACCATATACAATGCAATTTCCACAAAGATTAATTTTTCTTTAAGATTGGTCAGGCGATTACGGGAGACTGGCAACGTGCACCTGTAAGCGTTCGGAGAATACGCACCGAGGAAAATACTATCAACGTTCCCACCTTAAGCATCAGAAATATTTCCTACAACTTGGGAGTTCCAAAACAATTGTCCACGAGATTCTTCAAAGGATAGTGTGCATCCCTACCACATTGTTTTACATCAGGCATTAAATCATACTGATTATGATCATAGACCCAACCATTGTCACTGGCGCCTAAATATGATTCGGGCAAATCGTAATTTCCTGTTACGCATATTATGGACGGACGAAGTCACTTGTAGTAGCACAGGGGTGTGAATTTGCACAATATGTATTATTGATACGAGCAAAATCCACATTGGATGCTGCAAGTAGAATATCAAAATCGCTGGAGTTTGAACGTGTGGTGCGGAATGCTGGGAGGAAAAATTGTAGGTCCACATTTTCTGACCAAACCCTTAATGGAGAGAGATTCTTGAAATTTTTGAGCCCTTAATGGGGAGAAGTTCTTGGAATTTTTGGACGTTTCTCTTCCACCACTTTTAGAAGACGTCTTTTTGGAAACAAGAAGGCACTTGTTTAGATTTCTACCTAAAGGGTAGACTGAAAGAGCTGGTTTTCAAGAGAAACCCACAAACAGGAAAGAATTCGAAATGCCATTAAAAGCTTGTCCAGGGCTGAAATTGAAGTAGCGATTTTTGTACTGAAATTAGGTTAAATAAATACATCGAAAATGATGGAAGACATTTTAAAATTTGTGAGCTACTTCTGGCTAAAATTTCTTTGTGTAGGTAGTTCTAAGAGAGTTTCATTGTTATTACTGATTTTCCATAGGCCCGTTAGATTTTAAGCACACTTCATACCTAAGTTTTGGACCAGTCCTAAGCCTGGATAAAGTGTTAAGGAAGGCAAGACGCAACGTATTAACATTGTTACTTAGTGGGGAGAAAGTCGAATTAAAAAAATAAAATAAACACACTTAACTATAAGTTCACTTAAATTGACTGACCAAAAACCAACTTTCGGAATCTTGGTGGGTCCTAGTTAACCAAACTTGTAAGTAAAGCTCATCAATTGAGTATAGTTGCAATGTTTCCAAAATTATTGCAGATTAGGTAATTTAGAGGACGTAATTGACTTCCAAATCGAAGGTATTACAGTAAATGGACCTCAGAATTTGATGAACTAACTAATGTCTCGCCAGAACTTCAATATACCATTATGGAGTCGAAAGTTTTACGCCAAAAGGACCGATTGAGCATGAAAAATTTGGACGTAACTAAATCTCTAGGTAATACAAGTAATAATACTTACTTATCCGAACCCCAATTACCGCAAGTGTAGGAAAACTGATCTCCGGCTTGCAAGTATTTTGTTTCAAATTTTTTCCACTGCTTCTCGTTCACTTTGATTTTCTTTCGCTATTCCAGTCACTGTTATTACTACTTACTACACTCATATTCGCTTCATTATATTTATTCCTAGACCTACCTTTGTTTTCTTTAAAGAGTAACTTGTCAAATTGAATTTGCTATACTGTCTTTTAGTATCCTTAACATACGTCCACACCAATTGATGACTGCACCCCAGTATTTTAGATTTTGTACGTTCTTAACTTTATTACTTCCTATATTGTGCCCTATACTCGTTTACTTTCTGTCCGATCCTGTTGCCATTATTCCAGTCTTCCTTTACTTTTTATGTGCATATTGTATTTCTGTAGAACGCTTCATCGTACTTGATACTGTATAAGTTTTTTAATTCGTCAATTTCAGGAATTTTCCTGTCCTCCTTATAGTGTTATCAGATAATTGCCTTAGCACAGATATCCACTCTTGCATAGTACGACTTATACAGAACCATGTATTCAGTGTTGGTCCAACTCTTTCCTTTAAATTTCTGTTAATATCCTCTGATATATATTACCAGCAATTGAAAGTCACAATATATAGCTTCCAAAATTTAACTTTATTAGCATTACCGCTTCTTAATCGATAATTTGCGCATTGATTGTTACATACTTCTTCTGCTGTATTTTTGCTTCTATTTCCTTTGCGTGTTCTGATAAATCACAGAAGAACTCTTTCCTTCATTTTTTAATTACTTTTTTTGACTTTATGAATTTCCACGTTTATCCTTTACTCAGGGCGTACCTTCAGTTTTTTACCTGATATTTTTTAGAATTCTAAATAGCTTCCTTGTGTTCCCTTTACTTCCTTCTTCAATCATTTTCAACCACTCCCATGATTTCTCTCTTGCTTTTTGTACTGCTGCTTATTTTCTTTTAAATTTCTCAAGTATCTTTATCATATAGTGTTCTAATTTTGATCTTAGTTACGGAATTTATTTTCGTCCGTTCATTTCTCTAAACGTCCGACAACTTTTATTGACGGTCTTCTGAACTATTTATTTAAAATTTTTACACATTACTTCTATACCTTATATTCTTAGGATCTACCATTTCGCTTTAATACCTAGTTGACATAGTTTGGTACTTTTCCAGACAATCTGGACTCTTTAGTTTTTAACTCTGGTGATCAAGAACTCTAGTTTGTAAAGCATCTCATATTTAACGTCGCTTTCACTGTTCACATTTATTCTAATGTTTACGAACAGAAGATTATTATGAATCTCATACGGATACTTCTCTAAAACATTCCTCACGCTTTTTTTTCTGTCCTCTCTATTACCAAAAGATTCATTTACGGATTCTTTTAACCACTCTTGTAAATCTGTAAATCTCTTGTTTTAGTTAGCTTCCTCTTTTTATGTTACACAGTAATTATCATGGTAACCAGGCCGAGACCTGATTTAACGTATTATTGCGCTGCTTGACGTACATGGACAACTGGTTGTTTTATTTATTTTTTTTAATTGGTTTATTACTTTCGGTTTAATTAACTGAAGATTTCGTATTTTTTATTAATTATTGTCAATTGAATAAATTTTCTTTGAGTATTTCCTCTTGTGTGTATCTTTATCGTGCGTACTAAGTTCTGAATACTTTTGTCATTAATCTAAATTGTATTAAGTATGAAGGCTGCGTTTTCTTGTCAGTTCAAACTTTATGTTTTCAATTAACGTAATTATTAAAAACAGATTTTATTAAACATAATAAGAATCTGGACATTTCTGTTTGCTTCTGGTAATCTGTAATTGTTACGAAGAAGAATGGTTTCATTGTGTAGTATTGTATCTAAAACGGTACTTTTTCACGTAATTTTTTGTTGATGTTATGGTGGGTTCATACAAATACTTATACCGCTCACTATTACGTTCTGGATTTAATTTAATGCTCTGAAAGCTACAGTCATTTATGTACAAGTGTACCGATTATATATTTTTTTAATTTAGAAATACTAATGAATTTTATAAACGATTCCAGTACGTGCATTTATTAAAATGAATTGGATAGTTTGAAAAAACCCATTTATGCAGAAAAATGCAATATTAGGTAAGCCGTCTAAATTGAAGACTGCACAAGTTTTAGTAATTTAAGCTAATTATGTTTTGCTATCCTAAGATCTATTGTTGAATCGGTATCGGTATAGCATTCAACTTTTAAATTAGTCGTGATTTACTGTCACGAGGCTCGTTACTTGCGGTAATACGAGATGGAAATTAATTTCCCATTCAGCCTTTGTAAGGTCTGCCTATTATCAGGATAAACGTTATTCAAATCAAAATTTAAAAAAACTCGATTAACACTGGAATAATTATAATAGTGTCTGTCAATACCCAGCTTTCACTATTTAGTATCCTTATTCTTAGCATAGTGTCGTTTGTTTGCTGTTATAGTCTGTAAAAATAAAGATTTTCTATTTCGGCTTAGCGCTTTATTACTCTGAGACATTGGGAATATACAGCCGTTTCTTTCTAACGTTTGGGTTTCAATAGAAACGTACGCGACTTAAGTGAAAGCGTAAATTACCTGCTCAATGACTTAAGACCGCTCGCGAGAGGTAAACACAATGGAATTTTAATTCTATTCCAGAAGTTATAAAACGTTTTGAACCATTTTTAGTTTTAACTATGTTGCAAAGTTTTTTGAAATGTTCAACAACGAAATCATTAATTGGTAATTAAAAAGGAATTGATATGCATAAACCAGTTTTTATTGTTTACTAATAGTGACATTAATTGTACATGCAGAACATAACGTACATTCTTGTAAATAAAACAAAACAAAATTAGAACTAAGAAGCACACATTACATTAATATCTGGAAAAGTATTTGAGAAAAGCGGAATATTGAATTCAGTACCGAACTGAGTTCGTTGAAAACGTTTGGTAACTTCTGGAATAGGATTACATTTCCATTGTCGCGAGAAAGAAACGGCTGTATATTTCCAATGTCTCAGATTCTGGTGGCTTTAAACGCCATGTGCACAGTCGACCTTTATACTTATTATGCACAGTAAGGGTACCCGGGTACCTACATAGGTTTTAAATGACAAAAGCAGTATTTGCTTGATTAGTTTGCAAAGTTGTGTTTACAGGTGCATATAGAATGCATATTTACTCTAACTAATTTTATAAAATACATTTCTAAATAGATATTTGGCTATATAATTACCCATTTTCCTGAAGAATGCCTACAATGCCGCTAATTGCAGGAATTTTTTTCTGTAAATTATAGCTAATGATATACCTACTATCTACTATCTAATTATGATTTCTGATAATTAATTTAGCATACCTTCTCGAATAATAAGTGTTGTAATAGTTTAAGTATCTAATTATATCTGATAAGCAACTTGTCATTACCCTTTGGGATAATAGGTATTTTGTTAAAGTGAAAATAGAGCTCATTACCGTTAATGACAGTTTTGCTACTAAGTCTGGAATAGAGGCTATACTAGGACATCCTGTTATTCTTCCTGCATAGTCTCCACCACCAAAGGATGCTTCTGGGCGCAACAAATATACTGGCAGCTGTTTTGTTTGTAGATCAACATCATCATTTCAAAGGAAGATCCGACAATGTTGCCAAATGTGTAAACGTCCAATCTGTAACGAACATTGCGTAACAATAACAAAATGTTGCCATTGTAATTTGTAAATCCTAAACAAACTATTTTTTTAGAACAATAAATTGTATTGCTACTAGTTACTATATTTACAGATAATACTGTTACATACTGTTACATACGTAAAAATAGGCTAAACCTATAGAAAATGTTTATAGGTACCACGGTAGTAAACTTCTAATTTATGTAAAAACTCAATTGCATGATTGTCATTGTGTAATCAACATAAGAGGGGTTCATTTAGGCTAAACAGAAGTTTAAACAACGTAGCTCGAAGAAAAGTTATAAAAAACAGGACTTGAAAATGTGAAAGGTACATTACTGTACACATAAGGGATATACACTAAATTAAAGTATATTAACATAGTTTGTGTTTAATGCAATGAATATTTCATAATCTTAATAATAATACATAATGAATATGGCTAACTATATTTAATAATTTCTATAGCATCCGGCATTACATTAAAATAATTGTAAATCGAAAAATGTACTACTAGTTTTTCAATTTTCGTAAATTGTAAGTTTAGCGTATTAAACAATTGTATTGTATTTATCAAGAGAAAATATAGTTGATTTAAAGTAAATAATGTGGGCTAAGAGGTTACCATTAAACACAATCGATGAGAAAATTTGTCTTTTAGGGAGAAAAACTGTATCATTTTATCTTTTTGACTGTTATTGAGTTTACTTTACTAAAGAATGGGATTGACGTATTTATCTGTTTTCTAGACTACAATAACAGTTTACGGAATGCTACATTGACGAATTTTTACGAACAATCATTACATCTTTGACATTTTTCTTTTTTAATCTCTTTAAGAAATATACACTTACTGACAATATAGCCGAGAAAATATACAGGAATAAAAACGCCAACATCCACATATATTATTAAACGTTCTACATATCTAACTAAATGGTATTTGAGATTTTTCCAGATATAACGCAGTTACATATTAAAAAGGAAATTCACACATTGTGATTGCGGTTAAAAGGAGCAAGCAGATTTGTCACTTAATTTGAAACAAATTGAATTTACCAGGACGATACCACACTCTTCAAGATTTCCGTTCTTTATTTGTAAAGGAAATTTGATAACACCAGATAAGGCCTCTAAACGCAGCAATAATACACAGTAATGCTACGTACAAAACCTTAGTTACAATAAAAATTCTTTTCTTTTGAGAATTTCTGTTGCGTGTGCTAACAATTATTCATCACTCATATATGCTTTTCATGAAAAACCGAATTGTTAAATTAATTTTATAGAAATTTTCAATGCTGTCGTGTGTGGTTGAAATATAAAAAATAATCACTTATTTTTTCTATATGTTTTTATAAGTGTTTATTTGATCTTCTACCTCTTCACTTACTTTTCATAACGTATAATCGTAATAGGTAAACATAAACCCTTCCATTGAAAATGTTTTGAGTTCACCAGCTATCTTCAGTTATAGATAATATATAACGTGCAATCGTGTTATGGGAAGCAATTGTGTAATATAAAATAAACAGTCACATGAAGGTTAACAGTACTCTGGCTAAGTGCACTGAAGGGTGAGAAGGTTGTTACTAAATTCGCACTAGGCGTCCCTCGGCTTGCCCAATGAACTTGCTGAAGACGGCCGTGGTTCGTAGTAAGATGTGAAGAATTTGAAAAATTTTCTTCATATGTATATATTTAAATGAGACTCAAATTCGATAGTTAATGTTACAGGTGCCACTACGATCGAAATTTTTCATTGGATGTTAATGATCTCAAATGATCGTAGAACAACGAATAAATTTTGGAAACCTGAAATTTAAAGCTACCTTATGTTTGGGTCAATAAATGATTTTATCGGATGTAACCAGCAAATCTCTTCCCATTGTCTTCGTATATTTTCAATAAACGCTTACTACTATCCAAAGAGTATAAGAATCAAATAACATTTCGAAAATGCATTAAAAAGGGGTTTACACTGACATTAATTCTGTAATCTTTGAAATGTAATTAATGATTGTTTATATAGAATAAGCATTGTTTGCTTAGTATATTTGTTAATCGTAATTATTGTCAAAGTAATTGTAATTGTAATTGTTGACAACAAGAATTAATTTATCAATACTATGGAATTCACATTATGTGCAGTAGTTACTTGTAATTTGGCATATAACTCCAAACCTTAACGTTAATTAAAAACTTTTGTAATCTCGCAAGTATTTGCCATTATCAAATTGCATTAAACACTTATCTGTAATGCCAATGCATTGCAAAATGACCTTTAATGTAACAGAATTTTGTGAACTAACATCTGGGATGAATCCTGTAAGAATAAATTAGTTTTATATAGGTGCTCGCTTCAATAGAGAAACTACTTGAGATACACTTAATACGTATACTAAAAGAAATAATGCGTCGTATAATTCAAGTAAACCAGCAAGCGTGCTTTCTAAAACTAACTTAAACCTCCTAGCTAACTGTCCCAAATGCTACACAGTATACCGGAACCACTACTAACAAAAACAGTTATTACAATCAAAGGTTTTACGATACTCGTACGATTCCGATCTCAGACATTGTACACCTTTTTTTTAGTGCTTTACCAACATTGAAATGTCAAAAACACCAAATTACTAATCGTGTGTGTTTCGTATATAACTCCTGCTGTAAGTATTTAGGTGGAATACTCCTTCCTCACTCAATCATTGTATCACTGATCTATATTTAGCTATCAATTTGCTTAATACAGTTTATTCTACACACATCTCTTATTTACAGAATTATGAACTTTTAGACACATTAATTGCAGCCTATAACAAAACTGTCGTTGAATTGGAATACATTAAGTAACCATTTAAAGCGTAAATTATTTTTTTAGAACTTTGCACATACCTAATTTTTATCTAGTTTATCTCACATGAGTATACGTAGCTTGAAATTAAGCTACTGCACTATATTATGGCAGATAGCGACAGACTAAAATAACCCATATATTCGATCCCACCAGAACTTATACATAAGTTCACATCGTGATACCTTTAAAATTGCCCGAAGACTACGTGAAAACTGACGATTCCCGTCCTCTGATTTCCATATTATATTCAAATTTCGACGCCAACATAAGCGATACCGTCTTCCTTGACAATTTGAATTTGACCAATAATAAAATTTAGAAGACACCACGACAGTCTTAGCCCACGACTTTTCCTTAAAAATTTAACAAAAGACCATTTGCTCATAAAGCAAAGCTTATTTCGTATAATACCAGATACATTTCCTATGCTTCTAAAGCTTTTTCGTCATAAACTACAGTTTGACACTTCTTATTAAATGCTGTATAAATGCAAAAGAATCAATCACCAAGCGATAAATCACTGCCACTGTTACTGTTACTGTTACCATTACCGTTATCGTTACCGTTACCGTTACCGTTACCGTTACCATTTCGTTACCGTGATCGTGACCGTTACCGTTACCGGTAGCATTACGGTTACCGTTACCATTCTCGTTACCGTTACCGTTATCGTTATCGTTATCGTTATCGTTATCGTTATCGTTATCGTTATCGTTATCGTTATCGTTATCGTTATCGTTACTTCGTTACCGTTACCGTTACCGTTACCGTTACCGTTACCGTTACCACTACCGATACAGTTACCACTGTTGCCGTTACCGTTACCATTACCGTTACCATTTCCGTTACCACTACCGTTACCGTTACCGTTAACATCACCGTTACCGTTCCCGTTCCCATTACCATTACCGATACCGTTACCACTGTTGCAGTTGTCGTTATCGTTATCGTTATCGTTATCGTTATCGTTATCGTTATCGTTATCGTTATCGTTATCGTTATTGTTATCGTTATCGCTACCGTTACCGTTACCGTTACTATTTGAGATGCTGTTGTTACTGTTGTGATATGAATAACATGATGCAAACCAATAACAAGTGATTATGCACGGAATTAGGTTATTAGTTAATCCTAAAGTAATTGAGTCGAACTTGCGCGTTGAGGCTGTCAAAATTCAATTTCATTTCCGTTTCATTTTGAGGTAAAATGGTGTTCTAGTGAATGAAAGAACAAAGCTTTGAATTTTCCTAGTTTTCTAACTGCATCGCTTAATTCCGGTTTTGTAAAAGATTAACTGATTAATGGAGGTTGCTTTAGTTTTATAGGTTTTGCTCTATTAATGCGTTTCGACGGATATATATCTTGAATTTACGTCCACCAGGTATGGCATAATGTTCTAAACATTACTAATTCTCCTCGTTTTTAGCTACCTACAAAAATTATATGGATGTTGACCAACAATTCATATTCATGTGTGCTGATAAGTAATTTATACTTATTCTTTTCTACATAGTCTGACTAGCTCAGGATAAGTTATATAAGATAACGGTGTTAACTCGAATACTTTCAATAATTTCTCTTAGACCTTGGCGGATTTCGAAAAACAGCATCCTTGTATTTCTCTTCATTCGAAGTTAACCAACAAATTTGTATTTCTACATCCTTTTATACGATTATTAATAAACACTTTACAGTATATTTATTTTCTTTACAACCTTATTAAAAAGTCAGTGCAAGTTAAAAGAAAACGATGTTAACGTAATTACTTTAAATAATTTCTTTTAGACCTTTGTGGGGGGTGTATTCCACCCACATATTACCTTCTTGCGGGTGTAGTTTAACCACATGTGGTTAACCACCTATTGATCGACTGTCTACTTTTTCTTTTGGTGCTACAATAATATATTAGTTCGTTACGTGTTTGATCGTGCAGTGAATCCAATATTCTTCGTATATGTTGCTTGTACCTGCGGAAGCTATTTTAGGCTAAGTCTTACAATTTCTTTATTTAAAAATTATTATTATATTGTTAAGGGCATTGTAAAGTGCTCAAGTCGTAAAATCACAAAATACCGTACAACATAACTGCGTTAGCCACGATTCCAAAGGTTTTAGACTTTACTTAAATTATTTTTCATTGTAATGTTGAATATTATTGTGTATATATTTCAAACGGTAAGGTGTGTGGCCTACTATTATTTTGCCAGGTGTTTTACTTCAAGCCTTGTTTACAATTCTAGGTTTAATATTGAATTTTTAATTTCTTTTCTTCTACCATTGAGGGTTATAGAGCTGTTTATTCCTTTTTTTTTATTTGATAAATATTGTTATTTTGTTGACCGCATTGTGTTCTCTTGACTATTGTATGTTTTACTGATCATTATATGTACTTATGTGTTACGGCTTATTTCCTCCTTTCGTAGTTGAGGGGCTGTCTTTTCTTAAATTACGTGGCGCTTTAGGTATTTTTAGTATTCGATAACACCACCCATCTCTCATTATATTCTATCTATAGCGCATTTCGGGCTAAGTTCAAAAATTATTTTGAACACCTTACGTTACGTAACAATAGCCAAGCATTATAACCCTGGTTCGCATGTAACAACTGAACAACTAGTGTCATTAAAATTTGGGTTTTTCCCTATGTAGATACAAAACCGTCCAGGACTATTTAGGCAAGTAAGGCGTACTTCCGAACCCGACCAAGGAAAAGAGTTGTTCTAGATTTAGTATCGGTCTTTAACATCGGCAATGGATTTACTATGGATGACTTTTTCACGTCTTTGGAGTTAACAAAGAACTTTCGCTGTGCGGAACTCTTAAAAAAAAAAAAATTTGTGTTCCACCTGAATTTCTCTCTTCTAGTCATTGACCTGTTTGTCTTTCAGTTTTTGGGTTCCAGGCAGAGGTAACACTAGTGTTATATGTTCCAAAAAAAAACCAAAAGTGTTTTACTCTTATCCTCGGAGCATAATGATGCAGTCGTTTCAGAGGTAGAACATAAGAAACTGGTAATTATAAATCACTATAATGTGATAAAAGTACCTGTAGGTACCTTAGATAAGATGGTAACAGAATATACTTGCAAAAGACATACGAAATATGGCCAACTGTATTGTTTATGAATCTCATGGCATAATTGTATTAAATGCATTTATATTATGGATTAATCTTTGTTCAAAATGGAATATTTAGATAAAAGATGATTATTCTTTTCAGGATTGGGAAAACAACTGCAAAACTAAACGTCTATAAAAGAATAAATTATCCCGAAATAAAATGTAGGATTATCAGGAATCTGATTAACAGTATCGATTTTGTATTGAGAGATGTTGACACTGAACAAAATGTAGGAGACAAGCAAATAGAACCTATCAAAAAGCAACCAAAGAAAGAAATATGCACGAGAGGCATAGGGTGAAGGCTATAGCGTTAGGTTTAGCATTTGTTGCAGCAGTTTTACATTATTGAATAACGCAACATTCAAGTATGCAAACACAGTTACGCAAATACTACATATTTATGTTTAGTGGCGCATTCAATGGTACTTCCTCGTTAAAGTAAAATAAATTAAACTTAAAGTGTTAATCTATCGACAACAGGTTGGGTGCCGAATTTGTCATGTTACAAACAGACAAATTTGTGATGTATCGTTTTAGAAATTGAGACTTACAGTGTTACTTAATTTGTCTAACACCACGTTGGAAGACAAATTTGTCAAGGAACTTTAAGTGACAAAGCTGTACCTTTACTTTGGATGACAAATTTTGTAATGTTACAATCTTAAATATTTACTAAATTTAAATAAGTAATCTATACTGAATGATAAATTATAAAAGTTATTTTCCCAAGATAGCTGTTTAATATACGAACGTCACGTAATTATAGTTTACATCCAATATAAATTGTTAAACTTTGACAAATAACAATAATTCAGTTGTCCTGAATTTATATTCAGCAAGTTCAAACCTTATCTCCGATATCGAGTATTAATACTGATACAAACCAATTTCTAATCGAAACTAACCATGACCAATTCTGGTAAGGTATTTTAATTTGAGTTATAAATTGAGCTTTGCTAGTAATGTTTTTTTAAGAACCAATGCATCAATAAAACTGACTGTAATTGAAGATAGCATTGACTTTACTTCTAAATCATTTAATGTAATAATAGTAGAAGGTTGCCTAGTCTACATGTTAATATAAATATTGTGAGACATTTGTCTCATTTAGTTTAATTAAATTAAACTCTGGCCTTTAGTCATAAGTATTGGTTTACATTCCAATTATTTACGGACTGAACTAATAATATACACTGGTGTGTTATACGCTCCCTTTACTTAGGAACAATGAGAAATGAATGATGTCCTTTTATCACTTCATAACTAAAATAATTGAAGTATTGTAAACTTTATATTGATCTCTTTTAAATTTACTGTCAAAATTAGAGAATTTCTATGCCACAATCAATCTAAGTGTGATTGAAAGCTCTATTCTCTACCACAAATTAAGTCAGTTCAAATACTTTCCAACCTAATATTGTGGTACTATCTACCTCAATTTGTTTGAAACTGGAATAATCAACTCAAAGGTACAAATCGACTACACCAATTTAAGTTAAACATTAAATATAAGCGTAACAAATTTATTGTATAACGTCACAGTCATAAAAATTGACATCTTTTATATAACCCTATCGTCCCTAAGTCCAGGTATTACATTTAATCCATGTACATATAAAATAGATTCAGTGATCGAGTTCTGATACAATCTATTTGCTCTATCAATAAGTTCAATGATTATTAAATATACTTTCAGCACGCGACCATTGACTTACTTCAATATTATATAAAAACATAAAGTACATTTATGATTGCAGCCATAATCCACTGTTCGATTTTCTATTGCTTCACTATATGTTCCAGGGCTAGTATATATCTCAAAGTAAGTGTGGTATGACAACATTTAGATCAGCTTGAACTACAATGGGTTACTTGACAAACCAATTTATTTTCCTTTCAGTACTTCGAAACACAACTCGGAATAGGTTATGGTATATTTGGACTACACTATTTACTTTGAAATACTATCCCAATTTGAGATGCAATTATTTAAAGCGTTTAGATTCGCCTACTTGTTCGTTGAGTTCCAAGCTTAAATACGGTTTAATAAATCTTTGGCTTTTCAATTATAACCAAATAATTGTGGACCATGTCAATTCACCATTTACTTTAATACTATAACTAAATAAATGTAAATTATTCTATTTATTAGTTCCCTTAAAGGAAAGCGAGCATAGAACACTCCTTTGTGAATATAGACTTGTTCAACTTATGCACTACACACATTTATGTTTTTAACTAAATCTCACAATGTACACTTTGTCCATTTAGGTCTTGTCACGATATAGGGTATGAAGGTAGGACGACTACTCGCTTGAAAGTGGCAATTGAGCGGCGATCGTCGTGTGCGAGAGAGACGAGAGCATTGCATTCACTCAAAACAGTACCCTGTACATTGTGTTTGCGTTCCATACCAGTTTTCCGCGATAGTTTTGATATTTTATTTACGCGTATAATTATGTCGCTACTACATCAGCATTAGTTTGAAATAATATAATGGAAGATTAAATAATTTTTATTGTAATAAACAAAAACTAGCTATTAAACACATCATAATTACCAGGTAACAATTTTGCAATCATGATTCGTTCTTCTTTTGTGAATGACGTTTGTTTCTTAGTTTATATTCCTGCTTATTTTATTCTTTAATTCGCATTACAACGTCGAAGTATATAGTTTTAAAAATTAAATTCTCGCGATGTACATCACAAGAAAATAAAACATACAAAGAGATTTTACAATTACAACAATCCTAAGACCCCTCATCTTTCATGAAACGTACTTTACCTATAAATTTCCTAATTTGCTTTGCTCAAATTTAGAAATATCATTTTATGCATTTACTTCATATAGACCTGTTTTTATTGAACGAATAGTGTCCTCACTTCTGAAATGTTTTTCACATATGACATCGTTTTCAGTTAAATCTGCCATCTCGCGGTATTTTCCGATGCCAGTGTGACAATTTTTCTTTTGGTATTCTAAACACCGATCGTTTCTCTTTGTAACTTTCACAACCCGAGTTGCAATTTTCGTCCCATTTTAACCAGCAGAAATTAAAACGATTATAAAAACTTAAGATTTCCGGTTGTAAATTGCAAATTGCAACATGATCGAGGTAAACTCTCGCCGTCGTTGTCTAACCCCCGTCTCGCTGTTAAGCTGTCGCGCCATTCTACTTTCCTATCCTATACCGTGGTCCTGTATACAGCCACACATAGATTTTAGTAACCTTATGCTTAAATTATTGCAGACAAAAACTTTCAATTTTAATATTTGAAAATTGTCTACAATTTCAAATTGCAATAATAAAAATGGCTGAAAAATTAAAATTTTCAACAATTCCGTATTGATATAAAATGCAGTCTCACTAATGACAACTCAAAAATAGCACGAGGTCAGATTTGTGACCGTTTCGCGCCATCATGAAACTCAGACTGGTTAGCCCTCATTCCCTAGTCCTATTTATAACTTTTGACCCGTTTAACAGGAGGGATATTTAAATTTGTCAATGAAAATTCGTAAAACCACCTTTCTAGAAGGTCTTGATTAAATTTTGCTACATATGTTCTATTTAACTGCATAGAATGCAAGAAATGTTCAAATAATTTGCTTGGGCTACTGTGAAATTCCATTCTCATAATTTTCCCAAGTTTATTAAAACATCAATTTTTAATTGATTTTATATGAAATCCTCTAGGATCTACCCTAAAAAGTGATGTCATCAAAGTTATTTTTGCTAAATTCAAATTGGCGCAAAAGTTATGTGTAAAATTAATATGCAAACCAAACCATGACTCTTCAAACGCTGTTTAATTTGTTTTATTCTTAACAATTTTTGTTGAATTTGGAATAAATTTTCTCGATAAGTGACGCCTCTATATTTTTCCCTTCAAACTAAGATATGTCACAGTTTGATCAGTGACGGTTCGTTATCTTTTATAAATTCCGAATTGATTTATTTTTAAAATACACATTAATTTATACCTCGCTTTAAAATTCATTTAATAGTTTTGAACGTTAACTTGCAAACTTATTTTGAACTTGAATATACGGTGTATATTATATTAAACAAATTGCTTTAATGCATTTTAAATTTATTTTCAACCTCTACCAGTGGCGTATCTTAGTTCTTAAATATCTGAATTTCTGTTATGAGATATATATTCACACATGAACATTAATTACTAATTTAATGAATCTTACACTTTTTGCGCCAACAACAATAGCACTGAATTTATTTGAAACATATCAATCAATATTGCATAATTTCAGCTCTGATCGTGCAACATACACAAAAATACATTCCCATAAGCATCTAATAAAAACTAAATATTAATATAATATTGCTGAATTCAGACTAGCAAAAAGAAAAATATATAACCAACCAAATCTGTTACCTCATGCATTTGATCACTATTTATTTATTTAATGTATATTGTAACGGTTCAATATAAAAATCTGTCGTAACTGTCATAATTGATGATTCATTGATTTATTTATGCTTTTTTAATTTTGATAATATACTGATTTATTTATATGCTTGTTAATAAACTGTATATTGCTACTGCATGCTTTGATTTTATTGTTTTGCTATAATTACACGATCCTAAGGCGATCAATGTTGGTCGTTATTGTTTTACTGTAAATCTAATATTTGTAATCTTTTTAATTATCTCATGCTTCTCGATTGATGTGGTGTTATACAAATCGGGGCTGTTCTTTATTGTATGCTCCTTTAGTAATTCACGATATGTGTGCGGATCTATATTGTTGAATTTTATATTTATAATCATTTATATTTAAAATAACAGTTGCACTACCTTTATCTGATGGTAATTCAGTTATCTTGTCATTACGTTTACGATCTTCGTACTATCTCAGCTCCGTATCTAACTTAATTTGCAGCATCCAACGACAATAATTTAATATAAATTGCAACATTAGAAATTATAAACTGAAATGGTATTACTTTTCGTATTACGTGAAAATTTTCAGGTTCAATAGTGTGATCTGAACAAAATTGATTACATATATTTCAACAGTTCCGTCATTATCTAACGATGAGGGATCTGTAACACTGGATCTGTGTCAGGAGCTGTAATAAATAAAATACACTTACGTGTCACTCAAAATTAGAAAACTCAAATGCGCTTTCTAGTCGACCGCTGACGATGATGGCTTAGCTATTGAAACGTTTTCCGTGTAACTTTGTGAGTGTATCTTGTTTGTTATCTAAAGGTGGTTTAATATTTTCTTATCTACACAACCTGTCAAATTTCGCTTTCTGACGTGTAGAAACGGCAAATGCAATTTACATACATCTAGGAGGAGTCGTTTGAAGCACAGCTAGCGGACCTCCCAAGGTCAGTGGTTATATACACGCGAGTGGAGTGAGTATGGAGTAGGTGGTGGTTGGTGTGGGTGATCCCCTCATCAATCGCGGACTTGGTTGAGGCACTGCGCCGTGTCCTGGGTCGCTTCTCAGGCTGGTCATGTTAGGGTGTGGTTACTGTCCACATTATTTTCATGAAGTAGTGCTTGTGTTAATTTTTGTCCTAGTTGGTATTTATGCACTCTCCACCACACACCGTTAGTTGTGGGTCCTGAAGCATGTGCTTGTTGGAGTGAGTGTTTATGTACGTTTCATAAATGAAACGAAAATTGTATGGGTTGTAACGTTCCAAATAAATTTAATATTTATGTTTCTTGACTCAAAACTGGGATCAATTAGTAGACATTACTCACACACGTAACTAAAACTCACAATAAAAATTTATTAGTTAAGAATAAAACGATGGCACTGAGAGGAGTTCAAAATAAGTCGCGAATGAGCTGAAACATCTTACATAAATATGGAATGAATCATATTATTACATTTGGTTTAAATAGACTGTTAAATAAGTATTTACATACACGAAAATTTTTGCTTAAAGAGGATTACTTTTACATCCTTTCTTCTTTCTAATTTATTTCAAAAAATAAAATCGATTCGATCGATTAAAAGTGTAGTTCATATTTATACGGGGGTGTAAATCTCATATACACTATCAGATTAAAATTTTGTATTAGATTAAAAAAATTATTCATGGATTATAAAAAATTAATACGTAGAGATTCAAGATAGACATGAAGTTGGTCACGGAAGACCATTTGTCCATTTTATCACTTTAGGTTTTCTTATTGGATATTTTGAAAAGAAGCGGGTTGGGGAAAAGTGTTGCTATAAAAGAGCAGAGTTAGCCTTCAGTCGATAGCCGCGTGAGATGATTGTTGAACAAATTTCCGTTCATTTTGAATAACACCAGAATGACCTTTTTATAAATTGTAATTTATTAAAACCACCATCTTGTGTTATCAAGTAAAAAATTTGTATTTACTTGAAACCTATTTATGATTGCGCGTATATTTTGTAAGTTACTGGTCATTTAACGGTTTTTGACCTAAAATTAATAAGTACTGTGTTACACAGTTATTGATAATCCACTGGACGGATGTAAAGTGGACACCCAACTACCTAAAGGCTTAGTGATATAGGTAAAGCAGACACCGAAGGAATAAGCGCTACCTTAACCATATAGGTAAAGTGGACACAACCATTGAATAATAATTATTTATTTTAAAATAAGGTAAAAAGATGCTTTACCTGTGTGTGGATTCATTCCACCAGACGCGCGTGAATCAACATTTTCCACTCATGTATAGGTAAAGCATCTTTTTACAGTCTTATATAATAAATAACAATTTATTTCACTATTAAATAAACTGTTACTTTCACAACGTGATTTGAGTCTATACAATGATAGTTGACCATCCGTTATAGAATAATACTTATTTGGTTTATTCTCAAAAAAGTAATAACGAACGAAATAAAGATTTTTGTTAATAATTTATTAAGTGTATGTACTACGTATTAAATACATGCTTAAAAAAACACATCATACAAGATGTACATTTGAAATTTTTTTTCCTGAACATACGCGTGTTTGTAGTCCTGCAAGAAATTTTGGTTGTGGGCAAATAAGTATATAGTTTTTGAACAAATACGTATATAAATGGAATTGGAAAGGTTCACAAGCATTGGTAATGCGAATCAACGATATGCTTGAATCCAAATTCTCGGATGAAACGTGTTGTCTTCTTCTATACTTGTCTCGAGCAAGTAATCTGTCAATTATTGTGTTATCTGGCTTGATGGTAAACAAGTCTAACGCGAAACAATCTCTTCATACCGACTCAAATAGATTAATCCACAGGTATATTTTAACTAACTTCATATTCTTTATTTTTCAATTCATAAGACAATATCAAACTTTTAATTTTCCTAAACCATGCTGGGTGGTATTGAAAACGACATCGGTTGATTTTGGTGGCTGGCCACGTATCACCCACCGCGGTATGAATCGATATTTCACAATATATAAAGATCTCTGGTGGTAGAGCTCCTAAATGTTCGAGACTAACATCCTAAACAACTTCGCATATGTTTATTTTATCCGGTAAAATATAAAATCCCCAAGGGATGTAGTGACCGTTTGTTTATTCCATGAATGGTGAACAGTTGAAATAAATACTTTGTGCAATATCAAAACGTACTACCCATTTAAATACAGCACATGTCACACAAAAAGCGAATATTCGTTTCTCAACGCTATAATGTTGTAATTTGAACTGTTTAGAAAAAACGAAATTTTCATAATTGCTTATTTCCACTGCTTCATGAACTTCAGCGGCACTTTTAGGGACCGGTCCTGGTAAAAGTTTTCTTCTCGCGTTATATAAATTACTTTTGATGTAATTTATGTCGGTCGTGGTCATGGTTTCGGAAATCTTCTTTACGAGTTCTCGACGAATGATTTTTGTAGGCTTTTCGGTTATGTTTCTTGTCATATGGTTCTAAAGTGTGGCTAGTCTACCGCTGATGATGATAGCGTAGCTATTGAAACGCGTTCGGTGTTTTTCTAATTTTGTGTTGTACGTAGGTGTATTTTGTTTGTTACCAAGTGTAAAGTGTAAATTTCGCCACTCTTCAAAAATTTCTGTTGGAAAAATGTCAAGTTTTAAATCGACAATAAATACTTTCGGTGGATACTTTCACTAAAGACACATCCATTTTACAAAATGCCCTATGCAAACGATGAGAACTAAACTGCTATTGTAAACCAAACAAAAACCATAAATTTGTATTTAGGTACCTACTTTCTCCAATTACTAACTGTTTCCATAACCATTGGTGTACACTTTACATAACGGATTATCGGACCGCAGCCTTAAGCAAGTAAAACCCAATTACTCGTGTCTATTTTACATCCGCCGCACTTAATAATTTAAAATTAGTGTGTTAAATTTGCCTGTTTATGCAGATATTCGCTAATTACTGCTACATTTAAATTATTTAAGGTAAATGGTTAATGTGACTTAATGGATAAAACAATAAACTATTTATTTGAAAACTATATTAAGACAATTAATAATCAATAATTGAAAGTAGTCATTTACCCTTAAATTTTACCTGCAAGGTAGAAATAGATATATGACAATTTTATGCTGTGAAAGTGTTATCGATGCAAACTTATTTATTAAGATAAGTAAAAAGATCAATCAAACAAATTTGTACAAGATGTACATCATTTATAACGACTACTATTTGGATTACAGTTTACAGTGAAAGCGATAATAGACGAAGAATTACACATATTGGATTATAAATATATAAGTAAGGTTTTATAAATATGAAACGATGACAATGGTTACGAACCAATACGAAATTCAATTTTCCTATTTATTACATATGCTATTTAATTATCAATCTTCTGGGTATTGGAACTCAGACATTAACCACTGCATATATTTTTGTATAGTTTAAGACCATTACATAGGAAGGATATATACGACAAGTATAATAATTCACAATTGTATTTGTCCACAAAAATATATAACATTTTGAACAATCGTAAGGTTAAAGTAGAGTTTTAATGAGTTCTAAAATTCTCTTACTTTGTCAATGATTTCAAGTGAATTTGGTCGATAAAAGTGAATATCTTCTTTACGTTAAATTTGAAAATATACATATCCCGAACTTAATTCATTTTAAAAATTAGACCAACAAATAATTTCAGATTTTAAGGAAATTAATCTTGAAGAAGAATATTTTGTTTTGTTGAATAAAACACAAGTTTAGTTAACTAATTAATGGTTTCTGGCGGATTTGAAAAGGCGTTTAAAACATCATTACACGTATTAATTGTATATCACAAATTGGATCAATTAAAAACATTCAAGATTAGCTAGACATTTATAAGTTGTAAGGACAGATATCAACGTAATAAAATTAATAGGCAGATATTAAATCAACTTTGACACAGATCAAACAGATTCGAATAACCACATGAACTGAATTTATATAAGAGGGACAAAAAAATTATATATTCAAGCCTAACAAGTGATTTTAATCAAAAATAAAATGAACTAAGTAACAGTAAAATATACGATATTCAGGATTGTTTATAAGAATCATAGTTAAATGTATTAATCATAATTATAAGGTAGGTGGGATCATATCGCAACCTAACTACAACGTAATAACCTAGTGTGGTTAAAATTAAATTCTGTTAAACCTTCTACAATGCTAGACACTGAAAATAAGTATTGAGCTTGACTATAAGAAACAATCAGGTTTATTTATTGTTTGTTTGACGAGTTAAAAGAATTATTAGTGACACTAAATTATAATTACATTTAAATTTAGAACTGCTAAAGTGGTGGCTCAAAGTGATAATTTTTTTAAATTATTTCAATACATCGCTACCTTGTTACGAAAGTTTCATTACAGTACCCTTTTTGGTTTTAAATCGTGTATTTTAAGGTAGATAATACAAAATTGTACGTTTCGATGACAAGTACAATTGTTGTCATCAGTCATAATGATAAAAAATTTAATTGAGGTGTCAAAATATAAAATATCAAAGTGTAATTTTACTTTACCAGAGACTAGGCAGAACTTTAACGAATTAGTATTATTAAACGGCCTTTAGAATGGCATATCAGAACACCCTTTAATGCACGAAGCCTGGTAATGAAAAATGCCACAATCTCAAAAACAAATTAAATTTAATGGCTTTATAACGTCCAAATATTCGTAAAATAATTCGAAACTAAGAACTTGAGATAAAAATGAAATACTTAAATTTGCTAATCATAAGAAATCTAGCGAACCAATGGTTTTCTTTCCACATTCTTTAAATTCATCAGCGGATTACTGAGTAAGGGGTTATAAGAAAACTTGGTGTTTAGAACACGACCAACATCGCTGGAAAAGTTAAAAACACAGTATTAGGAAGCATATCAATGAAATTCAACCAGGAACGTTCAATGGTGGTATAGTAAGTAATTGTAAATCAACAAATCGAGAACATTTTTGACACGTGTAGCAGGTAGTGTTGGATATAAAAAGTCTTGTTATTCAGAAATTAAACCTTGTTTACTATTTTAGCTTAATTTTTTAGAAGCATATGCCTCACTTTATTATAAATCCATAGTCTAAAGTTATGGAAAAAGCGATCAATGAGCAACTACCGTCTTTCCTTGAGTTTATTTAGTGACCACCCGTATGGGTTTTTATTCACCAATATCTATTTTGTCCCCATTTGATATAATACACTTGTGCCAGCGTTTTTTGCAATCCTCGAAGCACTTCTGATACACGCCTTTTGGTATTGACTTGAGCTCTCCTCAATCGTGGGAAAACTTCGTCCTTTAACTGGTCCTTACAGTTTTGGGAACAGGAAAAAGTCGTAGGGGGCCTAATCCGGTGGCTGAGGCACGATTACGGTGTTGTTTTTGGCTAAAAAATCACGAACAAGCAATGACGTGGGAGCTGGCACATTATTGTGGTGCAATAACCATGACTGGTTGTTCTACAATTCCGGACGTTTTTTTCGTACTGCTTCACGCAAACGGCGTATAACTTAAAGGTAATATTCCTTATTAACCGCACCACGTTCTGGCAAGAACTCACGATGCACCACGCCATTGTAATTGAAGAAACTAGTGAGCAAAACCTTCACATTTGACCGAACGATTCTCCATTACAATTTTCTCCACTTCTATAACATTTTCATCGGTTGTTGACGTGCTGGGGCGTCCAGGGCGAGCATCGTCATTAACATGTTCTCGACGCTCTGTGAAGAGCTTGTACCACTTATCAACATTTTTTTCTTTGCTCAAAGCAGACTCCCCAAATGTCACAGTCAACATTTTAAACACGTTGAACACTTAATTTTCTTTTTCACACAAAATTTAATACAAATTCTTTGATTCATTCTTTTCTATAGAAAAAAATTCCCAAACACACCAAAACACGTCGAACCTTTATATATGTCAAAAACAAACTAAACATGCAAAATGGTTGATAATGTCAACATATTATAGGGACGTGTACCAACGTAACAAAAAAAAACGAAAATTGAATGTACCTAGCCCGCGAAATTTGAACTCACCTTCTTTTTGAACAAACCTCGTATGTGACCCAATTTTGGAATAATACATAAGAAGAATCTGGCGGAAAAGTTTAGTTAAGTAAAAAGAATTTGCCCCAAACTCACCTCTTTTTGGTTAACTGATATTCTCACCATCTGGGTTTCTAGTTTCCTTGATAAAATATGAATACGTGTCCTAGTTGATGGATCCTTTTCAGAAGTTGGCAGTAACGCAGGAGTTCCACAAGGGACAGATACAACATCCCATTTTTTTTCTGTACACGATATTATTTCTTCAACAACTAATCCTATCCATTGATTTGTTAACGTCAGCACTCTTTATTGTAGTGCACGTCAGTCTACTCAAAAAAGTAATCTACCTTCTATCCCAAATCAATGCATTTAAGCCAAAATGGCCACTTCAATCAACAAAGACATTCAATGGGGATGTAATGATTCAGTTAAACTTAATGCTAACAAACCTCAGTGTTACATTGAGTCTGGAAAAAAAGTGGATCATCGACCATCTTCCAGCTGCTAAATCAGCTGGTCGTAAAATGTTCTTCTTGTACAGATCTAAGCAGTAGTTCAGCTTTTTGCTATATAAGATCAAAATTCAACATCGTCTCGAATATAATTGTCAGCTTTGGGTTGGTATTCCCCCAATGCGCGATTAGACTTATGGCATTTCTTGAGCAACTGACATACAGCCTCTGGAGCGCAGCAAAACCGTTTCGATTCGTTCTTTGCACTGTCGGTGTCACAATGGATACTTTGTTCCTATATTACATTAATTGACATCATCTCGGGTCAGCTTTGTTAGGAATACTGGGTTTGCTCATTCATAACATAAATATGCAGTATAAAACTATATATATATATATATATATATATATATATATATATATATATATATATATATATATATATATATAGTATATATATATATATATATATATATATATATATATATATATATATATATATATATATATTCTTTTCTAATAATTTTATGCTATTAAAATTTTGTTGTTGATTTATATCGTAAGAATGTAAAGCTAAAACCCAAATTTCTTTTTATTTTTTACCTTAGAGTCACTTTTATGTTATTTTTTAGTGTCTGAAAAATTTGAACTGTGCAAATTTTATCACAATCATCGAAGGGTATAGAATATACTATTTTTGATTGATTTAGAGTGGGACTTTAGTCATTAATTTGACTAAAAAGTTTTGTGCTATAATATGCAAAACGTGTTCTGTAATTCATATATATATATATATATATATATATATATACATATTAACGTCTGGCAGACCTTAACGGTAAACAAGTAAATAAGAAAACAGATTACTAAAATAATGTGCAATAATGCTAATGGTAAAAACGAAATATAACACACATTGTTATAGTGTAGACTATAGTTATATAAATATTTAGTAATGATTATTAATGAGAAAAAGTACGAATGTGTAGTGTATTATAAATTACAAACATTTATATTAATACTATACGTCAAGAATAAAAATTGTAACATCCGCTTTCGAGATTTTACAACAGTCCACATAAATCCGCTATTACGCCTCCGAAGTTACTTACACTCAAAAACAAAAGGACTATAAACAAACTTCATGAATCTGGAGATTTGAAACTGAATTGTACAAACTATAATTTTTGTACATAGCTCCATGTGATCGTAAATTCAAATATAAGGTCTGACACACTTTCTAAAAGAAATCCTCATCTCAAAATCTCATAAATCCGTATTCGCATTTCATATCATTCGCACGGGTTACAATTTTATGACAATACATGCTCATATTCTTCAAAACTATGTAATAAATGTTTCAAATTATATTTAAGATATATGAAAAATATTTAAACGTTACAAAATCTGTGTTTTCATAATTTACCACACTTACATACGTTGAATGCTGTCGTTTATTAACCTGTACTTAGCAAATATAGTCCGTAAAATGAATGAGTGCGAATTTCGGCTTAGCGCTTTATTTGGCGTGCACACTCGTAGTTTGTATCTACTTCGATCTAACACACAATATTTGGAAATTGAGAGAATGGAATGCTACATTATCGTCGCTGCGGGTGGTGAACTAAGACGGACACTATACGTTTAAAACATCTGTATTTGTGTCAGGTGTGTTAAAAGGAGTGGCATTCAAAAGTTTATTTCGTGTGTTTGTAACTAGCAACTACTGAAATATGTTATATTCCTTCGATTTATAAAAAAAAATTAAAACGTAATTGAAAATATAATAATATAACGTATTTTTATAAACATAATTGGAATTCACAAGTACATTAAAGAATGTAGGGTCATTAATATATCACTGTTTTACACAATGGAGGAATGTCTACAGATTTGAAATTTGCGTTAGTACTGCTTGTATACTATTGTTGTAACAACGGTAAAATACCATGAAAGTTTTTAATCGAACGTTGCCATGAACTCGTGTTTAATGTGTACGAGTATTTTGTCGCGAAAAGGATAATGTTGGTCCTCTGTGTAATGATGGCACTTTTTGTTTAATTATCAATAAAATCTTGTTATTATTAAGAACACAGAGTTACAAATTTAGTTGTAAATTGGATCCTTTTTGTTAATTTCTCCTACTCTAATTGCAAAAAAGCTTTTTTTATGCAAATATTATATTCTTCTAATTAAAACTGCATATTAAACTACATGCTTATTTACAGCTACTACTTGTAGTTTTTATTTATTGCAAAAATACTGAAATTTAAAATTGTAAATGGTTTGAACAAAATTAAATTATTTGTATACATATTTGTAGACTTTGCTACATTGTGTAAAATAATGATATATTAATGACCCACATTCTTTAATGTACTTATTTAGAAAGTAGTTTATTATAAGGTAATTTTGTTTATAAGAATAAATTATATTATTATATTTTCAATTGAGTTTTAAATTTTTTTTATAAATTGAAGGAATATAGTATATTTAGTTAGTTGCAAACACGAGAAATAAACATTTGAATACGACTGTCAAAGAATTACAACAGACAATTTAGTCTGTAAAGGGACGCCTAAAACAAATATCACTATCTCCTTCTAACACACCTAACACAAATACAGATGTTTTAAACGTATAGTGTCCGCTTAATTCACCACCCGCAGCGACGATAATGTAGCATTTCATTCTCTCTATTTCCAAATATACGAGTGTGCATGCCAAATAAAGCGCTAAGCCGAAATTCGCAATCATTCATTTTACGGACTATACCTGAAATACGATTTAAAAATTACACGAGTCACTTGAAACTGTTGTTAGAGTAACGTTGTTACACATCAAAGTCTGCTACAAGATCTTAGTATATGGATACGGAAATTAGCAATTTCACAAATCTAACGTCAAATCAGCACATGTTACTGCCACATTACACAAAATGAAGGGAATCATCAAAAACATTTACCATTTGGCATTTGACGCAAAAAATTTCCGATTCAAAGTTTAAACTGAACTAATGTTACATTATGGCCAAAACCGCACAAGGCGGGGTAATATTAATGAAAATGATTTCAGATATACTGTAACAGACATAAATATGTTAAACAATTGATTATTTCATTTCAATTGGAATAATATTCTGCTATCTAACTATTGGTGACCACGATAGTAATAGAACATTATGAGTAATCTCAACCACTTGTACGGGAGAATTTTACGCCGAATATAACTAGTAAGTGTGGTATAAATGTTACTCCATTGGGATTTGTAGTAAAGCGTTAAATATTACGTAAAAGCATATTCCTATAGGGACGACAATGAATTCCAATGTGTATAGCTTCTGTGTTTTCCGGAATGCAGGTTAAAACTGTGATGAATGGGAGGCGTGAGTGAATGGATAATATTTGAATACTGTAGTAGAGTTTGCAATAAATATGTATTTGTATTCCATTTGTATAAATGTGTTAGGATTTTGCATTGGAAAGTTTTAGGTATGATTTAACAGTATGTATTAAAATTTATTGAATTTTGCGGAAAGACACTTCGCGCCTATGTGAGACATAAATATTAGAGTTTGGTTCTGAATGTTGTATTGAATGAATATGAATGTCGAATTTTGTCATTTCAGAGCGTTATTACGTCTTTTTTTAAATTTAATAATAATAATAATAATAATAATAATAATAATAATAATAACAATGTTTTATTTCCAACAGCTAAAACCTATTATAGGAAATATTAGAAATGATACGAAAGGACAATTTAAATTGTTACTTTCAAGATAAAGAGAATATATGTAAGTACAGAAATTAATTACATCAACGTTAAGTTAAAAGTTGTTGTACATACCTTAACTAAAAGGTATAAATTAATAAATAATGAGATATAAGTATTAATAGAGTGTACTAAAAAGAACTAGAGAAAGAAAAAAAAAACAATATATTGTCACCCACCTAATTCCTTGAACACTTGAGTACGGAAATTCATGTAATTCTCATTAAACACATCAACTTTTGGACTATATTTATTACATATTATTAACATTTTGTATACGGGAGAATTAAAATAGTGGTCACATATAGGTTTTTTATGGGAAAATGTTAATGACTGACGTGAATTGATTCTAGGAATATGTAAATTCAGTTGGAATATGGTTGTTATGTCATCGATCCTATTGTGTATTGACTTATACAAATTAACAAATATCTGAAATTCATGCTTCTTATATAAAGCAATAAAATTAAATTCATCTAATAATAATTGATAGCTGTAACCTATTCCAGGATACATACCATTCTTTACGAGATAAAGATACATTAAAAATCGTTTTTGGTCTCCTAGTATGTACCTTTGCTGACAAGGAGACCAAATAATAGATACATAACTTAATTTACTAATACTATAAGCATTGTATAAGGTAATTAAACTTTTCAATGAATTAAACAGCTTACTGATCCTTATAATAAAACCTAGTAATCGATTACAATTCCTGACAACTTGAATAACATGCAAGTTAAATGTCAGTTTACTATCAAATATTACACCTAGATCTGTTGACGCTGGACAATTTATTATTTTTAATATTATAATCAAAAACTATATTGATAGTTGTTCTTGTGTATGACATCACACAACATTTATCAGTGTTTAACGTTAGATCGTTATCTTGGCACCAATTGAGCAATAACTCAAGATTATTCTGCAGAGAAACACAGTCACTTATACATCCAACTATTCTAAACACTTTTAGGTCATCCGCATACAATAGATATCTATTATTAAAACTATCACCCACAGAATTGAAAAACAACAGAAACAGAAGTGTGCCCAAATTTGATCCTTGTGGACCTCCGCTTGTAGCAATGTATTGGTAAGACGAAAAACCTTGATATTCAACAACTTGTCTTCTTTTATGTAGATAAGAACAATGTTACTGTTAATTCCCACTGCTAACATTTTTTCTAAAAGTTTTAAATGGCTTATTCTATTGAAAGATCCGTGTAAGTAAGGTCCACTTGTTTGTTTTTATCCATTGGTTGAGAAATATATTGTGTAATGATACAAAGGTTGGTTGACGTTCAGGAAAAAAGCTATGCTGATCCGACGATATATAAGTAAAAATAATTGAAAAAATTTTATTGAAAAGAATAGCTTCAAATATTTTTGAAAAACAGCTAAGTATTGCCACTGGACGGTAATTACTAATGTTACATTTATCCCCAGATTTAAAGACAGGTACGATTTTAACCAACTTCCATATGGTAGGAAAATGACCAGTTTTTAGTATTACATTAAACAAAAGCGTTTGGATAAAGCAGATCTAGCATCTTTTACTAAAAATTGAGGAATCATATATACTGCCATGCTATACCTCCCTTTCAACTTTCTCATACAGGTTATCACTTTAGCTTCAGATGAAGTAATCGCCCATATATTTGATTATACTTCCAAACTTTTCATGTTCATGCACGGTACTATTATCAAAAACATTTAAAAGATATGTGGCGAATGAATTTACAATATCTCTGGGATCATCAAGATTTGTTCTGTTAGAGTTCATATTTCCAGGAATTCTACTAGTAATTTTTAAAGCGTTAATTTATGATTATGACCAAAACTTCTGCGGGTTCAATGAAATCGTATCTTCCGCCTTATTTACAAAATTTCTTCTGGTCTCACTAACTTTATTTTTGATTATGGCTGGAATGCTTTTAAATTCCATATATAAGGTACCACTGTTTCCGTATTTGTTAATTGAAATTGAAAGGTGGAGGAGATGAATAGCCCCGTAGTTGCGTTTGTTCCGTTTTATGTTCTCTGTAGGGCAAAGCACGTGAAATTTAAACCCTCTAAGTGCGGTTGGTTTTAATAAAGCTAGTAAATATTTGATGATGTTGGCAAGATGAAGGTATGGATTTTTAAAGTAGTAAGGAATGTACGTTGTAGAGGTCCTTTGTTAGTGAATTGTCGCTCCTGTGGGTTTAATTACTAAAGAGAGCATTACAGTTAGGAGTGCAGTCTATTGCATACTGATGAACTAAATTATACTGCAACTAGAAATTCGATAGGTCTCAACACTTTAAAGAACGAGAAGTATTGTACAGGGCAAAAGTATTCAAATCAAAATATATTAAACCTTAAACCTAAAGCATTAAACTATTGGCCAATTTGAAATAAAATTGCACTCACAAATACTGGCGTGGCGTTTTCCGTCCAAAAGCAAAATATATACATATTTGCGTATTTATTTTAAAACTAAATAGCAAAGGAACACTAACGGCAACGACTGCGGCCATATCCAAATGAACAAGTACGCAAAGACCAAAGTCAATTAAAGCGTATTTTTCTCCCTTGCAGTTTGACCTACTCAGCGAAATTCATAATTGAACAACAGTCGGCACAAATGCTGACCAACCCTCATAAACCACACGGAACTTATATCTTGGTCATCAAGAGACGTCTACGACGAAATTGGTGTATCATCATAAATTTTAGGCAAAATTAAGCGTACCCCTTATCAAACAAAAGTTAGTTCTTAGTTATCGAGACAATCGATTTTGCAGTAATTTCTATAAAATTGTATCAATATTGAATTTAGTCTTTGGTTATCGCGAAAATCACATTCTCAAAAATTTGATGAACCAAACAGATTTTTGGGCAAGTTAGGTCAAAATCCTAACATAATTAGAGCAGTGTTTGGCCAAAAATACTGATCAGTACTCACTTTGGCTCTTCGTCATTAGGTTAATCCACAACCAAATCGATATATTAACATATACTTTGGGCAAAACTCAACTCAAATGTTGGTCAATGTTCATGGGTCAGAAAACTTCACTCTTGGTCATCTTGTTAACTAGTATAGCAGTTATCTAGTATAGCAAAAACTAGAATTCAATAAGTGGTCTAGTGGCCGAGTTTTATTGTGTACAGCCAAACACGCAATTCTCTCGATATTCTGCGCACACCACAGGACCTTAGGTTTAAATCGTTTTACTTGTTTATTTTTTACAAAATGCTTTTATACATCGTAGGGAGAACAACAACAAAAGACTATTTTGTAAAAGTCTTCAAAGTAGCACAGTAGTTACGCAAAGTTAGATATTTGCTTGTTCCCGTAACTGTATACAAAAGTTTACACACGTTACGGCTTTTACCCCTGTAGAATGCACTAATTTTTTGACTGAATTGGAGGTATAATTTGATTTTCTGACGAACTACGCGAAGATAAGGTAAAATTTTGTATTGGTTTGTAATGTGTAACAAGCCTAATGCAAAAAAACTGCATTTTGATAACTTACGCCGTTTAGAAGTAATTACAGAGACGGACGGGCAGGCGGACAAAGCATATTGGATTTTTGTTTGAAAAATTCATGTAAGTTCATCGATTTTATTAGTATATTATAACAAGATTTATTGATTTAACAGATTACTGTAGTGTTAAATGGCTCAGCCGCAGGAATAAAGATGTGTCACCAATACTCAAAAATGAATTATTGAAGCAATATAAACGCTCCTTAACGATCATTTTCAAATAAAGGACAAATGAAAAATCGTGATTAGTCTACACGTTGATTTTACTTTTTAACTATCTTTTACCATAACAAGCAGTTTAAAAATTATTGCATAATTTTCGGCGTTAGTTCAATTTTACTTCAATTGAATGACGTTTTGTCGGGTATTCAACCAGGGTTGCCAGATTTTAATTTCTTTCTAATTTTTTTTAATCCAATTACAAACTCTGTTACACATCTTTTTAAGATGATTTGAGTAGCATATACTTGCAAAACCTTTTTAGTTTGCGAGTCTGTCGTAACCTCGTAAAAAAGGTAAATCTGCACTTGAAGCACGATATATTTCAACACTTTAAATCACGGTAAGTATTTAACAGAGCTAAAATACCTAATTCAAAGTATGACTTACAATGAGACAACATTTTAAATAGTTAAAATGTTATTTTAAAACAATGACATGACCTTTTCAGCTTGAAAGATAAAATTTTTATCCCATACACTTACATATTTGGGTATTTACCTTTAAACTGGATGGAAACGATATCAACAGAGATAAACACAACGGCAACCGCAACGGGCACGGAAGTGGCCACATATAGATAAAAAACGAAAATCAAAGTTTTCATCAGTACATTGAAACATCAAGATTAACCGATTTAGCAAATTTTTCTAACGTGAAATCGCTTAAGCGTAAGCGTGACAATGCGTAAAGATATTCGCGTTTATCCTTTGTCGCTAATCCTTAAAAATTAAATACTAAGGCATGATAACGTTCCTTAAGCGAAATGTAATGGTTACTAGTTCATTGTTATTAACCTTTTACCACAACGATTCATTTCTTGATGTTTGTGTAATTTATGGCTTTGGACGTCAGTTTTTTTAATATTTGAATTCATGCCTGTCTATTTCAACTCAATTCAAGGGCTAGTTTTAACTGGGCTTGTCAGTTTCTAAATACCGAGTATTCAGCAACGGTGGATTAGCTGTGGTATAGCAGTAAAAGATAACAAGTTGATCCTTAAACTTTATATTTGTTGTATTTCTTTTAAGCTTACATATGTTGAATATTCTACTTCTATGGTCTCGTTTTAACCTAAATCTTATTTCTAAAATTTATAAGATATGGTTTTCACTACTTTTTTTTCCATTAGCCCGATGATAAAATAATTGGCAAAAGTTGCTATATTAACACTTTAATTTTTAATTAATAATACTATAGGAAGGATTGTGTTTATATAATTTTCACATTATACTTGTTTTGCATTACTAGTCTAATCGAGTTTCTTGCAGTTTGCGATGTAAAGGCTGTATGACACAGCAACGGCCGTGATAGTGGCAGCGGTAATGGCAACGTCAACGCCTGCGTTAACGGTAACGACGACAACGATTACGGTAACAGCAGTGGCACCGTGAACGCTAAGGACAACAGTATTTGCAACAACAACGGCAACAGTGCGAATAATGGCAGCGACACTGGTATAGAAAACGGCAACTAAATTGCAAGGAAACGTGAAACACAACTACAACGGCAACAAAAACGATAACGACAATGGAGCCGGCAATAGTACAACAACGGGAACAACAACCCCAACGGCAACTCCATCAATTATGGACCGAACACTTGAAAGGGTAACGGGGAGGACGATGGGATCGGCACTCTCAACGATAATGGCAGCGGCAGCCGCAACGTCAATAGCAACGACAGCGGTGGCGACTACGGTACTTCCCACAGCAACGGCAAAGGCATAAGCAATGGAACGAGCACCAGACACAGTACTAATACGGGCAATGGAAAGAGCGACGGAGGCAACTGCAACTTAAACGGCAGCGGGATTAGAAACCGCTGCGGCAGCGACAACGGCAACGGTAACGGTAACAACATGAAACGGTTCAAGCGTAGTAGTGGTATTGTGTAAATAATTTCTTGAACTTATCGCAACGTGGCGAAACTTAAAAAATTAATTATTCTTTGCTCGAAATTGTTTAAGGAAGAAGATGATTTGAAAACCGCGAGTTAGTGAAGGATAACCACGAGATCCAACTTCTAAAAAATTGGAGTACGGGAAACAGTTGTTCATTTGTGTGTGTATCGCAAATGTATAATTTGTTGGAATATGTGTTATAAGTTTTGTTTGTAATGCATTCTTATTACTTTTTGCTACGCATTCTCTTTGTCACTCTCCCTATTGCATATTTTGATAAAATGCTGTAATAATTAGTGTGGTTCACCTTCCGCGTCATAATAATGCTGGAGAATAAAAAATACTGTTAATATCTCTCCTAATCGATACAATTAATTTTTATATCGAATGTTATTAATGATCAATCACGTTTGTGCATTTTTCATTGGCATAACATAAATAATGTAAATTAGTCTCCTTGAATGTTGAATTTTCATTTAATTCTTTTGAACGCATTAAAAATTGTCAATTATTTGGAACAGTTTTCTCCTAATCTCAATATTTTGTTTAGTCTTATTTACTTCATTCTTTTGACTTTGTGTAATTTTTAAGAGAGCTACGGATCTTTATTGTTTTTATTAACTTTTGTAATCATAAAGAATGTAATTTTCAGTGGCACAATTACTTATCTACTTAAAGTTTTACTTTACAATATGTAAAATTGCACATATTTAAACTGATTCCAAAGTATTTAACTATACAAATTAATTGATAAACAAGGAAGTCAGCGTTATACATAAATTAGAACATGACGAAGTAAGGCAATAACCATCCATAATTTCCAAATGTCAGCATGTACATTATGTATAAATACTCGATTCATTATTTTTCGGGAATTTATTTCTCATACATAGTATTTGTATTAATAAGTCTAAAATTTGGCAGTTGAGACTGGGTGTTGCAACTACAAACCTCTTAAATCTTTTAATCTTTCACTAACAAAATATGAAACACCCACCTGTTTTGTACAAATATGTCATCAGTAACATCTGAAGGAATCGCTATTATCTTTGGGGTGTGTTTCTTTATTGGAGTTGCGCATTTCGGAATATAATAAATGGTCAATGTAAATAGTCGTTGAAAAAAAAGTAAAAGCAGATAATCTGGCAAGTGGCTGAGATGGGACAGCTCTCGTATAACATGAGGAGTATGAGGTGAACCCTCAAAGAGGAGGATTACGAGATCGATTCCGTTCGAGCCCGAGAAAAAGCGTTCTTTCCCTCTTTATGTGCTTGTTATTCTATCCTTTATATTTGAAGTGGCTACTTAATGTGTTTTATGGTGCCAATATCGGGTTGCATGTATATATACAGTAAAATATGAATGTTACGAGATGGCCTTTTATGTTACCTTTTTATTGTCGGTCAGTCATTCTTTGAGGTTTGATTTGAACTTTAATGTCCATTTTCTATAATATTTGATAACAGAAATGTATCTCAAGGAGAATTTATGTTCGTCCCTAAAATAGTTATTCGGCGTAGCAAATGAACGAATGATTAGGTATTCTTTGGTAGCACGCGGATAAGCCCTTCAGGGCCATCAGTGTCTTGAAGAATAGCGGCCGTCAATCACAAGAGCCCGGGAGCAGCTCGGTCTGGCCGGAACTCGAGACGCATACATCATAGCACCCTCTATCAAGTCTCCTAGCGAGAGCGTTGCAGCATGACATTGCCACCCCTGTTTTCTTCGTCTCTGAATTCCATTCTACACACGCTAAGATACAATCCTTTGCTGCGTGTTCGAGAATTACATCCATTCTAGCAAGACTTGATTACATCATCTATCAAAATCATCTATAGTCTTATTATTAATCGGTTTCGTAAATTATTCTATACCGATTACGCCACTCTGTCAAATAATCGAAATATTAATTTTTGTGTCAGCAGTTATATTAATCTTGTGCATTTTATAAATTGAATTCTATACACATGTTGCTTTTTTACTCTCCTTCCGTAGCAGGGAATTATAGGAATATGCTTCGGGATTAGCTTGACTAACATTTTGGGTGTTGCACTTAATTATCTTTTGTTTTGTGCAAGGGTTCAGTCTCAATTACATTTCGCGTGTTACATAACATTTAGAACAATTATTAGCGGTGCAGAGTATTTTCAATTAGTAAGTAAAACAATAGGAATTTGTGGGAACAGATATAACAATGTGAATGAATGGAATAATGTATTATAGCACTTCATGTGCCCTCTGACCTGTAGTTGAGCCCTCTGTGGTAATTTAGCACGCGCACAGAATTAGACACCATTAAATTGGAGCAATGCATCTTTATTTCAACGCTCTGTTGTATCGTTTTTTTCACACAAAAGTTTTTAAAGTTTACCTCGTTGTTTTGTATACGCAAACATTGAAACATAATTTAAATTTCTAACGCTTATAATTCGTCTTTTTCCACTTAAGGATTTAGTAGCACACCTTATTATACCTTTTAAGGTGTGGTTGTTAAAAATCATCGCAATTAGAAAAAATTACCAACATCTTATTTTACAAACAGCATTTAGAAGAAACGCTGCAATCCTATTCATTGTGGTGCGGTAAATATCCAAAACTGGAAGACTCTAGATAAGTGCCCCAAGCGTGTATTTATTTAAAAAATGAAAAAATCACATGGATAGTTATTATACCCTCTTATCTCTTAGTTAGACGTCCTTGTGGTGGCATTAACAACACTATACTAAATTAACCACTTTTTCATAGTAGTATTAGGGCAAAATCGAAAATCTAAAAGCTTTTCAGAGTATTCTAGCCAAATAAAGGTATGCACATTTGTTGATTTAACTTATAAACAACATAATACTATCCAATAATAAAATCAAGTCTAGAAATTCTATTAATATAATTTGCAAACGCAGGCATATTTATCGTCACTATGCCTAAGGGGTTGAAAAGAAAATACTTGCTTTGTAAAATTTGAATTGACGTGGCCACAGTGGAGACCAACAAAACTTGACTGTTTGAGTCAGTTTTGTTCAATTTTACTTACCGTATTGGTGTTTGTGTGTTGTCTCCGTCCGTGTTCTTTTCGCCATTTTTTTTATTCTCTATGGTAACGACAATGTTTCGTGAAACTACTGGTTTGCTTTAGTGAGCCCAGGGTATCGAGACCATGGCTTCAGAACTTGCCAACGTAGACTTGGTAGGTTTTTAAGTCGTTTAGTACCTCATAGGTTGGAATAGGGTTCTCAGAATTGGTTCGTTAGATTTTTTTTTGATGTAATTCTATTGTATTGCTTTTCTCTCAATCTTGTAGTTCTTAGGTGGCAAAAATGTCTTAATTATTGTGTTGAGATTTTCGAAAGCGGTATTTATTAACTTACATTCAACAAATCTGACTTTAATGTGTCAAATAAACAAGTTACGCTCTTTTCTCAGCGTCTATGCAAATATTGAAATACATCGGGCCGTATTTTTTAACGGGACTGTCAATGCTGAAAATTACCGAGATATGTTTCATGAAGTGTTTATAGAACTGGAAAACTGTCCATTTGAAAATTTCCACCCGGTTAATGAAAAGTTGATATGGCAACAAGATCGGAGCCCCTCCTCCATCATTATGGACTTATTCTAAGAGACTTTCTAAATTAAAACTTTGATGAATAGATTGGCAGACGAGGCACTATCGAATGGCCTACACGGTTCCCAGATATCACACCCATGGATTTTTGAGTCTGGGGTATACTAAAAAATGAGATTTATTCGTAATGTTGAACATTTGAACGAACATATCCAATCAGAATTTGAAAACCCGGAGTCAAGACAAGATTTGTAAATTAGTGTTGAAAAGATGCAATGTTTGTATAAAACAGCGAGGAAACCATTTTGAGCATGTTTTGTTGGTAATTTTTTTGTAATAATTTTTGTAGGTTAACTTTTGTAATAAATTAGTACTTCATATAAATAAAATATTTGTATTTTCAGTTTTGACAACTGACATATGGCCCACCCTGCATGTTCCGAGACGGAAGTTTTAAAGATACTTTTAGTGACTTTTTTGTTACCATTGATCCTGAGGGCAGTCAGCGACCACCAGTATGGGTTCAGCCAGAGTCGTTCAACGGGTGATCTTTCATATGCCACCCAAGTTTGAAATAACACATTAGAAAGGCCCGGCGAAACAGTCGCAGTAGCTTTAAATATTTCAAAGGCTTTTGACCAGGTTTGGCAGAAGTACCTACATGGAAAGTTCACTTCGTCGGCTTATCCGATATGCTCATTAGTTAACAAAAGACGTATGCGCGTTGCCGTCGATGGCTTTTTTTCAAAAGAAACTACTACTAACGCGGACGTACCCCAGTGAAAGCTTTCACAGTTTTCCTGCTATACATCAATACCTCACTCCCTCAGTAACTAACACGATCCACTGCTTTGCAGACGACAGCGCTCTACGTTGTAGTTATTCTCAGTTTTCGCACCACAATAAGTCTAGTAAGGGCTTTAAAGTGAAAATGACCGCCTCAATCAACAGTGTCTTATAACGTATCCTTCAATGGGAAGAAATAATCTACTCACGTTCAACGCCGACAAAACCCAGTGTTTCCTTGTGTTCACAAAGAAATACCGATCATTTCGTGCTGTAAATATGAATGGCTTAGGTCTCAAGCTTTAAAACTCTATTTCTATGTTAGGGATGCCCGTATCATCGAACCTTTCATGGGTTGACCACCTTTTGTAAGCCAGCAAAACAGCTGCCCGGTCTTTCTATACAAATCTAAGCAGTACCTCACATCGCAACAATTACTTTTACTGTATAAACCTCAAATTGCCACCTCTGGGTCAGTGATCCCCAATACGCCCTTGATGTGGTAAACCGCACCAAAAAAAGAGCTATAAGGCTTATAAATGACCTACAGTCTCTGGAGCATAGAAGAACGGTTTTAGTTCTTTCCTTGTTCTATCGCTATTACAATGGCAAGTGTGCCTCCGAAATACTCTCCTTAATACCTTCGCAGGATTATTCGATATGAACACTCACTCTTTTTGCCCATTCACCCCGTACGCACTCAAAGTTCCATCCTGCCCCAGTAAATAGGCGCAATCTACATTTTTCCACACTGCCACCAAATTGTGGAATGCACTACCCAGTTCCTGTTTTCGTCCAAACTTTGATTTTAGTAAATTTAAAGTAGCCGTCCATAAACGTTTCTCTGCGGCCTAAGAATATCCCTAACACCTTCCCAGTGTTACTGAGCGCTTTAACAAGTTAGGCCAATCTTAGCTTGTTCAGGAATACTATTAGTAAAAAAAGTTATCAGAATGAAAAGAACTTGGCATATGCAGTGATTCAACATAAACCTATTCCCCTATTTTCGCTATTTGGGGGAATACACGTTTGACTATCTGCACAGTAATTCCAATTGAGTCACATCTTCAAAGATACTCAACTGGAACGTGAACTTTGAAATTACCCTACAATGATTTCGCAAGCAGAACCAATTATTGGTATTTTGCTTCGCTGAGGAGATATCGAACAAAGTAAAGAAATTTCTAATATATTTCAGCGAGTAACGCTCCGCTGCTTATTTTGTGGTTAAGAATGGAACTGCATTAGGTAATGCTAAGCAACGAATAGAAACATAGTATATAAAATTACCAAACTGTCCTGCATATACAAAATGTCTATCTGAACTGTTTTCAAAAATTTAATTTGAAAACAGTCACTACTTCACATAATAGCTCGAAAACTCTTTTAGGTAATCGAAAAGATTAAGTGGATTAGCAAGATAGGTCGGGAATTTATAAAATTTACTGTAAAAATTGTGAGAAAATACATGTAGAGCAAACTAAATGAGTTATAAAAATTCGCTTCGCTTTGAAGAACATTTAACTCATATCAAATACAAAGGTTGCATACAGGAGACCATAAAAATGGTCAAAAATAAAAAACATTTCAATACATACTCATTTACTTACTTTCCTGAAGTCACTGATCGAGCTACCATAAACCAGTTGAAACCGGTTACTACACGCTGCCCGCGCACGGTGCACTCAGTCGGAATATAGTCAATGTTGAATAAACACGTCTTAGTTTTTGTTACGCCCTCAATTTGTACAACTTTGAGTTACAGGTTATGAGTAACTCGCAGTCACTTTTAAGGACATTTCCACTGGATGTGGAAGTTAACCGTGTGTATTTAATTATGATATTAAACTATGTATGTTTTTCTTTGTATTTTTATTTATTTTTGGGACGGAAATAAGGTACATCAAAATATTAAATTTTTTTACTAAATTGTTAAGAACAAAGGTGTTTTGTACTAGATTCCGACATGATAGCGAAATTTTTTTTGAAATAGTTAACTATACACCTTAATAAAGCTGTCAAAAGAGAAATACGTATCCCATCTTGCCACCATTTTTTTTTAACACAAGTTATACTTTGTAGGTATTATTTTTTTAGTTTTTACTAAATGTTATTTTTAACGACTAATTACTGAATTGTGGAATACCTGTAATTAAATTTTTTGCATCATTTTCTCTTAGAATGTAAATATTAATAATATTAATGTGTGTAAATTAAAAAATAAATAAAAAATTTCTAGAGGACAAGTATCCCTTAATAGTTTATTTCTATTTATTTTAGGTTCGGCCCCAAACGACAATCAAATGTCTAGGAAATCATACTTGCTTTTTAAAGACAGTAGGAAACGAACACTGGATGAAAAATTATTGGATATAGAACAGAAAGTACGGGAGATAACGAAATATCCGATCTGCGGCATTTCAAATCCGATTTGAAGCTAAGATGGAACTCAGCCTATAGTACAGAAGCATGTTTGTTAAGTAAAATGAAAAATGGCTAGACACTACCTATATATATATATATATATATATATATATATATATATATATATATATCTGGTTAACAATGTCTGCATCAAAACCAGGACGACCAAACAAGCCGTTTTAAGATTTAACTGATCGTAGCAACAGACGAAAAATAAACGAACTTGCTACCAGTGTAAGTTTAGGAAAATTAGGAAAAAATACGCTTATCGGAGGAGCTCAAAAAGGTTATGTAAAAAAACATCCACTTTCAGATGCCTTATCTCCTTCATTGAGTGCGATTTGACCAAAAGACCATACTCTATGGTGCCGAGTCTTTAAGCTTGTTCTTGATGTTGGTATTGATTAGTTGATTAAATACTTTAAATCTTCACTTTAAAGACGAGCCAGCTGTACCTTTAACGCATCTCTCATCTTCAATATAACTTATTTAAGTTGAACATCCATTGTGTGCTGAGTGGCAATTACAGTGCAAATCGTACATGCATTGAACCTCTTTGGTATGTGAGTCAGGCGCTCGCCGTCCATATGGGCAACTCGTAGTTGAGCATATTGTAGGAATCAAGAAATCGGACACAATTTGGCTGCTACTTGGTTCAGTTTCTAATTCCGCCGTTGATGTATACAGAAGGTCTTTGTTTTCTTGAGAAATGGTTGGTTTCTGAAAAAACGTTGTTTTTGCATTAGTTTTTTCTAAGTTTTCTTCTCGTTTTCGTTTGTTTAATAAGTTTTCATATCCGGCAAGTGTCATTTTTCCTCTTTCGACATCTCAATCCACATTAATTCACTTCATATTTTATTTTGCAAAAATAATTCAATCGCGAAAATTAATAAAAAGAAAACAGTTTAATTTTTAAATACTCCTGAGGTTGCAGCAAAACTCTAAAGTAGTTTCTTTAAAACAAGATGGGCAACAATTAAAAATATTTAGTGCATAAACTGGAAAAAAATATTTATTATAAACAGTTAGTTTTCCACCAAATTGATCACAAAACTTATTTAACTTACCTTAGATAGAAGCTTATAAGTAATTAATTCGAACTAACAACTAAGTAATAAACGCAACAAACACAAAATTTACTAGGTAAATAAGTGTCACTGTTAAACTATTTATTCTTAACTATTTATCAAACGGTATGATAAGATAATAAGTATAAATCAAATCTATCAAGTAAACTCTTTTTATGTAGTAGGTCGAAAGACAAGTCACAGAATGCAAGTTACAACACGAATAATTGTATACTCGTTAAAATGCAAGTTGAAACGCAACACGACAAATGACTAAGCCTTTATTATGAATAAAGAACGATTTATCTATGTTTATTGTTATTTTTTTGAACAAAATAAAACTCGCTGAAATTGCACTATTGTAAAATAACAAATAATTACTACTTACTGAAAATGTTAAACGGCAATTGTTTTTATATTCTAAAGAAAAGAATTCTGTATATTGTTTTATTGCAAAATCTTTAATGCATGAAATTCTGCGAAAACTATAAAATTAAGTAACGATAACGGGTTTAATGATTGGAATCATTGAAGTGAACGTTTAAGTTACCACGAAAAAAGTAAGTTACGTTTCCAGAATTTGAAGCAAAGGGCAGATCTTTTAAATCGAATGAAAAAGAATAAAATTTTACATTCTGAAGCACAATAGATATTCAATAAAGAAACAAAATATTGGCATGCCGTTACTGAACGTATTTTTTACACGGTTCAATTTTTGGTGGAACAGAACTTAGCCTTTCGAGGTTCTACTAATAAATTATATGAAAGGAATATTGGCAGCTTTTCGAAATGTATCGAAATGATCCTATTATGCCAGAACATGTCAACCGGTCTCAAAAGAAAGCGCACAAAAATATGCTTCATTATCACGGGGACAAAATCCAAAACGAAGTTATAACTTTTTTAGGAAGTAGCGTTAGAGCTATAATTTTAAAAATGGCGAAAAAAGCTAAATATTTTTCTATCATCCCCGAATGTACACCCGATGTCGGTCACCAAGAACAGATTTCGGTATGTATCAGATTCATCAATTTAAACGATTCGGGAATTAGTATTGAAGAACACTTTCTAACTTTTTGTTCTGTTACTGATGTTACCGGTGAAGGTTTAACATATTTTTTCTGTTGTAACCATAGTTTGAACCTCGCCGTTAAAGATGGCGCAAAGTCAAATATATTACTTGTAAATTTTTTTTCTATATTTCAAGAACTTTATAACTTTTTCTCTGCTTCAACCTATCGATGGGCGATTTTAAAAAAAACATGTATTATATTTATTATGTTTTTTTTTAAATTAATAATAATTTTTAATTATATATCAAATTTGACTTTAAAGCCGTTGTCAGATACCCGATGGTAGAGCCAAGTTAATGCTATAACACTTTTAAGGTATAAACTAGGCGAAATATACGATGCTATTTTTGAAATTACTTCTGCGCAAAATTTTGATAATGCTGTAAAGAATGTAGCGATGGCACTTGCTAAAAATTTTAAAAAATTTGAATTTGTATGCATGATGACTTTATGGTATAATATATTAAGCAAAGTTAGTATAGTGTCCAAAATTCTACAAACAAAAACTTTAGTATTGTGCAAGCGTATGCTGGTTTAAGTAATTTAATTGATTTTTTGAAAAACAGTCGTTCAGATAACAGTTTTAATGATTTATTCGAAGAAGCTGAGAAAGTCGCGATTTTATTAGATATCGATCCAAAATTTAAAGATGAAGACGTTTTAAGACCTCAAAACGCTACAAAACAATTTAGTTAGGAAGGTGACGATGAACCAATACAAAATGAAGAATTAAAATTTAGAATACATTGTTTTTTTTTAATTTGTGGTATATTAACCCATTAACGCCCAAAGTAATACTAGCTTAAAACTTTTAAAATTTTTTCTAAAAAAATAGCTAAAATACGTTCATGAAGTACATATTAAAGAAAAAACACAAAAAAATTCTTGAGAAAAAAGTTAGAAAGCTGTACTCAGATGATTACACTGGGCACATGTTATACTACTTTGTGTGAAAAATTTCAAAGCATTGCCTTTCAACACACAGGGTGATAACACACTTTTTGCATTGACATCTTACTCGTGCGTGCCATACATAATAACGAATTTGATTTGGGATATTTTGGGGATAATGACCGCTACAATCATACACTATATCTGGAGGAACACTAGCACTATTTTTCGATTTTTCATTGTTATTTGTTGAAAATCTGAGATAATATCGAGTAATATTTCTTATAAATAAAAGGAGATCCATCTTGTCCTCAGAATCCAACTGATGAAGTTTCCATGCGTTGACTAATGCAACATTTAGCATAAAAGTAATCAATACCATTTTTCCCTCAAATTGCTATTCGGTAAATTATTTACTCCCTGGTCGCTTGAATCAACTCCGCCCTTTCCTTGGTTATACGATCTAAATGCATCTGGCTGTTCCAGATCGATTTTTCCTTTTTTCTCCTTGGACCATCGGCTTACTTAATATTTAGGCGCCACACTGTCATAGCTATTGTGCATATACTGTTGTTACGCCAACGTATCAAAAGAATTTCATTCTTGGCACCAAATGAGATCTCAAAAGGTTCTCTCTGGAATTTTTCCATATTCTTGACTGTTGGAAATGGACACTTTTCTGTTCTATTTTGCCTCAAAGTACTTGTTGCCCTAAATACTTGGACTCTCAAATTACTTAGCAAGGATATACTAGTAAATAGTTGTCAAAAAAGACGATATGATCGTTGGCTACAGCAACACACTGTAATAGAGACAATACAACTTTAGAGTCAAGTGGAAATTGCATATCAGTATCGTTGGTTTTTCCACAGTATTTATATATAACGCAGCAACATCCATTGGAACTACAAAGAGACCAAGTTTTAAAACCAAATCAACAAGCTTTACCTCTAATAAATTGCTTTTCCGAATGGTGACCATAGTACTTGACCATTGCTTCGTGTATTGACAATGTTTTATGGGAAATACCCCATTGTTGAAAGTTTACATTAGAATATCCATAAGCGACCTGAATTTGAACACCCTATCATCATTTATTTGTGTTTTTATTTACATGCAAATACTTTTTTAATTCTAGACATGCATTTGGAAACAACGTCTACATGAAGGTCCTCATCAAGTGACCAATACGCTCTCTAGGCAATCTGTGATCGCTAGTCAAAAACAGTATCCCAAAAAAGTTTTTTAGTTCATTGGTCAGAGAAAATATATGATTTTTTTTGCGGGCATAAAGTCTGATCTAAAATATGTTGAACAATTTTTTCGTCAGCAGATTTTTCAAATATATCTTTCGGGATAAGGTTTTTTAGTTCGTCAGTAACGCGTTCAGCTCTTTCAGAAGCATCATTATTGGACATTACCTGCCAACCGCTATAATTGGCGTCGCCTGAAATTTGGACCCTTCTTTCGAGACTTTTGGATGTTTGTTTGTTTAGCAGATAACTTGATCCTTTTAGCACGCAATGTCTCATTGTCACTGTCGTCCCACTCAGATTCCGAGCTCGACCCTAATTTTCGTTACATTGTCTGAAGGGTGGTTGAAAACTTCTAAATTGCCACGAACATCGCAAGGTAGGTCCGCAGAACTATAATGTCTTCATCCAGATCTTCTTCGTCTGTCAGTGGGTCAGGATTTGGTGAACACAATGTCAATATTATTGCTGCTACAAGAGGCAGCAAAATCAGCTGCTGCAGTTAAATTAGGCAATTTGTTACGCGAGTATGCATGTCTAGAAGTAAAAAAAATGTTTGCATGTAAAAAACAGAAGTTGATATTGATTGTCTATCAGAGTCCTTTATCGGAAATCTGAAAACAGAACAGCTGCTTATACTCTTGCCCAGTGTATTCAACTGAGTACAGTAATGTTTATAACAATATTGCAAGCTTGGCAAACTAAAAATGAAAATAAAATGTACGACTTACCTTTTGCTTATATTTAACAAAAAGTAATCACCAATGGAAACTTATCTATTACACAAAATAACCTCAAAATACAAGGATATCAGGGGACACGACGTAAAACCGCGAATTTACACAAGTAGTGCATAACTCTGAACTCTATATAAAATAAAGAAATTCTTCTTAATGATACAAAGCTGTTGGCAAGCTTTTCTACTGAATGATAGATGGTCCCAGCGCCATAGTTTAAGGCGTAGTCAAGCGAGTACAGTGGGCGCTAATGGGCTAAGTGATAAAAATTGAAATGAATTTGAAATAAATGGGATAGAACTTGTGCAAGAATTGCAGTTTTTGCTACCCTAAATTACATTGTAACCAGTAAATTACATTATTCTTACCCAAACATTTTTGTGGCATATGAATTTTATTGACAATGCCAGTTTCCATAGCCCCAACCGAAAGATCGTTTTCCTAATTAAAAATCATTAAAAACTATTTACGTTCTACTATGATACAAGAACGATTGGAAAATTCTGCCATCATTTCAATCGAGTGTACTTTAACTTAAAATTAGACATTGGAACGTTAATGCAACAATTTTAAAAAAACAAAGCGCGTAAAGTCTAGTTGTGTTAAAATATCTTCGATGTTCCAATAATTCCGATTAAAATTTTTGCATTTCTGAATAAAATTTTTTAAATTTAAAATTACTGTATAATGTTAATTTATTATAAGTTTTGTTATGAACGAATAAGTTCAAAGGTAAATATGTAATTAAAAATTATTATTAATTTTATTAAATACATAAATAAAATTTACCTCAGTAGGATTTGAACGTACATGTCTTTGCTAAGTACCGCTAACCATCTGCGCCATCGAGATTCAGGCCAATTGATGCAAATGTTGTCTTTTTTACATAAATACAAAATTTGCATCAATTGAAACTTAATCTCGATGGCGAATTTAGCATACTCTACAAATACATATTCAAATCCTACTCGATAAACTTTTATTTACCTATGTATTTTATAAAATTAACAATAATTTTTAACTGTATAATGTTATTTGAAAAATAATTGTATCCATTATCTAACATCCCATGTTAATTCATTTCTATTAACAGTTTTGATCATTTCGGTAAGTATTCGTATGAGTGTGCTGAATATGTGCAGGATAGAGATTAAAACAAACAAAAAATCTACTATTTAATAACAAGGTTTGTTAATTTTTTTATAACAATGTATAGAGGGGCACTTTTTGTTTTTGTCACTGATGTGAGTACAGGTACTGTTCACGTCCATTACACTATAGGAATGTCCTGCATGTACATGCCTAATAAATATATTTGTAAGAGTATTTAAAATAATCGTATTACGTATTTGTGTTTATTACGGAACGAATGAATATCAACATTCCGTGTTGAAACATTCTGAGTGCATGGAATTTTATTCCAATTCAATTAGGGTAATAATAATGAAAATAGGTTAACTGTATTACAAATTATAATTACTTAAGTGTAAAATGTTTAACTTAATTGTGAAGATTAAACGTGTAGGGAAATTGAATTTGCACAAAAACATAAACCATTTATTGCAAATCATTTGCTTTGTAAAAGAATAAAAGGTCAATTTTCCACAACAACAGCTTTACCTTTATAAACAACGTAAAACATCTATCGATATAAAATTGACAGATAATAAAAAATTAAATACTTTTAAACTAACTTGTTTGAATTTTGGTGAAAATGTATAGATCAAAAAGGATATTGAGGATATTTATTGTTTTCACTATCTCTTCTCATATAGAAAATTGTTTTTCTTTTAAAACGGGAAAAAGTTTCGATAACAATATCGCCAGATTTAAAGTTGTTTTATGTATTTTAAAAAACAATTTTACACATAATTTTTTGTGTATAATAGATATTTGACAAGTAAAAATATAAACGAATCGTTGTCTATGAATACTGCATTCAAAAAAGCTTTTCGTCGTACATGCGATATAAATATGTAATCGATACGTAAAAGTACTTTACGCCGGAAATCTAGTTGATCCTGTTTCTAGTTTGAGTGAAGATTTTTGGCTTTTTACCCTTACACTTTTACGGTTTGGACAAGTTATATCTGTCAAGCTTTGGAAATAGGATTAAGTGATGTACTTGCGTGGTAAATCCATCGTATAACGTAAACTTAAAAAGTGCATGTACTTACTAATTACGTAAGTGCATAATATTTTATATTGAATCTTAACTCTAGTTACCGCTTTTCATACGTTACTGAAACAGATTACGGTCACAAACAGTATACATATATTTGATTCTAATCTTGCCTTGGTAGATGGCGAGATTTCACAGTAATTAAAAAAATGAAAACTCTTAGCATGATGCCAATATTGTTGAGCCATGTGCCAAAAGCTTCTCTTGAAGTAATACTACATTTGATAGGCATGGGCAAGCGTCCAACCGCACTTTTCGTAAAGTGTATTATAGTTAATAGCTTTGTTCGCAAATTGAGAAAAAAGCCATTTAATATATGAGTATCTTAGTTATGGCACCGTATACCTCGGCGAAAATTTTGAGTTGTGAAAAGTTTATATTTAGAGTAAGATATCACTTTCGATCTTATGCACTTTAAGAGGTTAATTTGTAAAACCCCCCTCGGATGGTGCTACTTTTCATGTTGCCATTGCTTTGCTTCTCGGGTCGGAATTAAAGACTGTCACTACTTAGTGATAAAACTTATGAATAAATCTTAACACAGTAATATAAAATAAAAGAAACTCTAAAAGGAAATAATAAAATAAACAAACTCATACTGGATTAAACAAATAAACTTGAAACTAAAAATGATTCTGATGGCACCTGGTGGTCAAACTACTATGGTACGCCACTGTCTTGCGAATTCAGATCGACCTATATGGATATCACTGTAAATATATAATTAAACAGATGTTTTAGTAATACGTGATATTTTCATTACTAAAAGGGTTAATTATAATGAACAGGCTATATCAGCGTAATTAAATTTGTGTAATGTGAAGTCAGACTTACAAAGGAATTATTAGCAGGTTGTATTAGCGTTTCTAATTATGTATGAAAGTTAGTGTGCTGATAATAACCAGCTGTCCGGTATTAATTGTTTATTTCAATTAAATGAATTGAACTCAGGGCAGGAAATATTAATAGGTAATCATTATTAGTAAATTGCTTATGAATAAAATCTAACTGGAATTTTACATACAGGTCAGGTCTTTATATATACAGGTCTGGATGGTTTATAATTAAACCGGATAATTAGTGAGATTATCTGGAATGCTGGTACTAGGGTAAATATAGACGTATTAACAGTTAAAATTGGGGAACGGTAATATCGTATTCGGAGTCGCAACTGCCGGCAACGTTTAAAGGTTAACATCGTTAAGGGAGCCTGTTGTTAAGTAGAAGTAGCTAATTATCCATGGTATAACCTCCGTCTAATTAACTACGCCCTTCAATTCAACAATCATTCAGTACCGATCTCGGGGCGTTCGCACCTCCAAGAGCATTGTATGAATAAACGTGCTTTACTATTTTCCGAAGGGGTTTTATGGTGATAAAGGGATGATTCTTGGGTTAGAAATCTTTAGTTTTTCTGGGGCGTCACCTCCGTCAAACTAAGGATTTCTTACCCTAGTCACGTTTATGCACCTTTCACGGGGCTTTTGGCCACCAAGAACGTATATCTAAAACTGTACGCAAGCAAATATATACGGCATGCTGCTGAGATGAAATTGGGGGATAAGGATACTGGTCAAGATTACTAGTCTGGTTACTGGCCAGGATAATAATACAGATGCAGGATAAATTGACAAGATGCAGGTCAGGCTAGCAGTTATTTATCAGGATACGGGTCAAGCTACTAGTTGCTTGTCAAGATACTGGTCCGGCTAGTCCGGTTGCGGGACAGTATAATACTACAAGTACAGGGTAAAATATATTATAGGAAATGTGTGAAGGAAGAAGGTTAAGGAAGAAGTGTTGAGTGTGAGAGTGAGGGAATTAATGAATCTGAGGGTCTCTAAAATTTGAATGCTAGGTGGTGGAAGGAAATAGAAAATTAGTTTTGATAGGAATTACTTACTAGGATAGGAAAATTGATAGTAAGGAATTTTAGGATCATTACAAATTAAACATTAGATAGTTGAATATCTTATCAACAAAATGTAATGTGCGACTGTCAACGAAGAGTTTTGGCATAGTTAATACCGCAACTGTGAAATATCCGCAACTTCTAAGTTTTTTTTTTTAATTAAAGAGGCTAATTGTATAGAAGTGAAAAGAATTTACTATTTTGTCAGTTAGGTTTCATGCGTGCGCGATTGTTTGGCTTTTATAATTGGTGACTGTGTGTATGATAATTTTAGATTGATTTATTTTAAATTTAGAATGATAAAGGAAAAATTCAACGCTTGTTGCTTTGTAGGTTGAATTAGAAATTTAAAAGCTGTTTATTTATGTAAAATTTATAATAGGCCTTTATATTGCCGTATTGGTAGAGGTCTATACGGAGATGAGCAGTATGAGGGGATTTGTACCATTTTCTTTCTTTAATCGTCCATGTGAATGTTGTCTTTCAACATTTAAGAACTTTTGATGCATCTCGCTCTTACTTCCCAAGAAAGAGAGAGAGACGGAGAATGTGTTGAGAACATTCCAGCTTAGTTGTGGTTATCTGTAAATCAAGTATTAATTTAAAGTCCATATGATGAACAGAAAAATTCCTGTACCTAAATTGTTTAAAAGGCCCTGCTGGCCAAATAATAAATGAACTCAAATCTACTGAGTCAAATTTTGATATAGCGATTCAATTACTTAAAGAACGTTACGATAACAAAAAATTACTAAGTTTCTGTCAGTTTGATTCACGTTTTGAATCCCCTAGTGTAACAAAAGATTCAAATTTAAGGGAATTTTAAGACAACCTTAAGCATTTGCGAGCAGTCGAAAACAAAAATATGACTGACGCTGAATACAAAGACGCTGTCATAGCCTATACCGTAAGAATTAAGACTGATCCTCGCACCTCGGCCGATTTTGCCAAAATTTTCCCCAAGAGAATTCCTACAATTCAGGAAATTTCTCGATTTTTATCAGACGAATGTAACGTCATTGATAATATGAAAATATCACTTTTCAATTCTCCTAAGAACATTAACCTTAAGGGGTCTTACACACTAGCTCAAACGTCATACTCATGCGCTTTGTGTAAGGAGCAACACTTCTTAAATTGTTGCCCATCCTTTCTAGCCTTATCCATCAAGGCACGCTTTCATAAAGCAAAATCTTTAAAATTTTGTTTGGTGTGTCTCAGTCACAGCACCCAATCTAGGTGTACATCTACGTCTAATTGTAAACATTGCAATCAAGGTCACAATACGTTACTGTGTTTCAAGGATTCTAGGCTTTCTAATCAAGATGATGTCAAACCACAAACGAATGATTCGAGTGTTTCTCAGTCTGCGCAGAAATAGCTCCCTCACCAGCCGGAGTGCCCACCGGCGTTTCAATTTGCAGTTTTTCTAGATCCTCAGAGGTTTTATTAGTCACTGTCGAAGTTAAGGTCAGCAGTGGCGATAAAATTTTAGTATGCAGGGCTTGTTAGACCCAGGCTCACAACATAACCTAATTACAGAGAATTTACAAAAAAAATTAAAGCCCATTAATTTGATATTAAGAGGAGTTAATAACGCCGTGTCATCGTGTTCTGAGTACACTTCATTGGAATTGCAATCCACTACTACCGCTTCAAGTCAACTATCGATTGTTTAGTTGTGCCCACAATTACTGACCAGCTCCCTCGAGTTCGTTTTAATAGGGATCTTCTAGGTATCCCACCTCATCTGCGCCTCGCGACAGTTCTTATATGAACCCAGAGACATCGACATCTTACTCGGGTCTTCCTTGTTTTACAAAATCCTTTCACCTCAGAGGTTTTCTTTGGGTACCTCCTTGCCGAGTTTGCAAGGCACATTATTAAGTTGGATTATCACCGGTGGCCTTCCAACCAAATTTACATGTTCGAATACTTCAGGTCGAAATATGTCCACCATATCAAGCGTTAACCAAATTCTGGGAATTAGATAATCCCGTCTCCATCTCTAAACAATCACTACTCTCCAATGAGGAGAGATTTTGCGAAGATCATTTCGCTAATACAATTAGTCGTGATGACACTGACCATCTTACGGTTTCTATACCATTCAACTCAAAATTAGCGTTGTTAGACGATTCCAAACAAATAGCGGAATCCCGTTTCCTTAAATTGGAGAAGCGACTCCAAAAATTCCCTGAACCTCTTAGGGAATATTCGAAATTCATGGCTGAATATGAGACCATGGGACGCATAACGAAGGTCACCGAAGCCGAAAGTTACAACCCTTCCCGATCTAGTTGGGTCAAAACCAATAACGTTCTTATCGACATCGAAGAAATCCCTCCGTAATTTTTTCAGTCATCGATTACGACTAAGTTGCGCATAGTTATCGATGCTCGTGCAAAGTCGTCCACTAACGCATAGACCAATAATACACAAATAATCGGACCTCAAGTCCAATATAACTTATTGTCTATTCTGCTACGTTTTCGAGCTTGTTGCTTTGTAGGTTGAATTAGAGATTTAAAAGCTGTTTATTTATGTAAAATTTATAATAGGCCTTTATATTGCCGTACTGGTAGAGGTCTATACGAAGATGAGCAGTATGAGGGGATTTGTACCATTTTCTTTCTTTAATCGTTCATGTGAATGTTGTCTTTTAACATTTAAGAACTTTTGATGCATCTCGCTCTTACTTGTCAAGAAAGAGAGAGAGACGGAGAATGTGTTGAGAAAATTTCAGCTTAGTTGTGGTTATCTGTAAATCAAGTATTAACTTAAAGTCCATATGATGAAAGAAGTATTGAAATTTTAATGACGCAAGTTGATTATCGGTTTCTCCATTTCTCGTTTTGGTGCTTTAGTTAAGAGTCAGGATGAAATGTCTATCTGTGATATCGTTAGTATACATGTATTTATGTGAACGGGAAGAGGAGAAATTCCTTATTCGTAACTAGCCAGTCGAAGTTCAGATTTTGAGAGTGGACATTGAGAGGTCGAAACTAAAAGATGTGTAGTTGAGACCTTTCTCAACTACCTAAGAGTCAGGGTTAGTGATGGAGCGGAAGGTGTTTGTAGTGTGTGTAGTGGATTGGATAAAGGGGGTGTCCGCACAGTCATTTGTCTTGGCTCTATTTAAAGAGATTCGCAATTGCGTATTTTGGATTACTTACATCAACAACCTGCTAATAATGTAGAGTATGAAAAGTTTAGTGTATTTTGGAAACGGTGGAGTGTACGGTTCTTCATCTTTGTCCCAGCCTTTTTGTATTTCTATGTGTCCTAAACAGTTGCTGGTTGAGTAGACGTGCCTCCGCGAACCTGTATTTCGTTTAAGAACGTAGCTGAACTGCGGAAATCTCCAAAGTTGAATGTATATTGTGTCAATGTTATTTTATGTCGCAAGACGCAATTGCCGGATATTGATGAATAGTGGCGAGTTAAATTACATTAATGTTAATGATATTTCCTAAAAGGAAAATTTATAATTATGTCGTGCTAGAATTTAGTATAATAATAATAAGATACTTATCTTTTTTGGGTTTTTTTGGTGGTGTATTTTAAACTACACAATCTAAACGTTTCGACAACACTTACATTTCTCCTCATTAGTAGTAATATCTATTAAAATTGTTAAAGACGTTGTATACAATTTTGTCAAAGTTAACATTAAAACATGAACCAGCCTGCTATTAATATTGCAGTTTGAGAAACGTGCAGAAACTACAGAATTAAATTTTAGTAAAGAATAACTAGGTCATTAAAAATTAAATATTTAACAAAATTTAATACAGTTAAAAAAAAAAAATTGAATCATTTGGTCGCTAATAAACACCAGCAAGTCCGGTGAGGGGCGCGGAACCAGGAATCGCATATTGAGCAGTACGGTTAAACGCGTGGTGTGATTGAAGGGTAGGTAAGAACAAAAATGTACATGTATATATGTACTTTTTGAGATTCATACAGTAAGTATGCGATCTACTATTTATATCTATCTATTATGTAGTGACAGTAGACAAATAACTGTCCGGTAGTAGGACGATACCGTTAGTAGGGAATGCTACATCGTCCGGAGCACGGTTTGGGCAGTAACCGGTCTGCTCGCTATGGTATTACTCAAGAAAACAATACAACTGCCTCGGATCGACCTGACTACAAGGGACGGTCAAGGTCGAAACAGACAGGCCCGTTGCTGACGACTGTGCAAGCAATGAATGGCGTGTCGGTACGTGGAATGTTAGAGGTATGCAAGGTAAAGAATTTGAAATTGCGAATGTAATGTACGAAAGATACCTTGATAATCTGTGTGTATCGGAGACAAAGCGCAAAGGAAAGAATGCTGTCGAGATAGAGGATGGCAGCCTGGCACTATGGTCAGGAGTTGAGACGGAAGTACATGGCGCAAAAGGAGTTGGGATGATCATAAATGAAAGAGCGAAAAGATGTGTTAAACAGTACGAATTGGTATCTCCCCGGGTAATATGGGTTAGAATGAAAGTGGAGTTTCGAAGAATTCTTCTTATTGCATGCTATGCACCGGTGAATGTAGAAAGAGACCAGGAGCGTGAGAACTTCTGGAATGAGGTAGAGAACGTGTTGAACGTGTGTAAGCCAAACAAAAGAGTGATTATAGTGGGGGATATGAACAGATGGGTGGGTCAACAGAGAGAACATAGAGAACGTGTTCTAGGAAAGTTCGGCGACCAAAGAGTCAATGAGAACGGTGAACACCTGCTGAACATCTGTGTGGAGAGAAGCCTGTTTGTATCCAATAAGTGGTTTAAACATAAATATGTGCTTATGTATACATGGCAAAGAGGTGAATCTAAAAGTATGAGAGACTTGATAGTGTATGATGAACGGCTTAGAAACCTGGTGAAAGACACAAAAGTAATGCGCGGAGCGGAGTGTGGATCTGACCACTTTTTGGTTGCATCGAGAGTGTGTTTAGCGCAAAAGTGGGTCTGGAGAAGGAAAGCAAACGTAGTGCGAACGTCCAGAATTAGGGTTGAAAAACTAGTGGATAATGGTGCGAGAATTAAATACGCAGATGCTGTGAGTAAAGAGTTGAATGTAAATGAAACGGTGTGGAACGAACAAATAAAAGACACTGATGCTGAAAAACTCTGTTGTCAATTGTGCCGTGCGAATATGTGGAAGAGTGACTGTAGGTAGACAGAAAAATGTGCTTGGTGGAATGAGTCGTTAAAAAGGCAGTATGTAAGAAAAAAGATGCGTAAATGGCAATGATTGCTGCAAAAAATGAGAATCAGAAGAAGGGATTGTATGAGGTGTACAGATTAAGAAATAAAGAAGCGAAGGAGGCAGTGAGAATAAGTAAAAAGGAAGCAATGGCTGTGGAAGGAGAGAAAATGCAGAATGATTTTGAGGGAAACAAGAAACTCTTCTGGAAATGGGTCAAATTATAAAAACGTGGGCTAAAACAGAACGCTGCAGGAGTGATGAATGCTAGAAACGAATAGTATGGGACGATTGTGACGTGAGGAAATGCTGGCAAGAATATTTCGGAAAGCTGTACAGTAGTGAGGAAAGCAAGACTGAAGGGTTAAATAAGCAGAATATAGAAGAAATGATGAATGAAACTGAGAAGGATATTGGAATAATTTGAGGTAGGAAAAACGATAGGAAGGTTAAAAAACGCAAGGGAGCAGGCGTAGATGAAATCACTGGTGAAATGCTCAAGTGTGGTGGTACAAAGCTTATACGAAGATTGTGTGGATTATTCAATGTATGCATTATGTGTGGAAAAGTGCGGAGTGATTGTCAGAGCGCGATCATTGTACCATTGTATAAGGGTAAGGGGAACAAGAGTGATTGTAAGAACTACAGAGGAATAAGCTTGCTCAGCGTGCCTGGTAAAGTATTTGGAAGAATGCTGATTGATAGAGTACGAGAAACTACACAAACTAAGATGTGGGATGTGCAAGGTGGCTTCATGCCAGGGAGAGGATGTGTCGATCAGATAGTGGCTCTCCAGCAGGTGATCGAAAAGAGTTTAAAGGTTTAAAGGAAGTTGTACTGTGCGTTTTTAGATCTGGAGAAAGCTTATGACAGAGTGAATAGGGAGAAGCTGTGGGAAATATTAAATGAATATGGCGTAAATAAAGGTCTAATAAATGGAATAAGGGCAGTATACAACGGTAGTCGGGCATGTGTTAGGGTGAGAGGAGGTGTGAGTGAATACTTTAATATTGAGCAAGGAGTGCGACAAGGCTGTGTGATTTCACCGTGGTTGTTCAATGTATACATGGACAAATGTCTTAGACAAGCATGTACCGAGACAAGTGGTGTAATGGTTGGTGACGTAAATCTACGACTTCTGGTGTACGCAGATGACACAGTCTTATTAAGTTACAGTGCGGATGAGCTGCAAACCGCTCTGAGGAAGTTTGATACAGTCTGTGAAAGCATGGACCTAAAGGTAAACGTGAACAAAACTAAGATTGTGGTGTTAAATCGGGAAGGTGGAAAAGAGAGTAGAGTATTTACTGTGCAAGATGAAACTGTGGACCAAGTGGACGAGCTGGTATATCTCGATAGAATGTTTACTGCGGATGGTACAATTGAGAGCGAGATTCGGCGAAGGGTCAATGCTGGAACGAAAGTGATTGGAAGTATGTAGACGATAATGAGAAATGAAAGCATGAGCCTAGCTGCGTATTCGTCCCGTTAGTACTGTATGGAAGTGAGACATGAGTATGTCAAAAAAAGCACGAAAGAAAAATAAATGCCGTGGGTATGAGATTCCTGAGAAGCGCATGTGGTAAAACGAGAAGGGACAAGATAAAAAATGAATGCATAATGACGGAGTGTGGTGAGGAAAGGATAGATACAAAAGTTGTACATTACGTTGGTTTGGTCACATTGAGAGAACACACAACGCAAGATTAACGAAACAAATATATGTAGGTGAGGTTAGGGGAAAGGCCGGGCCTGGTAGGTCGCGTAAAACTTGGCTAAATGTTGTAGAATCTATGATAAAGGAAAGAAAGATAAGGAGTTTTAAAAACAAAAGGGCATGTCAGAGACTATGTATGAATCTTGCGGAAGCTAGGGAGGTATGCGGAGATAGGAAAGCATGGAGAAAGATTGTGAATGAAAAATAAATAAGAGACAGGGAATGTTTTGCCTACCTCTCAAGGGAATGACGTGAAGGTTAAGTAAGTAAGTGAATATGCATTATCTTGTAAGGATTAGTTTCGTTTACCATGGTAAACTGAGTACTAGCATACCATTTATAAAAACCAAAAACTCATGCAGTGCCTCTTCTCCATGTCTCCAAATCACAAATGTGTCATCTACATATCTATACCAAACTGAAGGTTTTTTAGGTGTATTTTTTAACGTTTCAAATTTTTCCACGTAAAAATTAGCTATAACGGGACTAAGGGAACTACCCATTGTTACACGGTCAATCTGTTCATAAAATTTACTATTCTACTGAAAATAAGTTGTAGTAAGACAGTGCTGAAAAGAGTGGTTATGTCCTTTGGAAAAAGATGATCAATGTATTCAATAGTTACTTTTAGAGGCACTTTTGTAAAAAGTGAAACAACATCGAAACTGACCATTATATCACCCTCTTCAACTTTGAAACTATGCATTTTTTCAACAAAGTCGGCAGAATTTTTAACGTAATGGGGTGTTTTTCCTATATGAGTTTGTAATAAAAATGTAAGATATTTTGCAAGACTATGTGTAGGAGAACCAATTGCACTAACAATAGGCCTTACTGGAATATTAGGTTTACGAATTTTTGGTAAACGATATAGTTTTGGTGAAATAGCTTCTGAGTTAGTTAGTTTATTTCTTCATAGTGGTTTTGAATTTAAGTATAAGGTGCTAAAGGATTAAAGTTTATTAGACGTTGACGAAAGTGCGGCGTTGTGTTGGAACTTGAAGATTATGTAATTGGAAATGAGTCAATGTTTGAATAGAATTTTCGTTAACAGAACAAATAAACTAGAAACTGTTTTATTGTTTATTTGACCTTTGTTTCTCTGTCATTACAGGAATATGTAAAAAATGATTTTGTAGATTTTGTATACTTTAATGTGAAATTCCGTAGATGTATTGATTTGTAGTTTAAATTACCGAATCATTCTTTTTTTTTTTAAATAAAATTTAAGCTCTAGTTGTGGAATTTATCCTATTGGGTTATAAGCTTTATAGTTTTTCTTTTTTATGTTGAAAAGTAACCAATTCGATTATGTGCACGCACTCTATTTGGAATTTCTGTAATTTTTGTCGTGATAATGGAATTGTCGTCATATCGTTGCCGCCTCATACATCGCACTGGCTTCAACTCCTTGACTTGACATTTGTAGTCAGTTGAAAGTTGCCTACAACCAAGAGTGTGACCAGTGCATAAAGTATCACTATTTCGAAAAAAAATTGAATCTATTTACCAATGCCTACAACTGAGTTACAACAACCAAAAAGGGAACAAAAGGGTTCCAGATTGCAGGAATCTGTCGGCTGAATCGTAATACGGAAATCCTGAGAACAAAAATTGGAAATCTCCAGATTTGCAAGCTGAATCTATTCAAAGACCTATCCCTGCCCCAGTGGCATACGACGAGAGGATATTGCAATAAAAAATAATAAAGTTTTAAAAAATATTCCTAGACCAGCACAATAGTCTTCATGGTCAAGTGACGAGGCAGATTCATAGATTGTAACCGTTTTTGATGTCAGAGCAACAGATGACGAAACTATACGGTTGAGAAACAAGTCACTTGTAGATTATCATACAAATCCTATAACGAGAGAATTGAGAAGCACCAATAAAAAGAAACACCAATCTAAAATTAAAACATACCTAAAACGAATGTGGCAGCAGTTAAGAACACCAATATAGAAAAATCCACGCAATGTAAAAACAGTTCCGAAGTCAAAAAGAAAGATAGCGATATTTGTTGAGTTTGTTGTGAGGTTGGAAAAAATGAGGTGTGGTGTATCGACCCATTCAGCATGTACTGAGTTAGGACGTGCAGAATTTTTTAATGTATACGTTATCATGCGGATATTATGACGCATTTATTGATATTACCTTCTTAAGTGGTCTATATTTCCCGTGGCGATCCATTTTTATTTTATTCTCATACTTTTGTTGATAGAAAATGTATCATAGAAACTTATCGCCAAAGGAAAGCTTTTAATTTAGACTACGTCTTGTTTTATTTACGAAAAACTCTTAGGTGGCCAGTATTAGAAGACCTTTTTCTAAATGTTAATCTGAAAGTGTTTGTGTATAATAAACGTTACTTTGTCTCTTTTAACAAAATTCTTCAAGGTGTCTAAGCTAAATTTACTACAATTCATTAGATAAAGTATATGCTACAAAATACAGCCTGCGAATTACGTTCCTAAATAAGTTGTAACGAAGCTAAATTCAAACATCTCTTTGGGAAATGATCTGACATGAGGCATACACTCATGAGAACATGAGGTAAATAAGAGATTAAAAAATATTTGTTAATGAAGCTTGATTTAATGGCCGCATCTTGTCATTAATAAAGAGTTTCAGGTTTTTTATTCTGTATATTGAAAGAAAAGTATTAAATTATCTATCGGACGTTTGAAACGGAACATAAGCAAAAAAAGTCAAAAGGTAGGTAGCACAAAAGTGAGTTATGCCAGGATATTTCTTTTCGGTTTTACCTTCCTCGTTCCATTTTTGAATTTTTGTGATCTGCCTTAGAAAAATTGCGCCCTTTTCTTAATAGCACACACATAGTTTTAGTGTAATTAATTAAATTCTACTCCCATGTATCAAAATGTTATGTACTATATCTGTTTGTCACGTAGTCGTGATTTTAGCGATTATTTGTCATTAGTTTCGAAACTATAAGTTACTCATTAATACCGGGCATCTGAAATGTAGATTAGTCCAAGGAAAGGAACGTGATAACGTTTAAATTTTGGGAACTTTTAGATTGTAACGGTTTTCTTTACGTATTTGAAAATATTTAAAATTACTGCTAATGGTAATCGTATTTAGAACCCTTATTTTGAGAACGGAAGAAATTTTTTGGGTTGTTTGACACATTGGCATCGATAGATAGTGGAATTCCCTCTTTACTGAGTTAGTTGGCAATTAAATAGTTCCGTTCTAAATAATAGTTGTTCGTATTTCTGTAAATTTTTTAATCACAATAATTATCGTCGTTAAAATTGCGTCATTGGAAAATTACATGCGTACTGAAATTGTTATTTTATATTCAAATGTAGTGCCGTAAAGCGTTTGGGTGACAGGCTGCGCAAATTTTAATGTCCAAAACGAGGTAACTACACAATTAGACGTATCAACGTGTGGATACGTTCAGTAATTTAAAATTTAAAGAAAACAAAATTAAAAAAATGACAACACAAGCTTATCAAATTGATTATAGTAATTAAAAATTAAATAAAATATGAACCTGATTAATTCCGAAAGGCTTTCCTAAAATAATGCAGGTTTTCTAATGCGTAAAAGTTAAATTGCGAAATAATAATTATTTTCGGTCGTATTTTAATTAATGTAATTTCAAAGAGAAAGAGAAAGGTAAAAAAATAAAATTTAATCAATTACACCAATATTCAAATTCAAAATTTAAAGATATGGAACTAAACTGCCGTGCGTAGGTTTGTTTGATAGTTAATACGTCATAAAAGTTGAAAGATAAAAATAATGGCCGACAGCTGAGAACAAAGCGGTAGTTAAAGGAATAATCGGGTAAGCGAGTTATTTGAGTATTTAGCCGAGATGTGAACCTGCGTAATTAGGCATTTTAACCCCGATTGTGATAACTTCAATTACTCCATACCCCCAACCACTAAGCACCAACACCCTTTCCCTTTATCAGTTTCCCTGTTTCTATTGCCATTTTATAACGTAACATGATGCTTACTCTCTGCTAAGTTTACCTTTTCTTTTGACCAAGTTATAACTTTCTGCATATACTTTGTGTTCGATACTACTTGTTATACGCACACGTTATAATTTTTAATTGAAATGGAGTATATTAAAATTATCTCACACAGGCATATATTTTGGTGCGAAACGTAACTGTTCTTTTTTTTGTCATCTCAAGTATTATGGGTTCATTATTTGCTATAGCTCGTTCGTTTTCCGTTGGTGGAGACTACCTGCTAGTTTTGGTTGCTGAAACCCTGGTAATCAACTTAAATTAAGCTTCGGTTCATTGAAAATAAGATTTTTGGAAAGAATAGAGTGGCGTTACATGTATTATTTGATACGTTTAATATTCATACTTCTAGCAATCATTAAAAATTTATTTTCTAAAATAAAGCAACAAGAAAAATATAAATAAGGGGTAGATATTACATGTAAATTTACATTTACTTAAAACGAAAGTGAAAAGTAAAATTCTATTAAATATCAATACTTATGTGTGACTGAAAACGTCGTGCAAAAATTTTAAAATTGCATTTATTGAAGCAATGACATCCATGGACACGTTGATGATGTTAGCGAAGGTCACATTAATTTTTGTACTAGGGAAATACCGAGAATCCCAATATCAGCCTATTTTGGTACGAAATATAGCGTCTTATTTAGGTGGTTGGAGAAAAAATACTTGTAAGTATTGTAAATGACTTTTCGTACTTGTCTATGTAACGTTTGATTAGTGATCGTAGACATTTTAAATGTTGATAAAGACTTTAAGAGGTTCGAAAGAACATGTTATATAAATATATATATATATATATATATATATATATATATATATATATATATATATATATATATATATATATATATCATCATATAAATAGCTAGTATAACATATTCTGTAAACAATAGTCAAACGTCAAATATTAATTGCTTCATCAAATATATCCCATGGAAGCTTTCATATTTGTTATTATTGTAATTTATCAATTCTTAGAGATGTTAGTTATCTTAAGTAAATGAATGATTGCTATAAAAGACGCTGCATTGATAACAATAGTTAGAGTTTATATTAACTTATAGTTAGTGAGGTCTCAGGTTTTAATTGTAATAATTTAATTTTAAATAAACCTTATTTGCAATAAAAACATAATTGGTGCTGCGAACAGGATACCCAAACGGCTCTATATAATATAACGTAGTGTCGGCGATTTTGGTAAGAATATCCTTCGAGAATCCTGAACCGCTGTGGTACTTCTCAACTGCAAGGCATACCTGAGATGCTATTAGCAACCTTAGTCTTGTACGTAATAACATCCCCTTTCTTTCTTTCTTTTTACAATATACGTGTTGGAATCTTTTATGACTGAATTCCCCAATAGATCACCTATAAGAATATCTAGTCATTCAAGTAACTCCGATCCTGATAATCAATTAATTAATAATCAAATAATAATGGTAAGTTATACTGAAATAAATATTGCTAAAGAAATGATACCTCAATATGAAGGGGGAAATAGAAACGTATCATTTCATACAACAGTGTGAAAAATGTATAACTAATTATAGAAATAATTCACCAGGTCACGAAAACTGTACATTAAATAAATTGTTGTTGGAAATTTGCTGCTCCAAATTAGTTGGTACTGCTAGGGACACTTTATTAATTTCAAATTGCTTTACTTGGGATAAGGTAAAGAAAACATTAATAAATCGTTTCGGCGACCCTAGAAACGAAACATTATTAGAAAATGATTTAATAACGTGTATTCAATTAACAAACGAAACTTACGATGAATATTATGAAAAAATTAAAAGTAAATTGCAACAGTTGTTAGAACACATAACCATAAATGAAACAGATGTTAACCTTAAAAATTATAAAACTAATGCTTATACAAAAAAGGCTTTTTTTCACCTACATAGCAGGTTTATTAGAACCATATAGGTTTTTTATATCTTATAAAAATGTAGAATCACTAGAAGGTTGTGTACTTCAGTTAAGAACCTATGATAATTGTAAACAACAGGTCAATTTTCTAAACTTTGTTCGACAACTAGACAATTCAATAATTTCTCGAATAAAACTCAACAACCAAAACAGATTCAACGGGGAAACGCAAATTATTTTTATAAACCTTCACCACAATTTACAAACCGCGATCTAGGTCAAAATCAATTTTCGCGTGGTCCGATACATTTTCAGACGAGACCAGTGTTCACAAATTATCCTACAAATTCGCAAGTATCTGGCAAGAAGGAACCTGAGTCAAAACCAACCCCGATGTCAATATCCACACGAAATACTGGCAGACCAAATCAACAGTCCATTAATTCACGCAACCCTTCGAACTATTTTCGAAGCACGGGCCTCCGTAATTTTCATTCCGAAGAACTTTGCAATCTTCAAGACGATGAACAATCAATAGCAATAGTGGAAAACAACGAAGATAATGAAGAAGATTACCAGAACCCTGAAACTTTTGAATTCACTGAAAATTTTCCTGAAACTCTATTTGAATCCACTGAAAATTTTCGAATACTTGCCTCGGAACCACAAATTTAGATTTAGATTCGCTAACAAGCAAACCAAAACTACCATTCATAACGATTACTAGTTTAAAATTAAAGATTTTAATAGATAGCGGAGCTTCTAATTCAATAATAAATCGGGGTATCGCCTATGAACATTTAAAAGAATTTTTTTTAAACCATTTACTGTTAAAAGTTTAAATAACACGATAACCGATAATCAGAATGTATCATATCCTATTTTAAAAGAATTTGGACTTGATAACAAAATTAATTACAATGGCATGACACATTTGACGCATTAATAGGAAGTGAAGATTTCCAAAAACTTAAAGCTACGATTAATTATAATAATCAAACATTAGAGATAGGTAATTCTAAGATACCGTTTTTTATGGAACTAAACCCGAAGAATTTTAAACCAGTAAAACAAATTGAAAAAAACAGTATTAGAATTCCCGTAAATGAGGATCGAGGACAAGTTATAATCCCAGAAATTAAATTAGACAATTACATTATTGCAGAATCAATTGCCGTTGCAGAAGAAAATGGCATTTGCACTATTCCTTTTGAAGAAGAGCGTGAAGTAAAAATAAATTTTCAACAGCAATACGAGGTAGAACTTATTACCAATGTTGATTTAGTAAATCCAAAAATTCAAAATTTTAAGATTGGTATTCCAAATGTGTTTCGAACTAGTCATCTTAATCTAGAAGAAAAAACAGATCTTTGTGCAAGAAATATAAAGACACCTTTTACAACGAAAATTGTGACTTAACTTTTACCAACGCTGTAAAACACAACGTCAGAACAAATGATAACGAACCAGTTTATTGTCAATCATTCCGATACCCACATTAATTGAAACATGAAATCCAAAATCAAATTCAAAAACTGCTTGATAACAAAATGATTAGACCAAGCATTTCACCTTATAGTTCACCAGTTTGGATTGTACCGAAAAAACCAGATGCGAGCGGTAAAAAAATGGCGACTTGTTATAGGCTAAATGAAAAAAACGGTTGAAGACAAATATCCACTCCCACGAATTGACGAAATATTGGACAATCTAGGAAAATGCATGTACCTTTCTACCTTAGATCTTGCCCACGATTTCCATCAGATAGAAATGGATCATGATTCTATCGAAAAAACTGCAATTTTGGTAAACAATGGTCATTTCGAATACGTTCGAATACCGTTCGGGCTTAAAAACGCCCCGACTACGTTACAAAGGGTAATGGATAGTATTTTACCACCATACCTATATAAATTCTGTTTTGTATACATGAACGGTATTGTAATCTTCTCAAAATTACTTCATAAACACTTAGTACACATTAGACAGATATTTCATAAATTAAGAGAATATAATTTAAAAGTTCAACTAGATAGTTTGGAATTTTTGTGTAAAGAAGTAGCCTTCCTAGGACACGTAATTACACCACAAGGTATAAAACCTAACCCCGCGAAAATTAAATCTTTAGAAGAATACCCACTTCCGAAAACAGTTACAGAAATATGAGCTTTCCTTGGACTTCTAGGATATTACAGAAGATTTATAAAAAACTTTGCTAAACTTGTGCAACCATTTACCAAATGTCTTGAAAAGAATTCAAATATTGATGTCACAGATCAAAATTATTTCCAAACATTTTATCAATGTAAGGAATTACTAACCAATGCACCAGTATTAACGTATCCAGACTTTGAAAAAGCGTTTCATGTTACAATCGATGCATACAATGTAGCCATAGGAGGAGTATTATCACAAAATAACAAACCAATTGCATTTTACTTTAAATAGTGCTGAACGCAATTATTCAACTATGGAACGTGAATTGCTAAGTATAGTAGAAACCACGAAACATTTTAGGCCATACATTTACGGAAAACAATTTATAATAGAAACAGATCATAAGCCGCTAGTTTGGTTATTTTCCCTTAAGGATCCAAATTCCAGACTAGTTAAATGGAGATTGAGACTCGAAGATTTTGATTACAAAATACAATACAAGAAAGGCAAAGAAAATTTAGTAGCCGATGCGTTATCGCGAATCGAAATAAATACAAGGGAAACCTCAAACGATACAGAACTAGACCTTATGGCAATAATCCCAAATGTCGACGAAAACCCTTCGTCCGATGATTTAGAAGAATCATTGAACAGACAACAAGATGATCAATCGAATAATACACAAAATACATCTACTGAAAATCCAATATTCTCAGTACCAATCTCTGAGAATCTAGTAAATCATTTTATGTATCGACTAATCTTAAAACTAGGAAATCAATATAAAATAGGATATCAAAGACCATTCTTAAAACATAACCATGTTGTTACAACTAGGCAAGGTAACGAACTGGAAAACATTTTGCGAATGTTAAAGGAAATCATAGTTCCAAAAAATTTGTACGAAATATACTTTAAAGATAAGGAATTAGAATCTAAATTTTTAGAAATAACAAGTAATTTATTCAATAACAAAATAAAATCTGTTAAAAGCAACCTTCTAACAAAAGATATAGAACAATCGAATTAACAATTCGAAGTAATAGATAGATATCATTCTAATAACCACAATGACATACTAGAAACCTATAATCACTTAAAAACTAGATATTACTGGCCTAACTTAAAAACCACGATAAACAAAGTAATTAACGAATCCGAAACTTGTAACGTTAGTAAGTACGATAAAAATCCATATAAAATTCAATTTTCTGGACCTTCACTCGCAAGAAAACCTTTCGATGTAGTACACATAGATGCATTTAGTTTCGAAGGAAACAAATTTTTAACAATAATAGACGCACCAAGATTAACAGTGTTAAATAAGTTGTGACATTATTTTTCGCACCACGGTTACCCAAAGAAAATTGTTTGCGACGAAGGAAAGGAGTTCAAGAACAAGGTCTTTCAAGAATATTGCGCTTTATTCAAAATGGAACTGCATTTCACTACTAACTATAACAGTAACAGTAACTCTCCAATAGAAAGAGTACACTCCACCATTTTAGAAAAATTATGAATTATCAAGATTGAAAATAGTCCCCAAAATTCAATGATATCGGCCGTATTAATGTACAATCATTCTATACACTCTACAACGGGTTATACACCTTTTACTCTACTGTACGGGCCTTACGAAAAATTAAATGCAAATGAAATTGATTTAAACAAAACTGTGTATGAAAACTACAACAAAATGCGAAAAACCGAATTGTTACCCTTCTACGAACACTTATATCACAAACAATTAGCAAAGGGCACTAAGACTCTAGAAAAGAAAAATAGTGATAGAGAATCAACCATTGAAATGAATGTTTACACGGCAAAGAATTATAGAAACAGGTCGGTGCTTTGATAAAGTAAATAACACATCCGTTAATAAAAATAAAATCAAAGGGCTCAGAGAAAATTCAAATAGACCAGCGAACATACACACAAGAAAAATGAAACGTATTAAAAAGAAATTTTGTTTGCATGATTTGCCTGGCAATCCAGAACCAGGGCCTTCAAATTGAAAAATTTAATACAAATGGGTACATTATCCAGGACATAGGCCCGCCAAATTAGTATATCATTATCATAAGCTTTACTTATATATTAATATAATAGATTTAGAATTAAGTTATTATCAAATATTAAGTAAGGTAGTAATTTTAGACACAAATTCAAACGTCATGATCCAGAAATTAGTCCATGTGTTAAAAGAAAGTTGTAAGTTAATAGAAAAACAATTATCTAAACTTAAACATAAAAGAAAACGTGGTCTTGCTAATATTATTGATACAGTAATAAAATATATTACTGGCAACCCTGACAACAACGATTTAACTGAAATTAATAAAAAATTCTCATTTTACTATATAAAAATCAAGATAAAATTATTCAACAAGTAGATAAATACACTTCATTTGCTAATAACATCACTGAAAGGTACTCCAAATACTTAAATACAATCCAGAACAACACTGATTTATTTGTTAATGAATTAAACAAGGTGAACAATATTCTTGACACAGTTAATTATTCAATACAATAATTATTTAAGTTCCAAATTATTGGTCATCCTTCAAACTATTGAAAGAATAATTTCTTTAATAACAAATCTCGAAATTATGTCTGATATAGAAATAATTGAAATTATCGACCATTTAAAATTAGCTGACTTGACTGTAAACTAGAACCAAAACATTTAAAAAACTTGAAATCCTTAAAAGAAGAAGCTGAAATGTTAAATACTGATTCAAAAATTAATCCTTTAGTGCATGTTATACATTTATCTATAACTACTATTGTAATTATTTTATTAGTCATGTTTTGTATTTTGATCTACGTATTTAGAAATAAGATACGTAATAGAATTAGGAAACAAAGACTGGATACAGAAGTGATTCCTTTAAAACAGATAACTTAGCAGAATGAGGACATTCTGTCTTAAGGGTAATGGAGTTATATTCTCCGTATTTTTGTATAATATATATCATTGTATAAATAGCTAGTATAACATATCATTCTGTAAACAATAGTCAAACATACACATACGTTATATCTTAGAATTATAAGTCAAAAAAGGAAAAAAAAAAATTTAATCCAATCTATAGCCAATTGAAAGTTTATCAATCAACTCAATGCAAGAACAAAACTATCAAAATTATGCGCTAACGCATAGAAGAAATTATATTAACCGGATTATGGTAAAATGCTTAAAAACAGATTGTCTCTCATATTGTTACGTTACTCTGCAACGAATCTTGAAAAAAATATACTCCCTTCGCAAGCAAAAAAAAGACTAAATCAACAGGCAGATAAAGAAGCGGGGTTACAGCTTAAATGGAAAAACTTCTAGTTCATTAACCTATACATATATTATAAATAAAATGTAACAACATTTTTAATTATTTGTTTGATTTGGATTAAATTTTACCGTTTTAACCTTAATGCTGTACAACTTAACATACACTCAGGTACGTTTGGTTGCCTACACTCTTTTACATAACAAAGCTATTTTTAAAGTTTCTAATCTCTTGCTCTTGTTTAACACACGTTTGGATAGTTGATAGATAACACTCTTTCTTTTCATAAAAGTTTTGCATTTGTTAATACTAGATGTTTTGTTGCTGAAGCTTCCCTTTAATAAGTCTCTAATTTAATTTCACTTCTCGCAATAAGGATATTTAAAAATGAATTGCTTAATTAGAAAAAGTTTCTGCTCGAGAGTATACATTATTACCTTCGCCTAGTGCGATTTTGAAACTTACCATTCACATAAATGTCACGAAAAGCTCACCCTCTATCTTTGAAGGTATGTGAATTATTATTCTGTGGCCTTTCCTAATGGTTTATTATAATTTTCAGCTTGTAGTTGTTTTCGTTCTGGGGGTTGTCTTTACCATCTGTGCCTGTTTATGTGTAAATTACCTATACACATTTGGTTCACTGCGTAGAAGAATAACTTACGTAGAACATCAACCATTAACTTACTCCCATGTTTTATATATGTAACCTATACCCCGATTCCTTTCTACTCGATTCCGTAATATTAAAACAAGAAAACTATTAGAATAGCCCCTTTCTCACTAAACTATTATTTATCTGACACCTTATCTGAAATCCGTTTCTTCTCCTCATTTTCCTCTGTTTTTTTTGGTGTGCTTTTATAATTAGAACTGTTAAAAATAATGTATTACAATGTTACTAAATTTCTTACATTTTTTTTATTTTATTAGATCTTTAATTTTTGTGTAGATTATTCTTTTAACCACTGGTTTATTATCAGCTTTCGGCCATTATTTTTTTCAAACACACCTGCGCACGGTAGTTTAGTTCCATATCTTTAAATTTTGAATTTGAATATTTTTTACCTTTCTCTTTGAAATTACATTAATTAAATTTTGTTCGGAAATACGTCCGAAAATAATTATTATTTTGCAATTTAACTTTTACGCATTAGAAAACCTGCATTATTTAAGGAAGTTGTTTCCCAATTAATCAGGTTCACATTTTATTTAATTTTAAATTACTATAAAATAATTTCTTCGTTACTTTCAACCTTAAACTAAATTACCTTAAACTAAACAATTTAATAAGCTTGTGTTGTCATTTTTCTTATTTTGTTTTCTTTAAATTTTCGTTACTGAACGTATCCACACGTTGATTTATCTATTTGTCTAATTGTGTAGTTAATTCGTTGTGGACATTACAATTCGCGCCAGCCTCTCACCGAAGCGCTTTACGGCACTATATTTGAATATAAAACAACAATTTTAATACGCATATAATTTTCCAATGACGCAATTTTAACGACAATAATTATTATGATTAAAACATTTTACACAAATACGAAAAACTATTATTTACAACAGAACTATTAAATTCTCAACTAACTTAGTAAAGAGGGAATTCCACTATCTATCTATGTCAATGTGTAAACGAAATTTTAATTTAATACTGTAATCTAATCTGGATAAACAACCCAAAAAAATTATTCCGTTCTCAAAATAAGGGTTCTAAATACGATTACCATTAGCAATAATTTTAAATATCTTCAAATACGTAAAGAAAACCGTTGCAATCTAAAAGCTTCTAAAATGTATACGTTATCGCGTTCCTTTCCTTGAACTAAACTACATTTCAGATGTCCGGTACTAATGAGTAACTTATAGTTTCGAAACTAATGACAAATACTCGCTAAAATCACCACTACGTGACAAACAGCTGTAGTACATAGCAATTCGTTACATGGGAGTAGAATTTAATTAGTTACACTAAAACTATCTGTGATATTAGGAAAAGGGCGCAATTTTTCTAAGGCAGATCACAAAAATTCAAAAATGGAACGAGGAAGGTAAAACCGAAAAGAAATATCCTGGCATAACTCACTTTTGTGCAACTTACCCTTTGATTTTTTTTGCTTACATTCCGTTTCAAACGTCCGACATATAATTTGATACTTTTCTTTCAATATACAAAATAAAAACCTTAAGCTCTTTATTATTGACAAGAGGCGGCCATTAAATCAAACTCCATTAACAAATATTCCTTAACCCTTATTTACCCCATGTTCTCATGGGTGTATGTTTCATGTTAGATCACTTCCCAAAGAAATGTTTTACCAAGCCCCTCCTTCATTGTTTCTCGTTTGAAGATGAAAAGTGTGGCCGTTTTTGCTATAATGAGGTCTGTAATATATGCCGTTCCCCGTTATCTTCTAGAAATTCGTATCCAGTATTTGAGACCTAAAATGTTACTATTAACTGAATTTGTCTTTTCGGAAAACAACAATATAATTTTGTATTATAATGGTGAGAGGCAACGTAGAAAACGTTTTTTTTTTGCATGGACAAATTAAAGTAGTCGAACTAATCCTTTGAATATATAGAAAATATTAAAGCTAATTCCCACAAAATTAGAAAAGGGCCGAAAGAAAAATTTAGCAGAAGTGCACTAATAAGGAAAATTAATACAATTCAAGAAGAGGTATCGTTTAATTATACAAATATCAAGAAAAATAAGTACTAAAATAAAAATTCACAAAATTTAGACTCGCATGAAAACAAAACCACATTGCTAGGGTTGCATATAATGAAACAAATAGTATGATTTCGTTTATTAAATTCGTACCAAATAAGAACTGTAAGCCGGTCGAATATGCACATTAAAACAACATACTAAAATTTAGTTAAGAAAGACCGAATCTTCCTGTATACAAAATATTAACCATTCACAAAATTAACTAATGTAACAAGCTCAGTAAATTTGTCTTTCTCCGCTCATAAATTAATCATTCTCACAGTA
>JARFJB010000928.1:1377500-1425000 GCA_036346205.1 Vesta saturnalis | reverse complement strand
TGTAAGGTAGTTTCTCGAAATACATGTGGATTTTCTGCAGACCACGTACGATAATTTTGGCTATTTATGTAACCGGACAGATGAAACCAAGCTTCATCAGAAAAAAAAGATACATCCAGTAAATCATTGTTCATCGTATTGTTGAACTATTGACAGTAGTTTACTCTAAGCTGAAAATCTCTATCTCGCAACTGTTGTAATACCGACACCTTGTACGGGTACAAATGTAAATTCTTCTTTACTGCAGTGTGGACACTTCCATAGGATACATCTAAAAATTATTTATGTAAAATTATGTTTGTATGGTAAAATTTTTCATACGTGTCTGTGCAGTTAGTTTTCGCAAAGATTTATTGGGGCTTGCATTCATCCTTGCTTGGATATCTGCTAAGGTGTCCTCTGTTAAGACAGTAGCCGAAGCTTCACGTTTTAAAACACTACCAGTTCCCATGAATCGAGCTATCAATCGATTACGATGTTGACTAAATGTTTCGTAACTAATATTTTCATTTGGGTACTCAACAGTAAATTGATCGATGCATGATTGCAATGAATAATGCCATTGCCCATTACCCATTTTTTGTTTATTATAATAGGTATGTAGTTAAGTTTATTTATCATTTTATTACAATAGTTAGTTAAAAAATTTAACTTGTAGGTCCACATTTCAAAACGATTTTGGTTTCGGTTTATCAAGAAAGGTTCCTGATATGCGTATATAAGTAGCTTTAAAACCGAATAGAATATGTTTAAGGTTTTAAAAAAAAGCGGATATAAAAGAGTTTTGTGTTTACGAGAGCAATTTAAAATATCTAGAATGAATTTTGGAACCTGAAACACAATTCTAAACATTATTAAATCATATACTTTAATAAATAATAAAATATTTATGTTGACCAAATGTTTTTGTATTTAAATTTGTGTTTTAATTACTTGGATAGAGACATTCATGTAGTAGATTTTATGATCTTCAAAATAGTTTATATGAAGTTTTACTCTATCTTTTACGGTTTTGACGTAAAACGTGGTGGACACCTAGAAGAACAAATATCGCAATAAGAATAATGCGTCTTTAAAGCCATGCTTTATAAAATTTAAATATTTTATACTTTTAAAATATAAAACAAACCTTTACAAACATTTTTTGTATTAAAAGTTTTTTAGTAACTTTAAAAATAAACGCCTTACAAAGGAAAAATATACAAAATGCCTACTCTCTTAATGCAAATAACGCCGCGAGTGACGTCATGCGCATAACGGACGAAAAACTGAACACGGGAGCATCCGGTCCTGAGCAGGACGGAACATACCGTAAATGATTGGTACAATAGGTGTCGCGAAGTGTGCACCGAGAATGTATCAGTAAACCGACGAGGAGCGCTAATTGGTACGCCAGATGACCCGGTCCAAGGTGATAGAGCTCCTGTTTTTACAAAGGTTATCAATTATTTTAAATATCTATTGAACATTTTTTGTCTGCTTAACATTAATTACATAATTGAGATGGTCATAATAACAATTATTATGTATTATTAGTAAGTAGTAATTGCTGTACTCGTTGACGAACGTCTGTGACAAACTTTTAAAATCTAAACGTTCGGTCCATCTCAATCTTATTGTTTGTTTACGATCTGTCACTCAAAGAAGCAGTAGTCTCCGCCAACCGGAAACGAACCAGCTATATGATAAGTAAATCTAGTGTACAAACGATCTACTCGTTTGTTGCAGTGTGAATGAGCGGAAATACGCCACTATAGTACTGTCATTACGTTAGTGCATTTTGTGAATGATTAATATTCTATATACAGGGAGATTCTAAGTACTTGGTCTTTTTAAATAAATTTTAGTACGATATTTTAATATGTTTATCCGGCAAATCTAGAGCTCTTATTTGGTGTGAGCTTTAATTTTGTGAATGGTTAATATCTTTCTTTAAAATAAATTTGTAATAAATTTAATAAGATATTTTAATGTGTACAGGTTGGCCAACTAAGAATGCTAGGTACTGTATCTGGGAAACTATACATCGTAGAGGCTTGCGGAAAAAAAACTTATTACTAAAACGGCCAATATAAAAACCTGGAAAATATTTTCATGTTTTTGAAATGGCCGCTAGGGGGCGTAACTGCAATCTTGAATCTAAAAAAGTGATGTGAATTCTGCTATATTAACCTAATAAACAATAACTGATCTTTGAAGTAGAGGTTAATCTGAACTTTTTTTGTTTGGCACTTTTTGACGTATCTATAAAAATAAAGTGGTGGGGGGTATTCAAAGGTTTCTACATCAAATTTCATTTAAAATGTTACCCCATTTGCCCTATTTTGCTTTTAAACCATTTTAATATAATAGTTATCCCAATGAGTCATATTTACATACAGAAATTTACTTATATCTAACTTATTTGGATATTCTATTTACTCGAAAACTATGGTAATTTTTGGATTATATGACCCGAAAAACATAAAGTTACATTAACTTTAACTTAAACACAGTCAACAATGAAAAATACTATCTCATAGCTGGCGTTCAAAATGTCCATAACCTATCTTCTCGACACTTAGTTAATTTGGACCAACAATGTTAATCTATGTGGCTACACTTTCTTTTAAGACAAATGTAAGCTACTTTTTCACTAATTGTTTAGTATTCTTCTTCATACTTTCATAAATTATATGAATCTTTTTAACATTGTCTTTATCGTTAACTTTAATCATATAATTTATTTCATCACACATGTTACTAATGCGTACCATTTTCCTTGATTTTAGAATAGAAGCAGATCATGCTCCCAGAATAGGCTTTACCTATTCCAAATGGATATGATGGACAATACTATAGAAAATACATAATTCATATCTTCCCAAGATAATCGGAAACAACTACTGTGAAAATTTCTATTGTACAAACATGCGTAAAATGTAATAATTGTAAAACTTGATTCATTTAGCTCACAATGTGCTGTACAATTACATATGTACTCATTTATACGTTATTATGAACTTATGTAACATGCGATTTTACATATATGTTTACTTAATTTTATTACACTAACTCTAATTTTATTATAATCTTTGTTATGAACTTTATTTCTTTATACCTATTATATTTAACACTTAAACATATCACTCAAATATATATATATATATATATATATATATATATATATAATATATATATATATATATATATATATATATATATATATATATATATATATATATATATATATATATATATATATATATATATATATATATATATATATATATATATATAATATATAGACCGTTCATTCCTTGTGGAATATTGGTCCCTTTTTTTGAAAGCTCTTCGATTCTAATTCACGGTGAATCACTCCGTATACTCTTTTGGGTGTTTTACTTTTCTTTTACAGGTTGTGACTTGTTTCCTTATTGTGTTAGCCCACTCTTTTCTGTTTCTGGCTAGTGTTCTCCAGTATTGTGCGTTTATCTTCTTTATATTCTCGTGTACTTGCTTCTCTCATTTTATTCTGGGTTTTCCTCTGGGTCTGTTCTCCATTGGTCTTATAAGTTCTTTGTAGGTATCCGAACCAGTTGAGTAGTCTTCCTTTTTTTATAATGCTGACAATGCCTTCTCCTTCCAAAATGTCTTTTACTTCATGGTTCATTAAAATTCTAATTTCTCCTACTTGTATCTTTTTTGGGCCCATTATTCTCCTGATAGTAGGATCCGTTACTTGCTTGTATGCACTAGGCTATTTCTGTGCTTCTATCGTTCTCCGCCTTAACTAGTGTCCCTAAATACCTGAAGTTTTTTACTCTTTCAAAGTTATTGCTCCCTATTTCAATCTTCTTTATGTACGTATTTTGTTTCCTCGAACGTATCTTATACTTTGATTTATTTCCGTTTAACGTAAGTCCCCTTTTTTTGCTTCTTTTTCCAGTTTTATCAACGCTTTCTCTAGGCTTTCTGTATTCCTTGTTAACACTTGTTTAATTGTTCCTGTGAATTATTCGTAGGTGGATGCACCCACTTCATTACCTCTGCCATCTACAATTTCTAGGTTTTCTTCTTCTTCTATATCTTTATTTGAATAGAGTTCTCTGAAGTGCCTTTCCCACGTTGTTTTGTTAATTTCATTTACATTTTGTCGTTTAATTTACCCAAAAAGCTTTCTATTGTCTTTGTTATTCTCTTCGAGTTTTTTCATCTGTTCATTAATCCAGGTAATCTTTTTCTTTTACAAAGCTTCCTTGTCTCCTGTTTTAGTTTATTGTATCTTATTGCTCGTTTAATCCTCCTTCTCGTAGCCATCTATTTATTGCTTTGGTTTTCTCCTTTACCATGTCTTGGCACTCAAACCAGTCTTTTTTTAACTTTGTGTCTTTTTTGCCCTAGCGTTACTTCAGTAGTAGCAATTATATAGTCTCTTATAGCTTTCCATTCTTCTTCTATATTGTTATCACTGTCCATTGACAGGGTTTCTTTCATCACATGCTTGTAGGTTTTTCTTGTCCGTGTTGTTTAACTATTGTAGGTTCCACTGTTTGCTCTTCTTTGTTTTGTTTGTTTCTCTGATTATTTTCATTTTCATCTTTATGATTACAAGTAAATGATCAGTTCCATCCTCCGCTCCTATAAACGGTCTTACATCATGTATAGTTCTTTGCCATTTCTTTGCTATCAGCGCATGGTCAATTTGATTTCCATCTTTTCTGCCTGGTAGCATCCAGGTTATCTTATGTTGTCTCTTGTGTTTAAACTTTGTGCTTATTATAAACGTGTCGCATGTTGCAGCTAAATTACATAGCTTCTAATATCATTTGTTCAATTATGCACGGTTTCTTTCTCTGCTATCATTATAATTTTCCTTCCCGATCTTGGCATTGAAATCTTCTACTATCATCATTATGTCATTTGTGGGTATAGCCTCGATTACTTCTTCTAACTTCTCATAGAATGCAGCTTTGCCTTCATCTTTTGTTTCTTCTGTGGGAGCATATACGTTTTAATATAGTTAGCTTGCTTGTTTTGAATTTGCATGTATGCTATTCTTCTGTTTACCGCTTTAAATTGTATGATTTTATCCCTGAGTTTACCATTTATTATGCAGGCTACTCCGTTTTTAGCTTGTTTGTTTTCTCCTGAGTAGTAAAGTGCGTAGTTTCCTTTGTCAATTTTACCTTCTCCTTTCCATCCTGTCTCTTGGAGTGCTAGGATTTCTATTTTATACCTTTTCATCTCTTGTACCACTTAGTTCTTTTTACCCGCTGATAGTAATGTTTTAACGTTCCAGATTTCTATTCGTATTAAGTTCCTTTTCTACTCCGCATTCGTTATGCTATTCGTTGCGGTCATCATCCAATTTCCTACTGTTTCTGTTATATTTACTGTTTGAATTTCTTTCTGTTCCCGCTTTCCAGTCTCATGAATTTTTTTGCTTGTTCGAGGGTATGCGATTCATCATTCCACTACCACAGTTCCTGTTCTATCCATATTTTCTTGAAACCTACCTTTACTCTTTCCCCTCTGTTCCTTCCAATTCTGCTTGTTTTTTAGTTTTGGATTGAATTTTTGTGCTTGCTTTGTTATGTCATTGTCTATGTATATTCTCGTATATTTTGGTTTGATTTTGTTTTTCAGTACCATTTTCCATTGTTCTATTCTTTCAAATTTAACCAGAACTAAAGGCTGCCTGTTATGTGGTTTAATTAACTTTAATTAACTTAATACTGTTGTTTCTGTTTGCAGTTTGTTCCTCAGAGAATCCTGGATTCCACCCTTGAAGTCCACTACTTTAATTGCAATGTTCAGCTCTTTCTGCTTTTTCTTCTGTTTTTCAGTATTCGCTTCTAATATTATGATTCTTCCTAGTAGTTCCACTTTAGATTTCTTCAGCTCTTGTAGGTCTTCTTTTAGTGTGTGCTGCTCTTCAATTCTGGTACTTCTGCTTTCCATTCTATCCAGTTTTCCATTTGTCTAGTAGTAATTTTTCCATTATTGGTTACTACTTGTATTGTTTTAGATTCTGGATCAAAGAAAAGAAAAAAAACGCCCTCTGTTCGTAATCGTAAATTTACCGCATCAATAAAATAAAAAAATTACAATAGTAGTATGTAAAACACTCTCGAGTTGCAATCATAAAAAAGTAGAATGAATGAACAAAAATAAAAAGACAGAAAAATTTCGTTTTAGTCGTGGTATAAAGAGAAAAATTTGTTATCCTTGTTAAGACACAAATTTAAATTGCATTTAGAGCATTTTATGTACATGCATCTTTTACAGTTCCTATTTTTACAACGGCTTCTCTTTTCTTGCCACTTTGGCAAGTGATTAATGCCATCCTCTCTAATCTTGTGTTGGTCGCCGGGTTGCTGAAAATTTTGTTTTTTTTTATTTCTTCTTGCGTGGAAGTTGTACAACCCCTTTTTAGTGTTACGTTTCTGCCGATAGTACAAAGTGTTCTTCCAACTTCCTCCCTAAATTGTTTTTGTGACATGCCGTTTTTTCCTTTTAATTTGGCGGCTTCACAATACGTAATCTAACGATTAATGACAGCTACAAAGTTGATATCACATGGACTGTTTTGGTATCTTTACAAAAAAGAGAAGACATCAAACAGCCGTCAATGACAGCACAATACTCTTCAGTACATCCTGTGCCTTTTCTATTTATGTCAGCTAAATATAGATGTTTGAGGTCAGGAAATCCGTTTCTTTTCACTGTGTCAAGGCTATATATGTTCCTGCTTTTCAAATAAATGGAAAGTTGGTACTGAAGTAAAATAATTATCAGCATACACCTTATAACTTTAAGATTGTGGCACCTCTCTGGTCAGTCTGGCAACAATGTTACTTGACGCACCCAAATATGGTTCATTTAATTGTTGAATGTTTTCTTGCCCAGTATAAATTTCGAATTTATAACCGTATCAAAAATTGTCACAGAGAACAATAGTTTATTCCCCATTCTTTCGGTTTATTGTGCATGTACTGGCATAACGAATTCCCATTTGTTCATCCACACTCAGGCATTCTGTCATACGTATGGACGGAAATGTATTGTTCAAATAACTTATTTTTGGCCAGAGTTTGAACAATCTGTCAAAATTTGTATCTGTCGATGGTAATAAGTCAGCATTATTATTAAAGTGTAAGTTACTTCTTATCTTTCAAAAGTGTTTACAAACTTCGTGGACGTAACCAGTTGATTTCCTAGTACGGGATGCCACATATCTCTTATCGGAACTTTCAGAATGGATGAGATAATGAAAATCTCAGGGCATCTCGGGAGCGTAATTTTTGTAAAATCAAATACCTTATTTGGGCCCTTTTGGGCGGTATACAGTATAGTTTGTTAGACTATATGGCTAAAAAAGCGGTTGTCTAAAAAGGAAGAAAAAAATTGAAATGTTGTCTCTAACGACAACACTTCACCAGGTAAGTTAGAATTTCCCAAAAACTTTACCTCTTCTTCACGAATAACCTACGCCTTTTTCTCCTATAGGTAAACGGGTGCTTTCGTTTTTGTTGGTTTTTCAGTTTTGCTGGCTTTTTTACTTTTTTTATTGATTTATTTTTGACTTTAGATTTTACTGATGTTAGTTGTTTTATTTTAGATTTTAGGTAACTGCTCAAACGTCATCTCTATGGTATTTTGAGCATTACATTCTTCCAAAACATCGTCTAATCTATCCAAAAAGTATCGTTGGGCATTACTATACATTCGTCACTCATCTAAAATTTTACAAAATACAATAATTAATTAGAAAACAAAACCTATTTCAGCATGAACAATGGAAAAATGTAGGTAAAGGTTCTAGAGTTCTCAGCAAAGAGTACAAAACTCCATGATGTTTGTAACGTGCTAAAATCGATTTCAGATCATTTCGTATCGACTTGATACTTTCTTTGTTTATTATTCGGAAAATTACCTTTAGATTGAAAACTTATGTTTGCCGATTTACTATTTACTCGTTTTATTAACATAACTTATCTGAATTTTAGGCATATACCGTTTTACCTTTATAAGTTACTTAAACGTCCTGTATAGATTACATTGCTTTTGGTTTCTCAAAAGTTCATACTAGCGTCATCTAGGTAATGTTCAGAATTCTGATTAGTTTAAAGATAATTTACTTACAGGTATCTGTTAGTTTGCTGAATTACCGCTAGATGGTATCATTAATTTACGTTTTACTGGAAATTGTGTATATAACAATAACTATAGCTTTGGTAATGAATGTGATAACAAAATTTGATTGAATAAAGTGCTGAGTTTGCCATTTTGGGTGAAATTGAGCTTTCTTAAGAAAAATCTCTTTTCCTGTCTTAAATAGAAGTTATCTTCAGATTAGGAGAGATATTTTCATAGTTTATGTATTATACGTTTTGTTGAGGTACTAAATAACACCATTGATATATATATATATATATATATATATATATATATATATATATATATATATATATATATATATGATTTTGGTTTCACCAAAGGGTAAGCCACGTGTTTTCTTTCAATCCAATTATAATTTTTAACTTATTTTAGTAGATGGACTCTTCACTAAATATCACTAGCTAAAAACTAAAAAGAAAAGAAGAACAAAACGTAAAACTTCTGGGAGCTCGACTTACATCATAAAGGTGAAACGTATTGTCAGACTATTACTTTGCATTTGGTTTTAGCTGCCTCTTTCTTCCGATCTTTCTTACTTGCGTCTCGTTACACGTTTCTACTAGATATTCAAGGTAGCATCGTTCTAACCTGTACTCACTTATACACACCGTAACGAAGGGTAAATCTCTCGGATAGCCAACGGTCATTTGACTGAGTTAGTAACCGAGTTCACTCATTCATTTACATTTATGTTACGTGGTAGGTTAGACACGTGACATGTTGCACATGTGTAACACGCATTGATTACTTCCAATTATAAATTCAGAAGTACCAAACCTTATAATTGCAGTGAAATAACATTTTACATACCTCTACATATTGCAGAGTATTTTTCTAGTTACAACAAAGATTAACATAACAGTATAAAAATTGTAAAATCTATGATTTCACTGAAGTTGTAGCAACAGGTGGCTCTCATTAAACAAGGTGTTTTCGGTTTTATCTATCATGATAAGGCAAATGATACGGCATTTATACCAAATGTGCATGTTTTTGCACATATGAGTCACGTTCAAGTTAGTTTCGAACTCAACAGATGTGGCTGGGGTATATAAAAATATTATGTTGCACACCAGCAACACTATGCGTTAGAGGGTTAAGAATAAAATACTAGAGATGAATTTCTTGAAGCCAACGTAAGGTAAAGGTTGAACTGAAGGTGTTTGTATAGTATATTCCATTTTGTATCAAAAAATGGTTCAACGTGTGTCAGCTATGTGGTATAAAATTCGGCCTGTGAATTACGCTGTTAAACAAGCTGTAACAAAGATAAATGCAACGATTCTTTGTGATATGACCAGCCATTGTAACGTATAATCCTAGGAACATAAATAAGAGTTTAAAAAATCTTTGTGGTAATGTTGTGTAATGAAGCTTGATCTTATGATCGTGCTTTGTCATTAATAAAGAGTTTCAGGATTTATATTTTGTATATTGAGAGATAAGTAGCAAATTACCTAACGGGTGTTTGAAACTGAATATAAGCAATAAAAATCAAACAACAGGTATTTCAAAGATGAGTTTTTGCCAGAATTTAGGCAATTTTTGAAGGGTTGACGTAATTGACATATGATCAGCACTAATCATATTTCTTATCCCAGGATTACAGTGATTCTCACATTTTTCCGATCGGCGCAGAGCGTTTGCAATAATGCGACCCCGTCTTATTAAAATTAACCTATTAAGTTTAAAAATAGATTACAACGAAGCTGTAGTCAAAATGGTTAGGCACGGTCATGTTCTCACTAACAGAGATTGCTGAAATGTAAATTATGTTAATTTCTGAAGTGAAATAATTGATTTCATGGAGTGCAGACGTTTAAAACTTCCCTGAAACGGATGCAATTAAATGAATTATACTTTCTGCTGTATATGCTAAAATGGTATTTGGTATTTTCGGACTTGAACTATATTTTAGTTTTATTATACGGTTTTTTATCGACTCGGCTCAAGACCCACTTTCGAGCCGATTTGTATAAAATATTTTTAGGTTTCAGCAAGTTGCTTTAGTAAAGTGGGTATTTTATTTTCGCTTATTCTGTATGTATTACTTTAACTCGTTGCTACTGTGAATTTTGAGGAATTTTTTGTTTGTTACAAAGCATAAATTTAAGAAGTGTGAAAGGAGTCGCAAAGAGAATTTTGCAAAGTTATTAGTGTTATACTGTTAGCTGTACGTAATTTCACTTGGACATTCAAGGAGCTTATAAACCCATTTGTGTTTTAATAGGGAAATTTAATTTTATTGGGGTAATTATTAAGGATGCTTAGTTGGCAAGTTAATGCCGCACGATTTCTGTACTCGCTTGCATCCTAATAATTTAGACAATTTATGCTACAGGAAATCCCATTAGACAGATAATAATTATCCGTAGCTATTACTAAGGTTTAACATCAAAATCAAATTATTCAAAAAGTCGTTGTAGTTCTAAATTAATTAACCGGCTTTGAGAGCAAAATTTTTAAACGGTACTTCCTGTAGGGTGTTGAATCGTTCATAAAGAATGCTCGTTATTGTCTAGGGAATATTTGTGGAAATCCACTCAAATAAACTAAACTTAACAGGGGTGTTCATTCAATTTGCGTGTGGTTGTAGTCAAGGGACAAACTGCTGCGGCGCGCCGCGATATTGTCGACGCGGGTTCTACGCAACAAATTCCTACAATTTCCGTAATGGATACTGTCTAAACTGTACTTGGTCACTGAATCTGAATAGTTTTTCATAGTTCGCTAAGGGAAAGATCTGGATGAGGCAATACGTTAGCAAAGCACGTGGCCGTGCTCCGGAAACCATTTATCCACGACGGTAGATGAAATGTTGAAGACCTCTGCCCGTTCCGAGTACCCCATAAACAATGCGGCCGCTCTCTTTTATCACAAAACGTATATCATTCCATCGATTATAAAAGAGTAAAAGAATAGCATTGTTTGCGGACTTGTTGTAGAAAGAAGAGGTCAGCTTCTAAAAGGTTTTATGAAAAAGTATTTCAAGTATTTTTACAGCTTCCATATTTTATTTAATGGATATGTTGACGTTAACGATCTTAAATTTATGAAAAATACGAATATGTGCAACGACACCTCTACAGTTCCCCAGAAACATTCTCCACTTGTGATTAGATAAGTTCTTGAATGATACTTAGAATAGGAATATCTCGGTTATCAATACCGTTGTTTAGCTTTTGTTGATTGAACACACTTTAGAAGCTTTTTAAAGCAGAAATTAGTTTCTGCATAATATATAGTTTTATCAGAGTGCTTGGCCAACTAAAAAGCAGGAGATACTGTTTCGTTCTTATTTTCGGAATAGGAAAATAATCACAGTGAAATTAAGACTTAAAAACAAAATTGAATGGTAGGGCTTTACAGGCTAGTCTCAAGGTACCTAATTTAGCTTTAGAGTTTACAATAGATCAATTTTAATCATTACTACAAACTTAAAGTCGAGGTCCACTGGGACGTGCAAGTAGAGAGTTTATGCATCGATCCGAGACTGATCGGCAAGTTGCGATGCGAAAAGCAGAAGCAGTTTCCTTCATTCGTCGCGTTCCCCGTGAATGCACATTACTGTACCTTCATCTCACCCGCTCTGCTTGGCAAACTTTGCATGAAACCTCTTTAGGGGTAAAGCTACTATCCTAGCGGAATAAATAGCTGATTTCGGATTTTTGTTCTTATGCGTGATACAAAACAAAAATTCTTTTATAAACATGCTTGAAATTTTTTTTAAAGTGTAAGAAATAAAAAGAATTTATACTTCACTGCTTATAAAATATCTGAAATGTTTTGTAACTGGAATCTTATGGAAATACAAAATTTGCGTGCAATAATAATCTTATTCGGTTTTTTTTTGTTTGCCCATCGCATTTAACCACGTTTGAAGTGGAAACTTCAGAATTGAACTCAGCCGGATTGTAACAAAATCATTCCGTATAAGTCAATTATGCGAAAAAAGTTATGTTGTGTATAGTAGTTAAAATCAATTGTTTGAGCGGAACAAGGAGGAGCATAAAATCACTAAAACAATCTACAGAAAATCCGGTTGTAAATTTCTGACAAGTAGTAGAGAAACATTTACGCCCGAGGGATATGACATTGTGTTAAATTACGCTGAGCTAGTACTGATCCTGCCCTATTTCAAAAGCGCACTCTCGCGGTATAATCCTCTTCTTTATACACGGAACCCTAGTACCCCAATCGCTTATGAAATTCTTCTTCACCTTCACGATTCGCGACTACAACTGCAGATGTACTCTAACATAATTTACCGCATATTTCACGGTTAACCTACCTTCGTTACCAAAGCACTCACTTTTTCAGAATAAAATTAAACCTCTTCCTACGTTTTCATGAAATACTCTTTAAGATAGAAAAAAAAAACAATTTTAGTTGCCACTGAGTCAAGCATAAAATCAAATAGCTCGAAATTACAGTTCAGCTTTCACTCCGTGCGATCAACCAACTATATAAATATGACGAACATTACTTAGTACTTTATTGTGCCTTGTCTACAAATATAGATCCGAATGATTAATAACGATATCAAACGTGATTTACCAGCTGTTTTTCTGTTATTAACAGTAGTTCCAGCTGAGTTAGAATCAACATCATATATAGGTGTCTCACCGAGTCCAAGTGCACATGGTGCAGCCACGAGGGCTTGCATTCATTGCAGCAGCCTAGTTTATGTTCTATTGAACAATTAGTTTGGTTGCAATTGTTATTTGACTTCATAATTGAGTATATGTATGCCTTTTGAGCATGTTCTTTATTGTTACAAACTAATAATCGCATTTTGTATATCGACAATAACTTTTTTGCAATTGTTATATATATGAGCTTTTGTTTATTTTTTATGAACCTATTGACATATTCACAATATAACAAAATTACATTTTAAAGTAACTTAAGTACGTCAAGTAAAATTAAATGATGTCTGCAATACAACTTACAATTGGACAAAATGTGCTAAACCTATTTAACTTAACTTAACTTAACTTTCACGCCATTCTCTTGCGGGGTAGGCAAAACAATCCCTGGCTCTTATTTATTTTTCATTCACAATAGTTCTCCCTGCTTTCCTATCTCTGCATACCTCCCTAGCTTCCGCAAGGTTCATACATTGTGTCTGACATGCCCTTTTATTTTTGAAACTTATATTTGTTTCCTTTATCATACATTCTACTACATTCAGCCAAGTTTTACGCGGCCTTACCTGTAACCTCACCCACATATATTTGCTTCGTTATTCTTGCGTTGTTCATTCTCTCAATGTCACCATACCAACTATCTATCTATCATCACCACATGCGCTTCTCAGGAATATTATTCTTACGGCATTTACTTTTCTTTCGTGCTTTTTTCTGACATATCCATGTCTCACTTCCATACAGTACTAACGGGACAAACACGCCATTGTAGATTGTTCGTTTCGCAACTAGGCTCATGATTTCGTTTCTCATTATCGTCCACATACTTTCAGTCACTTTCCTTCTAGCATTGACCCTTCGACTAATCTCGCCCATCTGCATAAAACATTCTACCCAGATATACCAGCTCGTCCACTTGCTCAACAATTTAATCTTGCAGAGTAAATACTCTACTCTTTCTTTACGTTTACCTTTAGGTCTATGCTCTCACAGACTGCATCAAACTTCCTCAAAGCAGTTTGTAGCTCATCCGCACTGTAACTTAATAAGGCTGTGTCATCTGCATACACCAGAAGTCGTACATTTACCTCACCACCTACTAAACCATTTGTATCGGTACATGCTTGTCTAACACATTTATCCATGCATACATTCACTCCTTGCTCAATATTAAAGTATTCACTCACACCTCCTCTCACCCTAACACATGCCCGACTACCGTTGTATACTGCCCTTATTTCGTTTATTAGATCTTTATTTACGCCATATTCATTTAATATTTCCCACAGCTTCTCCCTACTCACTCTGTCATATGCTTTCTCCAGATCTACAAACGCACAGCACAGCCTTTTTACCTTAAACACTTTTCGGTCACCTGCTGGAGAGCAAGCATATGCTCCACACATCCTGTCCCTGCATAAAGCCACCCTGTACATCCAAAATCTTAGATTGTACTCTATCAATCAGTATTCTTCCAAATACTTTACCAGGCACGCTGAGCAAACTTATTCCTCTGTAGTTCTTGCAATCACTCTTGTTCCCCTTACCCTTATACAGTGGTACAATGATCGCGCTCTTCCAATCCCTCGGCACTTTTCCACACATAAGGCATACATTGAATAATTCACACAATCTTCGTATAAGCTTTGCACCACCATACTTTAGCATTTCACCAGTGATTTCATCTACGCCTGCTCCCTTGCCGTTTTTCAACCTTCCTACCGTTTTCTACCTCATTTATCCCAATATCCTTCTCAGTTTCATTCACCATTCCTTCTACATTCTCCTTATTTAACCCTTCAGTCTTACTTTCCTCACTACTGTACAGCTTTCCGAAATATTCTTGCCAGCATTTCCTCACTTCACAATCGTCCCATACTATTTCGTTGCTCATATTCATCACTCCTGCAGCGTTCTGTTTTGGGCCACGTTTTGTATTTTTGACCCATTTCCAGAAGAGTTTTTGTTTCCCTCAAAATCATTCTCCTTCCACAGCCATCACTTCCTCTTTACTTATTCTCACTGACTCGTTCGCTTCTTTGTTTCTTAATCTGTACACCTCATACACTCGCTTTTTTACAGTCTCATTTTTTGCAGCAGTCACTGGCATGTGCGGATCTTTTTTCTTCCATACTGCCTTTTTTACCTACTCCTTCCACCAAGCGCATTTTTTCTCTCTAACTACAGTCGCTCTTCCACATATCCGCACGGCACAATTGACAACGCAGTTTTTCAGTCTTATCCATGCACTTTCAACGTCAGTGTGTTTTATTTGTTCGTTCCACACTGTTTCATTCACATTCAACTCTTTAATCACAGCATCTGCGTATTTAATTCTCGCAACATTATCCAATAGTTTTTATAACCTAATTCTGGACGTTCGCACTATGTTTGCTTTCATTCTCCAGACCCACTCATACCCTAAACACACTCTCGGTACAAGCAAAAGGTGGTCCGATCCCCACACCATTCCGGGCATTATTTTTGTGTGTTTCACCAGGTTTCTAAGCCGTTCATCATACACTATCAAGTCTAAAAATATTGGGAACTTTATATTGTTAAAAAAAAACAGAATGCAGAAATTCACTAACCTTTAGCCTAACCCTGAAAAATGTGGAACGATACTATAATTGAGTAAATAATTTATATAACAAGCAAGTATAATTTGCGTATTAACCAGCGTTGTCATATTTGGAACTTTCCAACATACATTTTTGTATTTTTGCGAGAGTAGAAGGCTTTAAAAAAGACAAGCATTTCCCTTAATATTATGTTATGTTGAGAGGGTTCTTAGCATTTATAGGAATTCTTAATATGCTCTATCTTCGTATTTTATTAAACCTGGTCAACTCTGATAGTAATTATGTTTTTTTGCTAGGCAATACATTTTGTATTAAAATCAGGTTTCCATGTTTTACGGTATTTACAACCAAACCTTTCTGTCGTGTGTAGTAACATATAAGTATACATGCTTGTCGTGCGAATCCAAATTTAGAGAAGAAAGGCTGTAATTTTTGTTTTGTCCGGTTTGTGGTTACTTTTGTTCTGATTTCTGTGACGTCTGTATTTTGATTTATTTTTCTGATTTCGTTATTTTTATGCTAAAAATTTCATACCAAAGTTGCATTATGTTGGATTGATGCATGTGCAATTCTGAGTAGGTTTCGCTTAGGATTTTTAAAATAATCGAGTCGCCGATTGAACTCGCCCAAGAAGGCCATGGGTTCCAGAAAGATGTTAATTCCATCAAAAATTTTGCATGATCGTTGAAAACAAGATAAATGCCCTCTCGGTTAACTACTAATAACTTATAATATTTACTTTAACTTCCCAAAAGTACGTTAGAATTTATTTATATAAGCCGATTAAATCTACTTGAATCCAAAATAATAAAAAAATAGTTGTGAATCTTTTGAAAACACAATAGTTTAAAAAAAGTCAGACTTGATAATGTTTACCTCAATAGCAAATAACTTCATAAAAAGACCGTAGTACCGGTTTCTAGAAGATACTATAATATGAACAGTATGTTTATCTAATTTAAGAAGTCTTTGTTCACTGTGCATATAAAATTCAACTTTTGCCAAAGGGATGTCGTGAACTCATACAGTAGTTGAAATGTCATTAAAATCTTTAAACGTAAAGTTATTTTTATTAACTACTATTTACTCCAACTTACATGATTTACTTACTACATTTACACAACAAAATAATACGATTGTAGATTAACGGTATACGTTAATTGAGTTAATTTATTTACAATATTCGTCAAACGTTATAAGACGTATGTAACGTATCAATGACATACAAACTTCCCTGAATGATGAACTGTAAACGCATCACATTCCTTAAACGTCCAAATCATACAGCGTTGATATTTAATACCTGTTCTGTATGTGCATCGATACACAAAAAATAATAATCAAGCAGCATACAAGCAAATTGAGAGGCAAGGTCTTGCAATGCGTCTCTTATTTTAAGCCATCCAAATTTTTAATTGTTTTAAGCACATTTGTACATTAAGTACATTTTGACAACCTCGAATTAAATTTGCAAGCACTGTCATGCATTCATTCTATTATTGGCTTTAGATTAATGAATCGTATTTTTCGAAACAAATAGGTTATCTAGTTTACAATTAAAATTATTGGAGATAATCGACACTAAACACAAGAAACAACTCTTATACATATATTTCAACATTAGAATCCTGTTCTATTTTAAAATGTAACTAATCCTATTCACAAAGTAAGGAAAAGAATGAATACTGAAGGTTTACCAAAATAGTTAACTAACTTAGAGAAAAAGAGAATAAAGAAATATAAACCTTTCCGACATTCATTCGCGCAATGAACAAAAATTAATAACTACTTCAAAATCTAAAGTCAAACAATTAAAAAAAGAATTATACAATCGACTGATGCACCAGGTACAAATAATAGAAGGGAAGATAAAAAATAAATAAGCTATAAGGTGGTTTAAATATAATTAATACTGAGGAATCGGTAGTAGAGTAAAATTGTATTTTTCAACTGAGGTAATTTCGAATATTTGATGTATTCTCCTTACAATGTGAAATTCCGAAGATCCTCCATGATACGATGCGCTTCGTCTACAAAATGGCGGTCCTAAGTGGCTCGCGCAAAGTTCAGACAAAATTTAGAACGTGTGAACTTAGCTCTTCCACAGTTTTCACGTCATTCCCATTTAGGTGCTTCCACATAGTTTCTTAACCACTATTGCACTTGGAGGTAAACAGTTTCATAATTACTAACTTGCTATATAAAACGTATTCGTCAAGGCATTGTGTATGTTTTCCTCCATAAAGTCCAATGAGGATTTTTCTACCATTTTAATTACCTTTTCCAGACTCAAATGACACTGGTTGAATTCTTAAAGAGGAGCCCAGAGCCTTTTTTGAAGAGTTTTGACACCAACTCTTCTTCGTCGTATCGCAGGTAGTTACAGTATGTAAAAAAGGAATCAATCTTCCAATAAATTAAGTTTCTCCTGAGTTTTAAGGATATTGTGATTTGATGGTAGTGAAAAGTAATAATGATCTAGGTGATCCACGTGCGATTCAAATTCCTAAAATTCCAAATACATGTTCGAAACAGTAATAAAATGGACGACACCAGTTAGCGCTATGGTCGTAGAGACCTTCAGTATCGATCAATGTAGATTTATTATCAGAATCGGGCGTCCTTCGTTATAGTTCTGTATGATAATGTTAGATTCGTCATCAAAAATAACGGTTTTACATGGCGAAAAGTAGTTTAGCAAAAACTTTGTATATGCCACGTATATTTCTCTGAATGTAGCTAAGCTAAGTGAAATCATTGTTTGACGTAGGGTTATAGCTTTCTTTGGAATGGGAATGACGTTATTTGTTACAGCTATAGCAACAATATTACTCTTTCGGACGAGTTTTACAGCAACAAAGACGATTTCAATCATTTTTGATATTAAAACAGTACAAATTTATTTAACATTGTCACAGTAACTACTGTCGTTAAGTATTAAACAATGATAGTCACGTCTCTGACGACACACGCTGAATTCTACATGCTGATTAGTAGATGAAAAACTTTGCCGAAAATACCTTTTCACTGCATCGTGTTAGGGACGAATCTGTAATTTTGATTGTCCAAATCAAATTTCGCTTTATTGTTATATCTACTGTTATGATATGCCAAAATTAGTCCTATCTGCGAACCGTAAAGAACCTTTTGCATGCGAATTTGTCATATTCCCATTTTGTAATTGATTTCCTCGATCTAATTATTATAAAACAAAAATATGGAATCGTGCGTTTTATTCTGGCTCTGGCATCAGCTTCTAGTAAGCTCTTATCCACTACCTCAAAACTTTTTACATATTATTTTATCCTTTCAGATTAGAACCAGATGAATTTGTAGTAATAAGACACCAACAGTGTTTCGCACTTCAGTTTTTAACTCTATAACTCTCGAAACGTGGAACGTATAAATAGTTGTGAGATTATTTCAACGCACTGGGTATATTTGGTGTGTTGATGTACATGATATTGTATGAACGTGGGTTTATACGGAATTTTTGTTTAATATAATTTGTAAGTTTCGTATAAATGTTAAAAGAGTTATATTTTCCTGATAAATAATATCTTAGTAAAACCTGTATTAAGACTATAGTGGGTGCCACTGTATTTAGCTACTGTATTTTCAGGAGTGCACGTTTAAATTTGCTACAAATGGGTAACGTAAGAGTATTAATGATGCGTAATAGAGTAGGGAAAACATATATGTATCTTTATTCGTATAAATGAGTTGGGATTCTACAATGGAAAATTACATGTATTAATCAAAGGAAAGTAGAATTTAAATTTATTGAATTTTACGGGAAGAGACTTCGCGCATATGTGAGACTGTAAAAACTTGAGTGTAGTTATGAATACAATACTAAATGAAGATGAATGTCGAATTTTACCATTTCAGGGAGTCCTTACGTTTTTCTTAAAAATTTAAAGATGGGGACGAAAAATGCTTTTTTTGTTGCGTTGGATCTGTTTCATGTTTCCTGTTCCGCAAAGGCACGTGGCATTCAAACCCTCTGAGAGTTGATTAGTAATGTTTGCAAAGTCTGTTGTTAGTGAACCCTTAGCTAGAACAGTCCCGCGCTTGAGTTTATTTCCTAAACAGAAAATAACAGTCTATGATAATTTATGTTGAACTAGGAGTATAGTTAAAACAGTGTCGTGTTTACTATTTGAACCCAATTTTGGGGACAGAATATTGAAAAAATAAAATTGATGTATAGAGTTGGAAATTGCTGTGGGATCTTTCCAAAAAATTAAGTATTGTTTGAACAGATTTGAGATATACAGAAATCGTTGCGTTAAGAGCAAGTATTGTGCATAAAATCCTCGTGACAGTAAAAGTAACATTTAAGTGATCCTTTATAACTAAGTAAAGGTTTCCATTATTGTAAACTAAGAATAAAGTTGCATTTAAATAATGTCTGCTGATGTAACTATATGTGTGTTTGATAACAGGATTAAACCAATTAAGATTATAGACAATTAAGAATTTAGGCAGCAAATTGGGCAAACATTTGAAAAAGTGATTCGTAAACAAATTTCCCAGTTAATACAAGCGTTAAAGAATATGAGTTAAAGAGAAACATTTAAGTTTGCACCGGACGTGTGTATGTGTAAGCCCAAAGGATTTATTTAAATTACCCAGGATATTGTTGAGTAGTGGACGATTGATAATCCTATAAAGGTGCCATTATTACATCATATTATACATATTAAGTTTCTATCGAATTGAATTAATAACCCCTGTAGCTAAGTTGGTAGAGCACTCGTCTAGTCAACGAGAGGACATGGGTTCGAATCCCATTCGGGGGAATCTTTTTACGTATATAAAATATTTCAATGTTGTATTTTATATACAACAGGAGGCCAAATGAGGAGGGGGTGGAAAATTGTACAAAGACGGAATAAGTTAAAGAAATGATTTTTGGAGCACGGGTAGTTATCAATAGGTACTACACTTTAATTTTTGACCATACAGGGTATTTCATGTTTTTGGAGCAAACTAAACTTACATTTTTTGATGAAACACTCTGTATATTACTACCTTTTTGGAAAGCCCATGAAATACGCTTCCATTTGATACCAAATTGTACGGGTTTATCTCCTTTGGTTTTAGAGATATTCAATCGTTTTTTGAAAAAATTATCCCACTTGCGGTCGCCGCCACTGATTTGTTAGGTGACTCTTGTTTATTTTACAATGATTAGAAATTTTGAAATATCTTAGTTTTCAGATTTTCTTTAATAATGTACAGGGTGTGTGTGCCACTGTTTGTAAAAACAGATTTTTTTAATGTACCCCATGATGTTCATTCAATTCTGTGGTTGATATTCTTTCTTTTTCATCAAGCATGTTTTATACCTAAAATTAATAATTTTCAAAACATTTTCAGTTTATTTGTGAAATTGCGATTGGGATACAGAAAGACTGAAATTAGGGGTATTAAATTGGACATGGGATTGTAGTTTCTTACTAAAAAAATTACAAATTGATTTAATGAATTATTTTAAATTTAACAGACTTTCCTGAACAAAATTAATGCATAAAACTCTCTTGCTTGTAGTCAAATTTAAATGAGTCCTTAGTAAAATTTCTGAACTACTCAATTTCAATATGTGCAGATCAACGATTTAATTTTTTACGACTCTTTGTAAATGTAAAGGTATAAAGATGGTCATGGAATTGTAGTTTAATGCTAAAGAATTTTAGTCATGTTGTATTAAAAATAATCATTAATTTTATTAAACACATAAATAAAAATTATTATAAGTTTTTGTTATGAACGAATAAGTTCATACATAAAGACACAATTTACATCAATTGGGGCTTGAACCTTGATGGCGCAGTTGGTTAGCGCGGTACTCTAGCAAAGTACAGGTCGTAGGTTCAAATCGTACCCGAGGTAAACTTTTTGTTTATGTATTTAATAAAATTAATAATAATTTTTAATTACATAAATAAAATGTTTACCTCGAGTAGGATTTGAAGCTACCACCTGTATTGTGCTAGAGTACCCCGTTAACCAACTGCGCTATTGAGATTCAAGCCCCAATCGATGTAAATTTTGTCCTTGTGAAGGATAGGCAGCAAATCGAAAGATCAGAATTCCAAGAATTGTGTATATAACCTACCATGCGAATGCGGCAGAGCATACATAGGAGAGAGCAGTAGACCACTCAAAATGAGAACACAGAAACACAAGAACAACTTCCGCAAGGGCGAAATAGAAAGATCAAGGATCGCCGAACATGCCTGGAACGAAGACCACCACATCCAATGGGATAACATACAGATAGTGGCAAAGGACGAGAACACAACTCGTTGAAAACTCAAAGAAGCCATATGCATCGCACTAGCAGAAAATCCAAGCCAAGCTAGTGTAGAAATGAAACCTATATGGATTCCAATAATGCGCGAAGAGCTTAAGCGCAATACACCTGCGCAAAGTTATTGAACATATAATAATCTTCTGCGCAACCACGAAAAAGTTTAATATATATATATATATATATATATATATATATATATATATAGTTCTAAATATATATATATATATATATATATATATATATATATATATATATATATATATATATATATATATATATTGGATTACTCCGTGGCTCAGTGGCAAGGTGTCAGACTAGTAAGTGAAAGGTACCAGGTTCGAATCTAAAAGTAGTCAAGTGCTTGGGAAAAAATTATACATAACATATGAATTCGACTCAAGTGCGAAAACAAGCCTGATGACGGAAGCAAAGTCCGCTTCCGAAACGTCGCGCTCAAAAAGCATAAACTGTGGAAATAGGCCGATCAACTCCACTAATTACCAAATTTGTCTTAAAGTAAATTAGGCTGGTGAAAATAACTGTAAATATGCATTATTTTCATATGCAATACTGTGTAATAAAATTAATCAATATAAATTACAACAAAGCAGAACAATAAAATGAAAAATAAAAAAAAAACAAAAATCAATTTTTCATTAATTGCTCGAATGTTGTTCCTTCAACTTCAATACGTTTATTAACACGTCGCACAAAACTATTTTTCACTAACTCTAATGTCGGCCATGTGATATATTGAAAATCATTTATGATTCTTTCCTTCATATTTTCTGGTGTATTTGGAATTTCTTAATACAGATCATCTTTTACGTAACCTCACAAAAAGAAATCGAGTGGGGTAAGATCGGGTGACGTCGGTGGCCAAGAAATGGGTCCTCCTCGACCTATCCACTGATTTTCTTTCCAGTGGTTTAAAAATCTTCGTACGTCTCGATGGTAGTGGGCGTGTGCACCATCATACTGCAACCACATATTTTCATAAACTGCATGATTAATATTTCGAAGAAGGTTAGATAGTACATCTCTTAAAAAAATTAAATACACCTCGTCAGTTAGAAAATAATAAGGAAAAAAATAAGGACCTCTAAAATAGGACCCAATTTCCCCCCTCACATATTTAGTGACCACCGATTTTGTTGGTCAACATGCCTGATCCAATAAGGATTTTCAGTGCTATAATAATGCATGTTATCTCTGTTCACTAAACCATTACTTTTGAAGGTAGCTTCGACACTAAATAATATAGAATTGAGAAAATTAGGAACCATATAGTTGTTGATGAAGTTCTATATGATATCCATGATATTCATAGGCGTTTAATATATTTTTCACGCTAAATTTTTTATATCAGTTATATGTGGTATTGGTGAAGTACTTACATGAGGATTTTCTTGGATTTCAAGTAAAACTGTAAGTTGATTTTCATTTGTCACTGCTTTATTAGCTACTTTCCGTTTTTTAAATTTAACACTACCTGTTTCTTCAAATCTTTGTAAAAGAGCTGGAAACGCATTTTTTCAGCATCGGGATATGTTGCCGCATAATTTCTACTTGCGAGTAAGCAATTCTCCAAGTACAAAAATCATTAAAACCATTTCCTGAATATTTAGTCATTTTCAACACTTTGAATAAATTGAATCACAAATTAGGTTTAAATTGAATGGAACCAATTGTTACAGTCAATTTTTCTTTTTTCAAAGCAACATTGTCATGGTACTTTTATGTTTTAATTGCGAGTTTAAACATTAATTCCACATAACCTTTGTTATTTGATCAGTAACCAATTTAAATTTACAAAGAGTCGTAGAAAATGGAAAAGTTGATTTGAACATAATCAAACTGAGTACTTCAAAAAGACTGATCTAAATTAAGGGTTGATTTAAACGAACGAACGAAGAGTGACTTGTGTAAGAGTATGCACCAATTTTGTTCAAAAAATTCTGTTAAATTTAGAATGATTTAATTCAGTCAATTTGCACTTGTTATATTAACTATTGTTTTTACTCGGAAAAATCTTTTAGCACGAAAAAGAACGCCAATGTTTCTTTTATAAATTAATACAACTTGATTAAAAAATTCTTTAGCATGAAACTATAATTCCATGACCATCTTTATACCTTCACATTTACAAAAAAATTGAAAATATTTTGAAAAGTATTAATTTTAGGTATAAGACATGCTTGATGAAAAAGAAAGAATATCAAACGATTCATCGAATGACATGAGCAGCATGGGGGGGGGGGCATTTAAAAAATGAAAAAAGTTATATTTACAAACAGTGACGCGTCTTGTATATTATTAAAAAATTCAAAAATTAAGAAATTTTAAAACACTACAGGACCATAAACACTTTTCTGACATTTCAAAACAAATAGAAGTCGTCTCACAAATAAGAGGTGGCGGCCCCAAGTGGGATATTTTTTTTTTTAAAACAATTGAATAGCTCTAAAACCAAACGAGATAGACCCCTATATTTTGCTATCAAATGAAAGCGTATTTTATGGGCTTTCCAAAAATGTAATAATATACAGTGTGTTTCATTTCAAAAAATATAAGTTTAGTTTGCTCCAACAACATGAAACACCCTGTATAATCAAAAATGTTTTTAAAATGTAGTGCCTATTGATATCTAACCCTGGTCCAAAAATCATGTTTCTAACTTATTTCGTGTTTATACAGACTTCCACTCCCTCCTCGTTTTGCCACCTTATATATAAACACACACACACACACACACACACACACACACACGCACGCACGCACGCACTCACTCACTCACGCACGCACGCACGCACGCACGCACGCACCCACACACACACACACACACACCCACGCACGCACGCACACACACACATTCGCGCTGAAGTGAGCTCCCTAAAAAAGCATAGATCTAATTTATAACTGTTCAAATATCTATCTTCTATGACCTGTTCGTAAGATAGGAGTTCTCAATTTACGAGCAAACTGCAAGTACAGTAAATAACTGACTTAGTTATGGTGCAATACTACATTTTTTGTTTGTGTATTTTACTGTACTTTAATAACATTTTAAATTACATTCTTTTTATTTTTTGTTATAGTTGATAAGTAATTTCTTAAAAGAAGAGTATTTTATTTATCAAGAAACGTATTGTAAAACTACAATAGACAATTATATTAGCATTAGTAGTCTTTTAATTGTATTATAAAGGAATACACTACTGAATCGTTTTACACTACGGTGTCATACAAAGTAGAATCTATCACAGATTCTTAATAAGGTGGGTCCGTTCCCATAGTTTGCATCTTGGATACATTACTGTAGCACTGAAACATTGCACTGTTTCACTGTTATTTTCTTGTTTATGATCTATACCTCATTATTTTAATTATCACTTTATCAATTCAGTGATAATGAGAAATAGTAACTGGATTAACAGTGCAAATAACCTTACTGGCTTCATTACTGATATGATCAAGGCTTGCTAATTGGCCTTCATCGTGAAAGTGGTTAAACGGATTAAAACGTAATCTATACCCTTGTATTTCAAATATAAAGTAAGACTTAATGTGTCGATTTTACTAGAAGTGTTCTTTTTTGACTCACATTCAAACTTCAATTACTCCTTTTTCTAGCCACGATAAATAGCATGGATGAGAAAACTATACAGGGTAAATGTACTGTAATCCAAAAAATAAATACCTTTTGTTACATAAGTTGGCAGTTAGGAGAAAGGTGAGATATTATGAATTGTAATATCAATCAGGCTATTCTTACGTCGTTTTCTTTTTTATTTCTCTATTAAACTTTGAATCACTGTTAGGTCATAATACAAAATTTCTTTTATGAGCATAAAAATGAATTCAACGGAACAAATATGATATCAAGTATCTTATGAATTGAGAATCTTACTTTAAAGTTTATTGACGGTGTAACGATCATTTATAATTTTGCTGCAATAAAAGTTGTTTCAAAAAAGAAGAAACATGTCTTCATACACCGACTTTTTATTACAGTAACTGTAGTGCATTTTTAAAAATGTTGATCCGTTATATCATTACGTCACTAATATGTTTTTATATAGGTGGGTCAAGCTAAGTTTTACAGTGACGGGTATTAGTATATGAGTCTCATACAATTTTATATTCTGTGTTTATTGTACAGGATTTTGATATGAAGCTTATTTCTAGTACAATTAGTTACATAACTATCGTTCAGTAGTACACAAACAAACTTAAACAAAAAATATTTCCACTTATTTATACCAGTTGGACACATCAACAAATACTAATAAAAACAATTCTTAACTTTTTGGAGCAGGCTATGCACATGATTGACTATCTATCGCAGTCATCGCAAAGGACTTTAGATACAATATACACAGCTCCCACGTCATCTTTCTACTGTTACATTTTCTAGTAGCTTTTAAAGCACCGTTTTATGTTTTTTCCTGTTTGGTGACTACTTTTTTCCCGTTTCCTTTTTTTTTCTTTACCCCAGATTCTGATTTGTAGCATTATTTTTTATAAATAAGAGTAAACAATATTAACCCTCCGTAGATCACGCTTGTATCAAAATGATACAAGCGGGCCAATTTTGGTGCCATTCGTAAATCAGAAAGTGGAGAGGCTCCGCCTTCACAATACCGTTTGCGTTACCTATAGCCACTGTTCAATGATAGTTACGTTGTCGCGTTCATAACGTGTGTTGAGCTGCTAACATAACGTATCATGGTGATACCTTGCGACCAGACGTCTAAATATTTTTCTCTTTAAATAAAACTCGCATACTTCAGCTGCTTCATATTTTCACTGCCAAACCTTCCAGATACGGAGAGAAAATTCGGGCAGGCAACCAGAGGGAGCATATCAGCTCAGCAATAAACCGTCTGATGTTGTAAAGAGATTGGCTCAACCGATTTATGGTACAGGGTAAAACATTACCGCTGATAATTGGTTTTCAGATGTACAACTGGTCACTGAGCTGACAAACAATAGAGTGTCCTTCGTGGGGACAATAAAATAAGGGACAGCCAGATGATATGCTGAATTGGAAAAGTTGACGCCGACGTCCCCAATCCAGCATGTTTGGTTTCAGAAAAAATTACGCCGTTGTTCCTTACGTCCCAAAAAAAATCATAATGTTGTTATGTCTTTTCAGTATTACTATTATGCGGTAGCCAAAAGAAGCGGCAAAACCTCATAGGATCACCTACTATAAGAAGGTGTTGATAAGCTCTGCGCATCTTACAATATTGTGAGAAATACACGCCGTTGGCCAATGCGACTTTTTCTATGTTGAATACTGGAGAGTATGAAACGTAGATTTTTCGATAGAAAGATTGGTCATGCAATGGCATTACCACATCTATAAAGAAGAAGTCTCAGGAGACAACGATTGCCACGTTATCTTGCTCGTGGACTAGAAAGATTCGGACCAACACAGGAAACTGTCGGCGAAGTAGAACCAGAACTTTCATAAGATGCTGTACTTCCAAGAAAACGTCGCCGCTTCACGTACAACTGGACTGACTGAGATCACCGGCTATAAATTGAGCTACCCATTTGCGGTCAACATATAAGTCCAGTGTGTACCAAATGTAACCCTCGGTTCCGAAAACAGGAAGGTTTTAATGACAATTGAGCAGATTCTGTTTAAGATTATAACATACGCTTCAATTCATATCTTTTTCATGTGGATTTATCTATTGTATTTATATCATACGCTTCAATTCATACGTTTTTAATGTGGATTTATCTATTGTATTTTTGTGTTACCTTCAGTGAGATCGTTTCCTTCATCTCGTAAAGAGCAAGAATTATTTCGTATTTTGGTTTCTTGTATTTTTGATTTTTTGATTTTATGTTAATATTAATGCAAATTATGTTTCATAAGATATTTCATTCTGTATTTGATGTTTATGAAGCAAATATCAATAAATATACATCTAAATACACACACGATAGTCTTCATGTTAATGAAAAGCGCATCACTGTCTCAAATCAATCATAGCGACTGCTCCGTCACCCATATTTTCACGTGAATGAGTCATCAGAGGTTTTTCCGGAGTGAACATGTTATATTGACATTTTCATAATACTGTATGTCATAAATATAAAGTCATATACCACAATGGATCTTTATTTTAAAATTCAAACACTTCCATAGTTAGCTAGAGTCAAACTAATATGTATCATTTAGATACATTGCGACGACTTTTTCTGGAAAGTAACGTTGCGTGCGACGGAGGGTTAAGTTAAAAATTTTATCTTGTACACATCAGGTTATCAACTCAGCTCAAACTCTAAGCCGGAGATGGTGCGTGAGCTTTTTACAATTTGTTTATACTCCTCAGCGATACACATAATAGTTTAATCACTTGTTTTCTTATAGACTACACATTGAAGAAATGTCAACTTAAATCAATCTTAAAACTGATAATAGAACACAACTATATTCAAAATAAATAGAACATGACGAATAACCTTAAAATACTTAATTGCTCCTGTACAGGAGGATAAATGGTATTCTATTGACAGGCTTTCAGATAAATTAGTGGCAGCTTACTGTGAAAGAAATTGTAAGTAGCACAAGAAACAATTCTAGTAAAATCCTCAAGCTTAATTTTAAGTAAACTATGTTCACTGGAAAGTATCAAAATCTGCTTAATCCAATTGCATACCAAAGTTTCACCTAGCGGGTGACAATTTATTTCAAAAGAGAATTTCTTAGTTACCCTTTCCGTCGAATAATGCAAAGAAAATTCCATAGCGTGATAAAGAGAACCGAAAAGTATGATAAATGCATTATCATCGTCAAAGATTGTGCCAGAATCAATAGTGTTGGCAGGATGCCGTCGTCAATGCAAACCACACAATGGAACGGTGTCAATAAGATGCTTGATCCAAGAATGTATTAAAGCAGGATCATGCGCCTGCACTGACAGTATTGCAGACTACCTACAGACATACATACGTCAAAAATCCAGCGGCTCGAAAATGGTGTAAAACTGAATTTGATCATATAAAATTGGTTTTAGGCAAAATAACCTAAAATAATAAAATTTAAAACTGATATATTATAGGCAACGAGAGGACATGGGTTCGAATCCCATTCGGGGGAATCTTTTTATGTATATAAAATTTTTGAATTTTATATTTTATAAAAAAATAACAAATGCTTACTCAATAAAAAAGAATATATATATATATATATATATATATATATATATATATATATATATATATATATGTCGTTGTTGGGAAGTTGTCGGATTATTAGATTAACACTTCCAGTTGATTTATGACAATTGCTCATGAATATTTTTTACGTTTTTAAGCGGATTATAATAATTAGTATTATCAAAACTATTTACCATACCAAATATTTGAATGTTGAGTGAAATTATACCAAACGTGGGAAGTTGAGTTAGTCCAATTATGATGTAATCTAGTTTTTAGTTTTTGGGTTAAAAATGTAAGACGTTTAGTGAGTTGGCATGATAATAAGATTTGGCACATAATATAGTAGGAGCGAACTTAAATATTTTTCACCTGTTGAAGAAGGTGCCAACCATTCGCCCACCAACGTCGCCAGTGACAGAAAACACGTTCTGCCGCTGGAGGAGTTCACGGACAGCCCAGCAGCAATGGACCAGACTAGGACCGCTGTCAATGCAAAGGGGAAAGTGCCTTCGTCAAAAGGCTATCAACGAGGGAACCAGGATAAAACCTGCCTCAATCCAGAACTGGACAGACTGATGAAGTATATGGATGCGGAGTACCACACCTATCAGGCAAGGAGCGAGCGCTTGGCTAAGGTGGTAATAAGCAGTCTACACGTAGAACTTCCCGTACTAATGTTCTCTAAACAATATTATTTCTTCACCATGACAATAGGAAATACGTACACAGAAAGATACGGTAACATCAACATTCTTCAACAAAATAAATGTAAACGTAATGCATTATCGGCTCAAAGCAAACTGCGGCTTTACCCGCATAGAGCAATTATTGGCAACGTATCGTGATTTAAGATTTAATGATATACAAAAACAAATTTCACTTCAAATATTCTATCTAAAAGCAACGGGTCACATGTCAACCACATAATCGCCATTTTGCATAAAACTGCATGCTTTCATTAAGCTGTCTTAAATACGCTATTAGACTATAGATATTCATTCCAACATTACGAAATTTCCTAATGTACGGAATTTGAAACTTACCTTTTGAATAACTGAAGTACAAGAATGCAAGAAAGAAAATTACAAAACTTTACAGAAGCAAACTCAATACACAAAATCTGTAGCAAAATCTACAACGGAAATAGCGCTTTGTGAATTGCTACGCAAACATGACAAATGAATGCGGTTAACTTACGAACAATGTGTAATAAAAATTTACGTGCATTCAGAAAAGACCTATATTAACGAAAAGGTTAAGCAAAGAAGGCACTGCAACATACTTAATATACCCTAAACAATGTAAAGAAATTTATAAATAGCAACCAAAATTAAACATTTTAATACAAAAATTGCCTCGTTAACATGACAAAATTTTTGTTTGAAAGATTTATGTTTAACTGCATAAATCCATAAGTTATCCATATCAGAGTCAGTGTAGCTTTTGGGCAGTCTTACTTATTCTTGTTTGTTAGTGATTACGCCAAGTTAAGAACAATTTTTGCTATGCGAAACCTCACTCTTAACATGTACTTTAAATATTTCTTAAAATATTTTGGGATTTCATGATCAACCTTCCCGCTGGTCGTAATATAAGTTTGTAACCTATAAGACGATTCCAGGTTGTGTTATATGTAAAAATAATTTTCCAAACACAAAGTTTGAGAGGTCTAGTTACAGAATTATTCGATTTAAAAAAAGATGGTGTATTATTGCATCTATATTACAATAGATTTATTAAAATTAAATTACTGTGTAAAGATACATCAGACGTCTGTTACAATTTGATTATTATTAAAAATACTTTGTTCTATGTCGTTTTTATTACATTTTTCATTATATAATCACAGTAAATGCTGCATTTAATAAGCGTAATCCTATATTATTAAAAAATATTTTGTTTAATTTCGGTTTATAAACAGATTGTTTGCTGTTCGTATCACAACGTTTTTTTGCCGTGTTGTGGATTATAAGCAATTCAATTTAAAATTCACTATAAAAGAAATTTCTGTCACCTTAATTTCGATAGGATTTTTTTCTCAATTTCAAATTAAATAGAAAATACTATTATAAATATGAATTGGGATTGGCATGTAAATGGTTTGCAAATTAATGTTTCTTTTCCTTGTATTAATTACAATTTAGCACAAATTAAAATTAATTTTATATTCTTGGCCGTCCCATTTCGGAAGAATCCTTAAATTAGGTTTTTCCATCACACGGCTAGATACAGATCCAGGTAATGCAGCAAGACAGAATATTCATAGCGCGCTACAAGCCATCCATTTGTCATGATGTCAGAGGTCACGAACATTGGGTAATGAGTTGTTATACGATTCGTTACTCGAAAAGATTGGTTAAAATGATTTCCGATAGTGCATAAATGCTTGCAAGGTGACACCAAAATATGAGGTGTGACGGACGTGACCAAGAACCACAACAGTACCCTTGTTAAGGATCTCATATTAAGCGCAAAGCTCAAAGTAGGAAGAAATATGATTCGTTACTCGATAATATTGGTTAAAATGATTTTCGATGGTGCATAAACGTGACACCAAAATATGAAGTGTGACGGACGTGACCAAGAACCACAACAGTACCCTTGTTAAGGATCTCATATTAAGCGCCAAGCTCAAAGTAGGAAGAAATATGATTCGTCACTCGATAATATTGGTTAAAATGATTTTAGATGGTGCATAAACGTGACACCAAAATATGAAGTGTGACGGACGTGACCAAGAACCACAACAGTGCCCTTGTTAAGGATCTCATATTAAGCGCAAAGCTCAAAGTAGGAAGAAATATGATTCGTCACTCGATAATATTGGTTAAAATGATTTTAGATGGTGCATAAACGTGACACCAAAATATGAAGTGTGACGGACGTGACCAAGAACCACAACAGTACCCTTGTTAAGGATATCATATTAAGCGCAAAGCTCAAAGTAGGAAGAAATATGATTCGTTACTCGATAATATTGGTTAAAATGATTTTCGATGGTGCATAAACGTGACACCAAAATATGAGGTGTGACGGACGTGACCAAGAACCACAACAGTACCCTTGTTAACCCTCCAGCCGCGGGCCGATTTTCATTTTTTCTGTCAAAAAATGCGGGCAATTTTAATGCATTATTTAAGTTGAAAATATGACTTGTTTGAAAAAGACAAAATTTAAAAAAAAATTGGAATTAGTGAAAAATTTATTTATGAAATGTATACATATGCGGAAACGCGTTTACCGCATTTGACGTATTTTTAAAAAAATTTTTGCGTATGGTATATTTTGAAGCATGGCTCCATACATAACCCAATATTACAATCATTGCACCATGTTCTTGTTTCTTTTCTCACTTTTTTCCCATTTTTATCCTTTTTGGAGCAACATACTACACATCTTCTTCTGGGTTCCTTTTTTATGGGGTTTGGTGGAATATGAGAAATAAAATACTAGCCTAGATATGTTAGCATCTCCTTGATTTTGCCTTGAAGGATGTTGAAGATTTTTTTCAAAAATTTCTTCAATAATGTCTAGTCTGAAGTCCAAAAATGATTTTTTTGAATTTTTTGAAATTTTCTTGTATATGACAAATGCATTGAACAATGCTTTGTCCATCAGGTGACGAAATATTTTTTTATAGTATTTTTTCTGTTGTTTTCTGGTGGTCTCGTAGTAGCTCAATTCTTGATCAGATCTATCAACGCCCCCCATAGTGTGATTATAGTCAATGATTACCTGTGGTTTCACTACTTCTTGGCCGTTCTTCAGTCTTATAGTACATAATGATGGATTATGCACTGTACTCAAGGTACAAACGGTTTTTTTATCTTGCCATTTCAAAGCCATTGCTTTGCCTCTTTGAAAAGCTTTTATTTCGCCTTTTTTTAATTTAATCTTTGCAAAACCTGGTGGCAAATCTTTTCTGTTTGGCCGTAACGTACCATACATATCTGTTTTATGAGTAATCAGATAATCAGCAAGTTGCGGAGAAGTGTAAAAGTTATCAACAGTAACACAGTATCCTTCGTTCAGCAAAGAATCCATTAGATATAATACGGTTTTGTTCAAACCGGAAAGTTTTCATATTTTGCGTGTATAAGGTACTTTTACCAACATACAATAAAAAGTTCCAAATGTAACCAGATTCAGATTCACACAAAACGTATGACTTTATGCCAAAACGGGATCTTTTATTGGAATGTATTGTTTCCATCCTAATCTCCCTTTGAATAACATTAAACTTTCATCCACAGTAATGTTCTGTTCTGGAACTATTGCTGTCATAAATTTCATACGTAAATATTCAACTACTTCGTATATTTTACGTAATTTCGTACACGGATGTGACGTTGGATTGAAGGTGGAGTTATCCGAAAATGCCAGTATTTCATTATTAGTCTAAATCTGTCGCGTGTTATGACTTTGCCAAAAATTGGAACATAATTGATGCTCTTTGTGTCCAGTACCATTCTTGCTCAGGCAAATGTACAATACTCTGTAATAATAATACGCCTAAAAATACCTTCATTTCTGCGATTTCAACATTTACCCATTTCTTAGATTTCTTGTAACTGGATTGTGCCGATTGTTTGTTTATTTCTTGATTGGCATATTTATTTGTCTCATTCACCAAAATCATCATCAATTGGTCGTCGAAAAATATTTCGAAATATGTAAGTGGTGTAGCATTTTCGTCCAATATTACATTCACTGCTGGTGTTGCAGTAAAAGGAAAATGTGGCGGTGCGGGAGGAATACTATCTGTATCAATTTCATACCAAACGCGTACACTTGAGAGATCTTCCACTTCTTCATCTGAATCCCCATTACTCTCACTCAAATCATCCTCCGAACTATTATAGTCACTTGAACTTAGATTCACGCTGATATCACTATCTGAATCACAGTCTTCTTGTATTGTGGTTTCGCTGCATGATGCCATTTGATGATCATCAATGTCCATTTCAGCTGCACGTTTTGACATATCAAATTTCAGAGATATTCGTACTAGAATAAATGTAGCACAACTAACTAACTTGGAAGATATAATTCAAATGATACACAACACGTTCTTATACTGATAAAAATAATTTCAACATGTTACAACTTGTTGTACATGACTAACTCATCCACGCCGACTAAGGGCCGTGTTTTGGTAACTACGGTTTGCAATTGGCTAATATTTTCACTGGAACGCGCCCACTTATTTCAAATTCCCATGGTAAACGTCTTGACGGTAAATAAACGTTTCCCGCTGACTACATTCAAACAAATTACGTGCGACGCGGATATAGCGTGGCCCGCAAAAATAAACCAAACAAGCAGAACGCTATTTCCACGTCGCCCGCGGTTGGAGGGTTAAGGATATCATATTAAGCGCAAAGCTCAAAGTTGGAAGAAATTTGATTCGTTACTCGATAATATTGGTTAAAATGATTTTCGATGGTGCATAAACGTGACACCAAAATATAAGGTGTGACGGACGTGATCAAGAACCACCACAGCACCCTTATTAAGGATCGTTTTGCTCGATCTACTAAAGATTTAATTACACCAATTTTTTGACGTGGACGGTGGTTGGATAATTTATGAAGGTATCTATCAGTGTATGTCGGCTTACTGTAAACCTTAAAAGATAGTGAATTATTATTTTTAGATATTAATATGCCAAGAAATGGTAAACTTCATTAGGTTCTTTTTCCATGGTAAACTAAATGCTCGGATGTATACCATTTGTAATGAGATTCATAATGTTGACTATAGATTATACCTTCTTCTTCATTTACATTTGACCAATAAATTTTATTTTCAATTTCTTGGTATCAAAAAAATTGTAATTCTACATAGGGTAAGGTACCCAGTTCTTGACACCATAAGCAAATTTTTGATGAAAATATGGATTACTGACTTGTGGAACAATATTTTTGAATAATTTTTATACACTATGTAGCAAAGACTTTTAACTTTTTAAAAATGTTATTGTTTTTAAGATATTCGTATAACTTTTTTTTTTTTAAATGTTTTGTGCCAAAACGTCAAATGCACTAGTTATTGGCACCATTCACCAGTTATTGGCATACGTTTGGTTGTAGTTATTGGCACGAAGTAGTAATTATTCGCACTGCCATGGACGCACTATTTTAAATTAGAATTTAACTAATGCTTCAAAAATAAAGAAATAAAGCTTCTTTTTGGTTCAGAATTTATAATTTTTTCATGAAAACTTTACACATATCCTGTTCCACGTACAGTTTATGATATTATTTTGAACACCGATAATGGTAAATTCGGGTACAATTCGTACACTTTATGGCAAAGCTAACAACAGATACATTATTAGCAAATATAAAACACCAGTCTTTATTAATAATATTATTATTTTTTTGTGGAGAACTATTTTCCTGTAGGTTAGAGATTGTCGGCATTTCTCCCAATTGGTCCTTCGTGTTGTCGTTGCTTTCTATGTTCATCACCGATATTATATTCCGAACGTATGTTGGTTTTTTGTTTCTATTGTTTACTCTTACAAAATTTTCCGTAGTCACATTTTCGGTAAATCTTATGTCTTTTTTAATTTGTACTGCCGGAAGGATGTTTAATTTCCTTGCCTTTTTCACAGCTGTTCTCATCGTTGTCTTAATCGCCGCATTAAATTCCCTCTTCATTTCTGATCCTTCTTTTCAATCCTTTTACTTTTATTCATCTTCCTGTATTTTTTCCATCCAGACCACATTATCACAAAAGGTACTCTTTCCGTCTGAATTTTCGCTTTGCGCTTAGTTGTATTTGGCCACAAAAAATATTCACAAAGTTTTTTATGAGAACTATGTTGTTCAACAAGAGGTGATTGGTAATTGAAAACGGTTAATTTTTCTGAAAAACTAGTAGGGGTTAAACACAATTTATCATTTACTGAAGGTTCATGCATAATGTATTCTACGCTGTTATGTTCATTATGTCTAAAACCAACAGATGATGTGTATCTGCTGACGTAGACGGTTGTTCTAAATAAATATCAGATACGTTAGGACTTGGTGTGGCACTATTCTATCTATAATCTTTATTTGCTTATTTACAAATCTTGCCTCCTCACCCCTTAACTGTCTTCTTCGTTTCCATATTCCTTCAATCAAATCCACCCCCCTTCCTTTTTCCTACAGTACCTCCTTTGCCATCCTATCCTTTTCCTTTAACTCCCTGCATTATTTCAACGTATGATTTATCGTTTCCATCTCTTCCCCGCACAATCTACATTTTCTGCATTCGTCCCTTTTCCAATATTTGTTCCCGCTTTCTTCCTTTCCTCATTTAAATCTTGCTATCATTTTCTTTCTTTCCTTCCTCTCTTCCCCGTTCAGATATCCAGGTATCCCTTCGCCCTTAATATTCCTATAGTTAGTATTATATTTTCCTTCTTTCACCATCGTCCATCCTTCCTGCTTTTGGAAATCCCTGTCCCTTCTAATTATGTCCTCTCGCCCGCTCACTACGGATTCTTAGTCTCTCCACTTCTTGTTTCGCATAACCATTTATTTTATAATATTCTTCTCTGGATTCCTGTCCATATTTTATTCTTCCTTCTTCTATTTCTTTCCAGCATCCTTGTAGAATCTTGCACTCCGATCTTCTACTCATTTCCTCCTCATACTTTAATGCTCTCTTTCCCGCTTCCACCCTTATTTTTTTCTGATTGCACCTCCTCTCTAATAATGTATCCCGGTGTTTCTCTTTCCACTCCCAGTACCCATTTCCACTATTTTTATTGCAATCCTATCTATTTATATTCTTCCCACCCGCACACTTCAACCCTATACAACACCACACTATTTATTAGTTTCTCAAATAATGGTTTCCTTTTCTTTAAGTCCATTCCGCACAGTCCTTCTCCTACACTCCACACTTGCCCTATTAATTTGTTTCCTTTTCTCACTTGTTCTTTTATATGCTCCCCATCTTTGTTGTCTTGTCCCATCGTGTATCCCAAGTAGATGAATTCCTTTACCTCCTGTATCTCTTCTTCCCTCAATTTCCACTCCTCCTTTTTCCTCCCCATTTTCCCAATACCATTACTTTCCTTTTGTACCCATGTACTTCCAAATCTTTTCTTTTCAAATATATGTCCATCGTTTTTAGCATCCCCTTCATTTCTTTTTCTTTCTTCGCTATTAGCACTATGTCATCAGCGTATGCCAGCGACCACACTTTCCTGTTCCCACCACCACGCCTCCTTACTGTTGCCCCCTTAATGTCTCCTATAGGTCTCCTGAATATACCGCGAATAAGCTTGGACTCAGTGGGTATCCTTGCCTTGGTCTCTTCTTATAAATCCTTCACTTGATTCCCCATTCACCGTCGCCCCATTCCTCGTTTCCTCGTATATTTCTTCCATTCTTTTTATTATTCTTTCGTGTATCTTCTTTTTCCTCAAGTATTCCCACCGTTTTTGCCTGTTCACCCTATCGAATGCGGCTACTAGGTCTATGAATATCTTCAATTCTAACTACGGAATCATTTATTTCATTTTCTACATCATCACCCTTTCCAGAAACCAATAATATCCACATTCCAAGGATACAAACCGCAAGCCCTGAAACCGTTACAAATAGATCTAGGTTTTAGATATTTCAGAGCTTCCTGTAAAATGGGAGCAAAGTGCACCTTGTTTAATTGAACGAACGGGTTGTTTCTCCTTCATTGTAAAACAACTAATTCCAAGCGCTTCTTAAGGGTTTAAAGCACGCGATATCTGCTAGATACAGTATTCTGTTAGCATACCGATATAATGCTACCAAAATTATGTATAGTCTTGAACAAAGAACACTAAGCTCGTACATCATATGGGTCTTATATATATATATATATATATATATATATATATATATATATATATATATATATACATAAATATATATATATATATATATATATATATATATATATATATATATATATATATATATATATATATATATATATATATATATATCTATAAATCAAGTTGTAAAACGATAATTGAATGCTTTTAAGTATCCCTTCTATACATATATATTTATATTTGTAACTGTTATAAAACTCTGAATTGACGTAATAACTACCAGTCCTTTTATCATAGGTAACATTTATATATTTTCTGAATACTATAACTTTAAAATAATCGTATTTAAACATTTGTCGATTTGAATGAATTCTAATGACTTAAATATGGAATTTCTACTTTATAAAGATATTCTGTTATCACTGTGTTGTATTTGATTGACTATAATAGAGTTCAAAATAATTAAATTTTGCAATCGACCTAGCTCATTACGCAATTTCTGGGCGATAATTAAGCTCAAAAATATTCAATGGTCACTTCAACCACCAATAGATGAAACTCGTTATTCAATTTTCCACAGGTTAATGCTAAAATGTTATCTGAGCTGACACAATTAAACAACAAAAGTAAATTAAACAATGGGTATATATTGACCAATTTTCAAATGTACAAACACGTGGCTTCAAAAAGCACACCAAAAACCAATTCCTATAGATTAAAGGTTCCCCAAAAATCTTATGTACTAGACACATTAAAATAGATATAGTTCGATTATCCTTTTACTTATATAACTCCACAAGCACGAATGAACTTAGAAGGCAATCGTACTTTTACCTTTTAAACAAAACCTAAAATATTTCTTACAAATTACGTTAGCTAATCCTCTGTCCGTGATATAGTCCATATGGTCTGCGTTCCGTAATCCTTTTTAAATCTGCACCCACACTGAAACAAAACACAGAAAACGGCCGCACTGGATGAATAATCTGGCCGCTAAACTCACTAACGAACGCAAATGTCTGTCGAACACACGCGTGTTTTACATGGTTTCTTTGCTTTAAGGTTTGCCCTTCAACGTAAAAGTTTATCATAATAACTGTTTCCACGTAAATATTAAAATTCTTAGTTGTCTTCATACAATCGATTTTATATTACTAACGATTGTACACATGCTTCAATCAATGTCAATGATGACCACTTACCTCTTAACTAAATTAACAAACTTTTAATTCTGTTACTTAAAGGGTTACTGCAGGCTTTATTTTTTTTGTTATCGCACGCTCTATTACTGAAGACTGCCTACAAAATATTTACTGCTTCGTTTTTAAATATGCTTTTGCACTTTTTAAATCCTTTCTTCAACTCACAATTAATCTGTTTTATTTGAAATGTGAATATTCGATCTATCCCCAGGAATGGTTCTAACCGATAGGTTTCACACCTTCTGCCCGCCATATTATCAATCTCTTCGGGCAATATCAAAATGTACCCATCACAATCGTGTATTTCGTGTATTACTTTGGTGAGTCGAAATCTGAAACGGACCCAACGCTACAGAAAATAAGAAAAACGTAGCCACCTTGATTTACTTTGTAAATTCACTCATAAATCTCCGACAAAACCATTAATTGTAATTATATTCACTCTGTACATTATCCAGACCATAACTCAACTTTCTATCAAAACCTCTCATGTGGACGATCTCTATTTCTGCACAATTTAATCAACTCCGCCACATTCTAACACCTTTATTCTTGAACACGCACTAAATTTTACATTATTGCACCATATTACAAAATTTATACAAACAAAAATATGCATACATATCCCTTACTATACGTTGATACGATTTCAATATCGTAAACTCACTCGCTTATACGTCTACATCCATTCTTTTTATCTAAATTCTTTTATGCACAGCAGCAACTTGGTAGCCTTACTAGTGCAGTCCCAGTAGGTATTTACTCAAACATTACTTTTCATCCAAATTTAATGGTTTCAACATGAAAATCTTTCTACAGCATTCAAATATTTTTTCATGACACAATGTTCCATTAAATTCCAGTGGCGTATAATTTACTCAAATTTATATTCTATATATACAAAAAATTTTTTTTTCGTGCACTCACTTCATTTGTACTCAAAATACGTTCCATAGGTTGTCAAAATACTGCATATACACTATGCATCACAATAGCCTTACCCTCCTTGTTTTCAAGTTGCAGTTGAAGTTTCTTTTCATAAATTGAAAAGGCTTTTATTAAATATTAAATTAAACATTTAAAAAAATATAAAAAAGCACTACAGAAGGTGTGCAAATTGGCGACCTTGTTCTTGAATACACATTTCCAATCTTCGTGTTAAAGACTGACGGCATCTTTGAAATATATTCGGATTATTACGAAATCTATCCGAAGACTACACAATTCTGTTTCATAATTGCTTTTCACTATTTATTTCTACGACATTTTTATAAATCCTCAAAATGAAAAATCGAGGGATTAATATCAGGACTACGTGCTGGCCATAGTGTAGGTCCGTCTCGACCGATCCACCTTTTTCCAAATCTTCTTCGCAAAAATTCCCTTGTCCTTTGAGAATAGTGAGCTGAAGCGCTGTCCTGCATGTAGTATATTCTTCCAATAATGTCCAATGGTATGTCTTCTAATAAAGTATGCAGTTCATTTTCCAAAAAATTGCGATAGAGTTCGCCTGACAATCGATTGGGCAATTGAGATGGGCCATTTAGATAATTGTCAATTATACCTGCCCACACATTAACGCATACTGGTGAGTCCGTATTACTGTATGATGAGAGTTTTCATCGCCCACTAATGCATATTATGTATGTTCAAAACAACATCACGACTAAATCCAGCTTCATCAGTAAACAAAATTAATGACAGAAAGTTTTTCTCTTGATTTTGCAACTACTTGGAATATTGTACACGCGGTAAAAAAACCCTGTTTCAATAGTTGATGAATTTTTTGAAAATAAAATGGGCGAAGAGGTTGTTCTTTGAGGATTTGACTATCTACAGCTGCACTTATTCTTCTGGTACTTATTTTTGGATCATTTTCTACTAGTTGAAATACAGCTTCTTCGTTTGCAACAATGTGACGAGTTCTGTGAGCTCCAGCATCAACTTTTGCATTTTTAAAGTAGCCATTATCTCCCAAATGCCTATGCACGTCTATAAATCTTCCTACATTAGGAACTTGTCTTAATGGATATCCCTCTCTTCTTGAATAAAATCACTAATGTTTTCCTTCAACTCACAATATATTACACTATTTATTTGTGAATACCTATACGATCTACTTTCGGTAATCCTTTTTAAATTCTTAGATGCACTATGCACAAAACACAAGAGGTAGCCGTATTCGCCCTACATACTCTACTGTAGTACTCACTAACGCAGTGTCTATGGTTTGTTCACTCGCATACCGGGTATAGGGGTTCTTTAACCTAACATCACATCACCTTATGCTGAGACGTTTGCCCTTCACAACGTTTAACGATTGCACACATTCAATGTCAATGATAATTCACCAATAACTTAACTAAACTTTAAAACATTTATTTCGATCACTTAAATGGTTACCTTCACTTTTATTTATAATAATATTAATTCACGCGTCCTACAATTGAACACTAATAACAAAATATTTGATGTGTTAACTTCTAATCTGCCTAAGCACGATTTATTTCTTGAAGAAAATCACTAATGTTTTCCTTCAACTCACAATATATCACATTATTTATTTGTGAATGCCTATACGGTTTATCTCCTTAGGGGTTAATGTAGTCGCTATACTTGCTCTACTAACACTGTAATGTTCACAAATAAACTCCTACACCAACCATTCTAATGGATATGTAAGGCGCGCGACTCGTACTCAACCTCTGCTTGAACTATCTAAAACCTCTAACCAACTAGCTAACCAACCCTTCCAATTTGACACTCCCTTAGATACCTTTTGCCCGTCATATTACCAATACGTCACAATAAATTCGCGCTAAGATCAAAGTTCACCTATCCCAATTGCTTATTTTACGCGTTTCTTTGCCCCGTCGAAGGTTCCAACGTGGAAGAAATCGCCAACGATGCGATATAAACGTAGCCATCTTGAATTACTTTGTAAATTCACTAAAAGCTTTCCGAAGAAATCCTCAATTGCTATTACATTCACATTGTAGGTTAACCAGATTATATGTCAACTTTCTATGCAAATCTTACATGTGGGCGAATTCTATTTCCGCACAATTTAGCGAACCCCCTCACATTCTACCAACTTCATTCTTGAACATGCATCGATTTACCATTATTGCACCGAGTTACAAAATTTCTACAAACAAAAATATACATTCATATTCCTTACTGAACGTTAATAAAATATCAGTATATCATAAACTTACTTACTCATACGTCTAAAACCATTTACTTTAGTCCGAATTCCTTTATACACAGTAGCAAAAAGACTAGTGTTTTATCAGTGCCGTATCAATCAAAATTTACTCAAAACATTCTTTCTCAACCAAATTTAACGTTTTCAACACGGAAACCTTTCTATAGAATTCAAATATTCGTTCACGCGATAACCAATGCGTTACTAAATTCCAGTGGCGTATCAATTACACCAACTTACATTAGGCATACACAAAAGTATTCTTTTCATGGAAACGAACTTCAGCTACAATCAAAACACGTTACATACGTTATCAAAATACTACACATACAGGGTGCACCAAAATAACCTTACACAGGTTATATTTTCCCCTTCTCATTTAGGAATAACTAAAAACATTTATTACAAAATTTTTCCTTAGATTTTGAAAAGTACATATCCTATATTAGGTATTTAAAAGTCTCCTCAAAACAGGGTAATGCTGTCAAACTTGTGGAAACTTGATTTGAATTGTTCATTATGCATCCAAAATGCCATTATATATATATATATATATATATATATATAATATATATATATATATATATATATATATATATATATATATATATATACATATAAATAACAATGTACAAAAGTAACTCGTGCGGAAATCTTTAGCATACAAAATGAATACCTTAAGTAATATTTACATATAAGAGTATAGTTAAAACCGGCAGAGAAGAATCTAACAAGTTTGATAGTGCTCAGTGTTGTGGAAAAGCAAAAGTATAGCCAAAAAACTGAGATTGCATCTTATTGCTTTATGCAGATTCTAAGCTTCGTTGAGTTAACATTTCTAAAAGCTTGTGTATAATGTAAAACAAGATATAACGGTTTAAAGTTATCTAAGTGTTTATTTATTCAAATGTAACGTTTTAACATTGAGAAGCGTTAATTCAATTTTAAATTGTTGACCATAAATTAAAATAACTGTATAGTTTATCTATGTAAAATATAATTCATTGCATGCGTTTAACGTTTTAATTTAATTAAAGTGGTTAAGATTTATCTACTAGCGTATTATTTCAAATTCATTGCCTTTAAAAATTTACAAAACGTACCGTATCGTTGAACATGCACTACAAAGATTCAAAAAACAAACTAAAACGTAGGCATCAATTGATAAAAACCGAACAGGAAATTAAAATCAACTTGTTTCATTTCGTTGCCAATATAAATGACGGGCTTCTGGAGCTTTCCAAGCTCCAGCACCTACAACAATGGATTCCTAAGATACAAATATTGAGAACTGAAGCGCATACTATTTCCCCACCATTTCTCTAAATATCTGTACATGATGTGTATACGTGGTGATCATGCAGCTTCGTGTACACAAAAACCCTCTGAAAAAAGTCTTATGTATATCAAGCGGTAACTGGAATCATACCCCTTTACTTTGAGAATATACAGTAGATTGTAGTATCACTGATCTACCATGCAATAGAATAGAAATCTTCCTGTAGCGTTACAAAAAACGCGTTCATAATTATAGTAGTTTAGTATAAAGCAGTAAAAGTTACAGATGAACATTTAATAAAATTTAAAACAAGCCGATAATTCTAATTTTAAGAGACTAAGCTTGCGCAATAAAAAACGTAATCCACCCGGGACGAAATAACAATAATACCGAACTTAAATGAAATCAAATGAAGCAACCGGTGCTAAGTAATAAACTCTCTGATTAAAGTTTTAAGCAAATTACACTGGCCCAGAAATCAGAACGTGTTTGTTGGGAAATAAATTTGTGAATGAAAACAATTTACGCGTTGGATTTTGGGTAAATATATTAAGATTCGATTTTGCAAAAGGACCATGTATGTGTAGTTAATGCAACAGTGCCAGTTTGACTGTTTTATTATGGATATTGGGCATTTTTTTCAGTGGGTATTGAAGATACTAGCATTCATATAAGACGATTTTTTAACTTTTATTTGGGAGGCAGTTTTCATACGTAATATGCGTATATTTTTATCAAAACTAGACTAACCTTCGGCTGTATACTCATTTTCGTTTGTGTGAGTTCAGTAAGGTTTGGGTACTTATGCAATCTTCTTATGTGCGTCGGATTTCTCTTGTAGATATGTATCAAAATGTAACCACAACCGTTGCATTTTGGTACGAGATTTTATTTATGCTTTTAGTTTATATTATAGGGTTCATATGTACCTATCGTTTACACATTTTGAAGTCCCAAGAAATTGATACAACTTATTTGAATTTAATTTTTATTGTTTAGCTTTCATTGTCACCAAGGCTCAAACCACGTATAACGTATTATCTTATTTACGAGATGTAAGTTTAAATTTGTGAGACATAAAAGTAAATTTTGAATGATGTTACGTTTGGTTATTTCAGCATATTATCTAGTGCTCCTTAAACTGAAATAAAGGTACGTTATTAAACTTTTCATTTTTGTGAGTAGTTTAATAAAACTGAATAAAGTGCATTTCTGCTTTTGAATATATTTGAACAAAGAGAGGTTTGATTTAAAGTAAACTTTTGTAATTTTGAGTAAAGTTGATTATTGGTTCTTACAGGTACTATCTGAGGGTATTGTATTTTGAGTTTGCTTAAGCATTTGCGATGAATTTATGAAGTAATTGTTATTGCTTATACTTCAAGCAAATTTAATGCAAGAAGTGAGTTCATAGTGACAGGTTTTATAAATGAAAGCATATTAGATGGTGAGGAAGCTTTCGGCGTGAGTTAAGAGTTTTGTTATACTGGTGAACGATTTATGTCAGTTGTGTTTGAGTATCACAAAAAAACAAAGGTGAGTACGGCTTTTTGACTATATATATATATATATATATATATATATATATATATATATATATATATCGCGTTGAAGGTTCATTGTTGAGAGGTACCACAATCCTTATATTTAGTAAAAACCACGGCGTACCAATTAGTGAACCCTAAACCATGTTCCCTTATGTTATGAATTCTTGCATTAAGGATTTTTTACGGCAACAGTGTATGTAAAGCTCTGAGAAACCAGAGAAGCAGATTGAAGAAAAATGGACTAAACAATCGTCGAGCCAACGTAATAAAACAAAACGACGTATGAAAAAAAATGTACATAATTTCTCAAATACAAAACAATGAGGACTGAAAAATATGAACATGCTCGAGTTATGTAACGAAATTTAAGTTCTAACAATAATGAAAATGGCAACAATGCAATCGAAACTGCTGACTTGATAACCTGGGCAGACCTGTGGTAATACGATTTAGATAGCATCCAAGTGGTAATGGGATCGATCCACGTCACAGTCTACCTTGAATAAGGTTTTTTCACGGAGTTTTCCTCATACACATATAGCACATCGCATGCTGCTATAGGCAAATAGGAAATGATTGTTTATTCGTTTAAAAAATTGCGAAGGTCTATAGCTTCACATACGTTTGTATTTACATTTCCTCTATAATTCTGATTGATTTTTGTTGAAAAAGTTGTCTTTATATCACCAAAAAACTTAAACATATTCAAAGATTGTAGTAACGACCGTAACTTCTGATATCAGTCAAAAGTAGTAAAACCGTAAGGTAAATTTAAAAAATATCAGTAGCGTACGTCTTGATTAAAACACATGATCAAAATGTACTTTTAAATCATTCGAACGATCGGTACTGTAGAAATTATTAACCCTGCTCAACTTGCTGTAAGTAATTCTTGGTTGATTACACTAAACTTATAAAATGCATAGTTAATAGAAATTAGGTTTACTTACCTTTTGGGATTATGCTAGTTACATAGTAACATGCTTACCTGAAACAAATTGAAAATGTTAGTCAAGTTAAGTATGATTTAATTCAATTGTGCAACAAAAATTATGATTAGATCCTAAGTGATTATACTGATAATTATATATATGTATACATATTATATATATATATATATATATATATATATATATATATATATATATATATATTATAAGAGTCTGATTGATAAGCAAAGCTTTGTTAATATCAATTTCTCAGAAAATTTTATTTCAGATAAAAGTTGGAGCATCACATGAAACTAAATATTCACTAGACAGATTCTACCAGTGGCGCACCGATTAGTGGTAAATGACCAATAATTGAAATTTTCTCAATAAGATGCCCTTATTTTGCAAGACGCCAAAAAGGGTTATAGGAAATAGTTGCTTACTATGATTGACATACCCAGATATGAAGTTTGGATGACATATCGAATAGTTGTAAATTTTTGTTATTTAGGGGTTTAAAATTCAATTCAAGCGTACTAGCCCAACTATTTGGTAATAATGAATTGAAACATTCAGGAAATGCTACGTAACAAATAAGATTTAAACGGGAAATGGAAAAATAACGACATTGGCGTCTATCAATAACTTTTTAGAGCATTCAGTGGTATTTTCTGATTGAAATAATTTTTTGGATCGAGTTCTGAACAAACATCACCTTATTTGTAAAACTCATAAAGGTTCATTAGTTCTTTTAGCATCAATTTTTAAACGCATGTTCCATCGAATCTTATCTTATTTTACTATATATTGTATTGTCAATTAACATAACGCTTTATAACGTCTCGAAACTGTGGGTATAATTTCAAGACTTGTTTGATGTCTTGCACAACAGGAGCATTTTAAAATTTCAACTATCGGTCATTTACCACTAATCGGTACGCCACTGGTAGAATCTGTCTGGTCCATATTTAGTTTTACGTGATGCACCAATTTTGTCTGGAATAAACTTTTCTGAGAAATCGATATTAACACACACACTCACATATGTATATACATATATGTATATATATATATATATATATATATATATATATATATATATATATATATATAGCCAACTTTCAGGTATGTTCCCACGTATTGCTGCTGCTGATGTAGTTTTGATCAGAAGTGTGTTAATGTTGGCGACGTTTCGGTCAGATCACACAAGCCATTTTCATAAATTTGATGCAAATATTTCAATTCCAAAGGGCCTGTTCTGCACTCAACCTATGTATTAAGGTCCATATCTTTTTTACTTGATTTTTTTTTTAATTCCTTTGCATTCAGTTAAAGAGGAACAAATATGATCCAAAAAAAGTTCGCTTGTTGCATAACGGTAAAATGAACCGTTTTCGAAAAAAACGTCTTTAAAGGTTCCATCAAGAAAGGTGTGATGCATTTATTATTTACATTTAGTAATCCATAATAAAACTGTAGGTCACGTAGTTCTCCATTAGAATAATTATTATTGTTCATTTTATTTTAAAAATTAGCTAACTGTTACTATTGTTAACAGTTGGGAATTAAACATTTGCTCCTTTCTTAAGCAATTCTTATGTTTTCTCCATAGAACGCTT
>JARFJB010000928.1:1320000-1372500 GCA_036346205.1 Vesta saturnalis | reverse complement strand
GCATGGATAGTTGTACTTGCAGCTTAATGTATACTTCATATTGCCTTAGCTGCCTTCGGTAGAGTAATTTAAATCTAAAATAGTTAAAAGACGCGTTTATATGCGACTAATCATGCAATAATGAAGACTTTAGGTGGGTTAATAACGATTGGAAAGCGGAATTCGTAAGGTGAGTAGATATTAGGGTCACAAATACGGTAGTTCTAGATGTTCAACGTAGCTCTGCCCTGGAAGATTTAAGAGGTCAATAAAAAAGGTATTTGTGTAGTTATAAACGTCGGGATATTCTGAATGAAACGGAGTTAGGTTGTAATGGTGAAATGTAGGGTAGTCGCAAGTAGTGGTTAGAGCAATTTATGTGCAGGAACTGGCTTATTGTCATAGATTTTGAAGAAGAGTGAAACAGTAGGGTTACTGTAGTTAGAGTTTAAGATACATTTGACACAACTGGGAAAAAAAGTTCAGGAGTCAACCGAGTAGTGCGTAGGGGATGGTGCGAGAAGGTAATCAGGTAGAGGTACAGCATGACCTCGCTAGAACAGAAGCGCAAATCAAAACGGCAACGTCTTTAAAAAGAGGATCCCCATCAAGATGTAGCATCCCAACTCAACACAAAAGGTTTAGCGCTAGGGGCGTAATAAGACGATGAAAAGCCCAAGTGTAACCCCCTTGGGAATTTTTAGAATTACTCAATGGGTTATACAGAAAAAATGTATTTTGCGCTTAAGATAATAAGCATGTCTCGTTGTGTTTAATTACGAATAATGTAAAAAACTGAGTTATTATTCAAATGTAGAGTAAGAATTATTGTTTCTAGTAATATCAGAGATTGCTATATTGCAACTAATAAAAGCCCTCATTGGTTTTGTGTTAAATTGTAGTCTCCTACGATATATAAAGATAGATTTTGCGGAGACTTATCGGATAAGTAAAATCGCTACTTCGCACTTGGCTGTTGTCTTGGACCTTCCGTATATGAAACGGAAAATAACAGTATTAAGGGAAACATACCAATGTGATTAATTATTTAGTGGCTACAATGTGTATTATCAAACACAGGAGTATCTAATTAAGTTGTGTATATATTTACAAATTAAATTAAATATAAATTGGAATATAGGAGAATAAATGTTGTGATGAGATGAATTCCGTGAGACGACTTTGGGAACTCTTCCTCAGACGCGGCAGTAATATGAAAACTTACTGAATAACAATTATATACGTAAGATAGGGCGATGTATCAAGCAAGTTTGCTAGAGGTGGAAATTGCGGTCGGAATCAGTTAGGTTAATATTCCACACAACAATCCTAACCTCTATGGTCGCGTTTTCAAATTTTTTAATTTCCTATATGCGATGTCCATTTAGAGCTCGTATACCCCGTAATCACCTTAGTGTCCTCACTAACAAATGTTAGGCGAGTTCACTGGTAGAAAGAGTTTAGCGACCTCGGTCAAGATCTCTCAAATTGTTATCGTCAAATGTCTGCTGTAATACGCGTGCCTAGAGGCCTAGGGATGATTTTAGTTTCACCAATAATTTTAAACTTTCTAATTTATACCTTATAGTTTTCAAGATTAGCTGAAATGAATCTAAAAACGGATTTTTTAAATAGTTTACTGTTTAAGATCATAATTTACCGTATGATACACCTATGGTGAACTGCCATGTCGCACTTCCATCATCTTCTATCAATTATTTCTATCCACACCCTGTTCACCTCTTCACACGCAAAAATTGTTTGCTTGCCTAATGACGTATACAAACGTGCATCCCATGCAGAGTCCACTTTATTTTTGGTTTGCAGTGTAAAACAAAGCATGTATTTGGACCAAACATTGAAAATATGGAAGATGTTCGTATACATCTGTTCTCACATACATAAACGCACTTAAACAGAATCCTTTTACAAATTCGACTTTAAAGTTTATAGTAAAAACAGAATCGTTTATATACTATTTATTTACTTATGGAAATATTATCGAAATCGTGCTTTAGAGATAAAAATTTTATACAAAATTGCTTTATAAAGGTTTTTCGTAGAATAATAAATAGGCAATTAAAAGGCGCATAAAAAATTATCTAAATTACATTTGCAGATATAACTTTAAATCAAAATATGTAGATACCTTTTTAAGATATTATTCGACTTAAAGCGTTTTTTGATCTATAAATCGTGCTCGAGGGAAGTCATCGTAACGCATAGACTCCTAGTGACCGCACTATGAGCAAATATTTACTGGCTTGCAAGATCTCTTGTGGATGGACACGTCTGGAGGAACCAGAAAGGTGGTCACATTTATAGAGAGCATGTTAGCTTATACCAAAAGTAGTAATAGGATGATACCGTTAGTAAGTAAAGCTACATCAAAGAGCTTGGCTAGTAACTGGTGTACCTAATTTTGAGTTACTTATGAAACTAGTACGATTGCCTCGCATCTTTCTTCTGGCTACAGCCAGCTTTGAAATAAACAGTCTCCGTTGCAGACTACAGCATGAACATGGAATGGCAAGTTAGTTTCTGGAATTTATGTGAATGAGTACGACATCATGAATGTAATATACCACATTCTGCGTTTATCAAAATCACAGTGCTATGGTCAGGAAAATGCATAGGGCAGAATGAGTAAAAGTGATTGTAAGAAAAAAGGCGAAAAGGTGTATTCAAAGTTTCTTTATTGCATGTTAGTAAATAGAGAGAAATGCCAAGAATGTGAAACGTTCGAGAACTGTGTAGAAAACACAATAAATGTATCTAAGCCAAGTAAAACTATAATTTTATTGGAAGATACGAATAGTACAGAAAGAACCTATGGAACGCGTTTTAAAAAAATTTGGAGATTAAGGCAAATGGTGAACGTCTGCTGGATATCTATGTAGAAAGAAACCTCTTTGTATCTAATACATGGTTTAAACATAAAAGTGTTCATATGTACACATAGTAGAAAAGTGAATCTTAAAGCACTATTGACTTGGTCGTTAATGCTGAAGGACTTAGAAACCTGGTTAGGGGTACAAAAGTAATGCGTAGATCGGAGTGTGGAACAGATTAGTTTTTGGTTATATCTGGAGTGTGTTTGGTATAAAAATATGTATCCCAGAAGCTGAGAAAGCGAAATTTTGAACAGGGATTTTAATGGTGTACAACACGTAATTGAAAAAGCAGAAGAAGATTGCTTGGTGGAATGAATCTGTAAAAAAATGTGTTCATAGACAGTATTGCTGCAAAAAATGAGACGCAGAGAAAGAAGTTATATGAAATATGACCGCAGAACGTGAGTCGAAGCAGAACGCAAAAAATTATTGAGTACTATGAGTACGGATTGAGGAAATACTGGCAAGGGTATTTTGAAAAGTTGTATAGTAGTAAGAGAAATGAAACTAAAGATAATATGGAATTAACTCTCCTACTGTGTTAACATTTTGGTTTCACTTATTGTGTTCGGGGCATTATGACCTGGGAGCCTATAGTTGCCGTTTTCTTGTCGTTGCATTGATATAACAGCAAATAATAATAAGAAATAAGATGTAGTATTTATGATTACATTTTATTACGTTATTTTATTTTTATTACATATTATTATAAATGTTATGTAAAGAACATCTGAAAAACGTAGTAGTTAAGTATATACATTTATTTGTTACAGTCTTGACAGTAGTAATATACATGAACTACACATAGGTATTTCGAGCAATTACAACATACCATGTTAGTTTTAATATTATTTGAAGAGGGACAAAAATTACATCTTTTACGCTTCGTTGTGGTTGATTGTTCCTTACTTCGGCATTACTGGTTGACGAACGTGACTTTACAACCATTTCAGCTGCAGGAATACTTCGAGGGAGACGTTTTCTTTCTTGCAATAATAGAGTGATCAAGGAATTACCCAGTTCTTCAAGAAATAGTCGCCGTTTTGTAAGTTTTCCAGCATTCCAGGTTGGAGTTACTTCGGAAACTGAAACGTCCATGATATTGTAAAAGATAGCCATTGACCATCTTTTAGTTTGACATTGCATGTGTATGTTATTATTAACTTGTCTAACGTGTTTATAGCACCTTTAGTTTTGTTGTAATCCAAAATCATAAACGGCTTTTTATGATCTTGGTTATACACTCCGTAATCGTGGTGCATGGTGCTCAAGAGCGTAACATTTTTATTCTGTTTGGGCATGTAGGAAACTATCGACGCGTCCTTTGGTAAAGTAAAATTTTGAAGAAGGAACTTCTGTCCTGTTGCAGACCAATGCGGCTAACAATTCGGGCCTATTTTTACGAATAGTGCCAAGCATGGTTATTTTTCTTTTCAATAGTATCTGCCCCAGATCGTACAAGGTAAAAAAATTATCACACGTTACATTGTGACCTTTTAGACCATAAGTAAAATCTAGGACAACTCTTTTACCTTGACCTCGCTCTGGTGGTTCACCTTCTTTTTTCCCGACGCAAAGTTGCATGTTATATGCATAAGCAGTTACAAAATCGCATAAAGTCCAAAACTTGACTCCGTATTTAGTAGGTTTATTGGGGATGTGCTCTCTAAAAGGACAACGGCCTCTAAAATGTACCAGTTGCTCACCTACTGCTACATTTTCGTCAACATTATAGAGCTTAGGTAGAATTGCAACCCATTCATACCACAAGACCCGTATGGGAGCTAATTTTTCAGTTTGACATCGTTGTGGTCGAGCTTTTTATCGTAAAATTATTCATGCAATTACATTAAATCGTTGTAGGGACATCATTGCTCTGAATATTGGACGACCTACATTTCCATCCCACAGACTTGCTGTTGCGCTCCAGCTAGAAACAGTCCAAAAATTGACTCCGTATTTAGCAAGTTTATTGGGGATGTGCTGTCTAAAAGGACAACGGCCTCTAAAAGGTACCAGTTGCTCATCTACTGCTACATTTTCGTCAACATTATAGAGCTTAGGTAGAATTGCAACCCATTCATACCACAAGACCCGTATGGGAGCTAATTTTTCAGTTTGACATCGTTGTGGTCGAGCTTTTTATCGTAAAATTATTCATGCAATTACATTAAATCGTTGTAGGGACATCATTGCTCTGAATATTGGACGACCTACATTTCCGTCCCACAGACTTGCTGTTGCGCTCCAACTAGAAACAGTAGGCCAAAATATACTTCTAGTTCAACTAATGTTATTTCTTGAAACGTGCCGCCAAAAAGTCTTTTGCCTTCTAAATTTGACATTTTCAAAATTAGGTTTACAATTTTGGGTGTGAAATATAAGAAGTACGCGGATTTTATATCAATTATTCGCCACGTAGCATACCTTGTTGGGTTAGGAATCAACGAAATAATATTTGCTGCTGATAACCTTCCCGATTGATGTGTCTCTTCATTCCATACTATATTGCCATCTTTTTTAATTTCCGTGATTATCCGTATCAGCTTCATCTGAAATCGTAGCTTCCACTTCATCATCCGATTCGCTATTATGTATCTCGGTTTCGGACAAATGGTCTTCTTCAGAAGAATTAAAATCACTATCAGAAGCACACAAAAGTTTCTCACGTTCATTATTCGTAAGGACTCTCTCACTACACATTTTCAATAATAAATTTCAATTGTTCGGTATTTCTGATTAGAGTATAGCATCAAGTTTGATATTTACTACTAAACTAACACGCAGATGCTCACTGGCTGCATTAATGCGCAGAGCCACAGACAAGTCTCTACAGGAATAAACTGGTTTACCGGTACGTAAATAACGCAAGCAATATGCGTAATATTGCGGAATAATGTGGCAATATTAAGTAAGTTATTTATACTTACGAAAATAAAACGGAACTAATAAAGTACATTCGTTTATGATAATAACCTGATTCTCGTTCTTCTAATTTGAACCCCACAATTCACCGGGTCTTATAGACCTAAACACAATGAGTGGAACAAATCCATTTAAAAAAAAACTAATCATAATTTCCTAACATTAATCTAGGTACACCGTTATTAGAGTAATGAAATAATGCAGTGGCAACGAAATATTTAATAAATTAACGAATTATACACATCAGAAGAACGCGATTGGGTCATATTGACCCGAACACAAAAGGAGGGTTAAACAAGGTAAATACAACTAAATAAAAGCGGAGAAATGGTAACCCTGAAGGTGTGGAAGGAATTACTAGTGAAATGTTGAAATATGATTGTGCAAAGCTTGGGGAAAGCTTGTGAACAATTTAATACACGTATTGAGCTTGGAAAAGCAGCAACGGATTGGATACGTACGATCATGGTCGCGATTTATAAGACTAATGGGAGTAAGAGTGATTTTAAGAACTGTAGAGAATAAGCTTGGTGAGCGTATCTGGTAAAATGTTAGGAAGGGTTTGACAGGGTACGTATAGTAGCTGTACTCTGCGTTTGTGGGCTTGAAGAAACATTATATGACGGAGTGAACAGGAAATAGGTATGAGACATTTTAAGCGTCTATGAAGTGAGTAAATCTCTAGAAAATGGTACTAATAGTAGTACATGGCGACAGCCGGGCTTGTGTCAGGGTGATTGAATGAATACTTTAAACTAGAACCATGAGTTAAGAAAGGCTATGTGATGTTTAATGTTTGTATAGGTAAATGTGTTAGGCAAACATAAACTTATGCAAATGATTTAGTACATAGTGATGTGAGTGTGGAGGTTCTGGGTTCTGCTGAGGATACACGTTTAGTACGCGAAAATTCGAGGGAGCTGTAAAAAGTACTGAGGAAGTTAATGAAGTATGTGATGAGAGTATGGATATAAATGTAACCGTGAGCAAAACGAAGGTGGTAACATTTAATCATGAACACAACAAAAAAAGATCAATTGCTTTTTACGCAGCAGCATTATTCACTTTAGTTCATCTCAATCTACTCATAATACTAGTCACTCTATCTAAAATTAAGATATTAAAGACAAAAGAGAGATTTCAATCAACAAAGACATTCAGCGTACCCTTTAACGGGTTACTATATTAGGAATGATTGTATATTCAAATCTATCATGGGTTGACCAAGTAAGCACTCGTGAAATAGGCTTTTTGTACAGATGTAAGCAGTATTTTACTTCCCAACGTACACATTTTGCTATGGAAAGCGCAAATTGGATCTTATCTAGAATAAAATGCTCGCCTCTGGATTGAGGTATACAAAGTCCCTTGGGCACAGGAGAATCATTTTATTTCTTTCTTTGTACTGTCGGTATTACAATGGCTATTGATACCATCTCATCTTTGCTATGATCACTGGGTGTGCTTATTTACAATCAATATGCAGTACAAATTTCTTGTTGTACCAAGCGGGCGCAATCCACATTCGTCTTCACGGCTTATAAGCTCTGTAATGTTCTTCCTAGGTTCTGTTTTCCTCTCAATTATGAAATATTTAAGGTAGCCATTTATAAACATCTCTTAGTAGTTCAAAATCCCCCATCTATCCTTTTAAGCGTTCCTGGGTGATTTAACACGTTAGGATAAACTTAGGATATTCAGGACCAAAATTATTAAAAAAAGGGGAACCGTATCTGCCCTGCACGATGAGATGGTAGAACAAATTGATGAGTTCGTGTATTTAGATTAATAAAATGTACACCACAGATGGTAGAAATTAAACGACATTTGAATGCAGGAAGCAACAAGATTATCAGTATGTGGATCATGAAGCAAAATGAGAGAATGTGTAGTGTATAGCTACGAAACAAGCAATATACAGTATCGTGTTTATACCATCAGTACTTGATATGTCAGAAAAAATACGAAAGTAAGATAAATATTGTATGCATAAGGTTTTAGCGGAGCGTAGAGTGAAGAATTACTGGATAATGAATGATTGTGGTATGGAAAAGACGATTGGTTTAGTCATATGAATGAATGAGAGACGATTGTCGAAATAGACATATGTCTGTAAAGTTAGAGGGACATAAAAAACCTTGACGGTGGTAGTGGAATGCGATAGAAAACGCGATTAAAGATAGGAAGGTAACAAGGGCGTACCAGAATCTTGCGGAACCTTACTTCGTAAGGGAATCGTGTGATGGATATGTATGTGTTTTTTATAAATAGTTCTTGTAGGATACTGCATAAGCCCAAATAAAAGTACTTCTAATCGTCATTAAAGTAATTTTTGTAAATATATCTAAAACTAATGAGTTTGTCATTGTTTAAAGAAAAATAACACAGATGTAAGAAAGTCATGTACTGGTCAGATAAGGTGTTTATTGAGCAATCATATAATATTGAGCAAAAATCCATTAAAGCTCATAATTGTACGTTCCAACTGTAACTTAAATCGCAATATATCATTTCTTTCTACGTTTTGAATTACTAAAATCGAAGTTGCACGAATCTGAACCTTATTATTTTTGTCAAAAACGAATTTTTACTCCTTCATAAGGGTGTTATCATTAATGTATGTAAAAAACAGCAGATCTAAAGTACATAAACTGAAAAATTAAACTCGCAGTATAAATATTTAAAAATAGAAGGAAGTAAAATTTACACAAGAAGCAAGCGCATCTTGATAAGTTCCTAAAGATAGTAACCAATTAATTTTTCCATTTATTACAATTAAAATTTATCAAGGTTAATTGGTTTTCTGATATAATAAAATTCGAAAATAAATCAACATTTAATGAGATTTAAGCTTGTTTAATAAATATTTATTCTAATCGAAGAACAGTTAGTAAAAAGTGATGCTCGAGGGAAAGTTGTTAATCATTCTCATTTACCTATATCAGTTTATGTATTTTCCACATTTCCACTGGAAATAAATAAGACAAAGTGTATTCATAAATTAATATAGATCCGGTACGCCAAAGGTAGATAAAGAAAGTATTAGGAACGTCGATAACGAACGCGATGTGTAAATGGAGTTTGGAGCTTTCGGACAACTATATATAGTTAGTCACAACTTTGAAGTTTGATCAATGCGAAGGTGGTAGTGACACCAATGGCAGAACGGTTCCTTCTTCCGTCTCGAGACAATGCCACGCATTTACAATACCCACTAGGTCCGTGTTATATACGTTTTGCCCTACAATTCACTACTTTTTGTCCCAAAATTTATTTCACTACCTAGACTACTAAAAAAATACGAGCACAATTACGTTTTCTGCTGAATGTTTTATGCTACCTTTTGTGGCACCATTTTTGTTAGTACATATTATAGAAATATTTCAACCACGTTTGTTGCGGAGGGTTAAATAAAATTAATTACTTTGCCCCATTGAGAATTGATAACCCACATTTTATACCTGCTACATACAGCCACTTTAAATATTTTATTACTTCCTTCCTTGCCTTATCAAAAGTAACATCCTTCACATACTCTCCGAATAATCCATACGACTAAAATGAGAAAATAGGTATATCTAAGGGTTCCTTGCAGGAATATTTTTATATGCGTAACTTTCAACTTACACAATTTGTATTTGTCACAATTCAGAGTTACTAACATCTAAACATGACAAAACAGCAAATAAAAATAATACTGTTTAATCTGATATAACATAAAAATGGATAGAAGGGTTAAAAACTAAAAATAAATGACAATCAATCTATTCAATTAAAATCGTACTACTCATATTAAGCACTTGTAATGCACCTTTGGGGTCAGAAACATGTCCCTTCATAACATAAAGCTTTATTTGTAAAACACACAAATGAATAGCAGCTTTTAATATTCTGCATCTTACAATTCCAGATTGGGCAACGATCTACACAGCAAACGATAAATGCTTAAATTAATTGCATAAACACCAAACTTCGTCAATAAAAGGATTAATTCTTAACCATACTGTTCTATCCGTCTTTACTATAGGGCTGGACCGTTCTGATTAATGTGACTTACACGAGTAAAGTAAGATTTATTATTCAAACGATAGTTATCTAACGTTTTATTAACAAAAGTAAAAATGACTTAATAAGAAGAACAGAAAACGGCAAAAAGTAACAAACATTTTAGAATAATACTTCGAGATTGAGATACGCATGTTGAGTACAGAGTAGTATTTTGCTTTAATGCCATTTCTGAAAGACAATCTGGCACACTTGACTGCTCTAAATCTCCACTAGAAGTTCTGGTTAAATATCAATATCTTCACAGTTCTAAATTACTCTTCTGTCCATGTCTTGCGGTCCAAATATGCTCTAGTACATTATCCCGTACAGATAAAGCGATATAGCTCAATGGGATGGGCCGTTGTAGTAACACAAATCCATGAGAACATAATCTTTAATTTAGCACATTAGTGCACAAAGTAATTTTTATTTTTTGTACATAAGCTTGTTCATTTAAACCTAGAAATGTTATTAAAAAAAAATCTTACGTTTTCGAAATCTCTTGTACCGTTATGTCCATTTAAGTGAACTCTATGCATAATGGTCTCAATATAAATGTTAAGTGTGTAATAAAAATATTCAATGAAGACCTTTAACACAGTTTATTATCTTTTTAAAAACAAAAATTTAAATGATATTCAATAAAGAATAATCCATTTTGCATGTGCAACTTGAAACACTTCGGCGACCCAACCGTTACCCTCACCCAACTCTCCGGTCCCCGCGTACCTAACACCACTCCTAGAGCTTCCTCCTTTTCCTGCGTGATTCGTCACATAGATAAGGACATCCTAGCCCAAGAGATCCTCGATGCGATCGATCTTCCGCAAGTGAAGAAGGCCGTTCGCATCACCTCAAAGACCACAAACACATCAAATCCCCTAGCCCGTGTCATAACCCCTTCCCAAACCACCCTTGAGCTCCTCCACGCACAGGGTGTCGTCATGTTCGGGCGACACTACCGGTGCGAACCCTCCTTAATCCCGCAACCGCTCCCCAAGTATTGCTCCACCTGCACGCAGGTGGAATATACCGCTGAGAAGTATCCCACCCGGTCCACCCGCTGTCCTAACTATGGCGAAAGTCACAGATCCACCGCGTGTAAATCCTCAGCAAACCCGAAGTGTAACAACTGCGGGGGAGCCTATCCCACCTACTCCTTCCAGTGCCGGAAACGGCGGGAACCTCCCAGTTCCCCGTCGAAGATGATACCCGTCGCCCCTATCATGTCTGAAGGGTCCGACTCCGAAGACACGGCCCACCTTAAACCACCTCCCGACACCGAATCACTTTCCATCAAGGACTTCTTACAAGTCCTTACCCACTCCTTGACCCAGATGTTCCCCCACCAGCGAGATAGGATTATCCGAGCCTTAGACTCGCTATCCCGCAACTTCTTCCAACGGAGGATCAGCACCTGCGTATCCGGTACGCGGATGAAGGTCGCCGTTATCCGCCAAACCAATCCTTAACTCCTTCCCAATGGATATCCTAGCAGGGACCATTAATGCCAGGGGCGTGCGTCGGAAACGCCCCTTAATCAAACACTTCCCACACACTCATAATATTCATATCCTTTCGATAACTGAAACCAAACTCACACCAAGATGCAACCTTAATTTCAACACCTTCCACACCTATTCAAAGAATAGCCAACGTGGAACCGCCTTCTTAGCTAAAAATTGCTTCTCATCCACTCCCTTTCAACTTCCAGCGCACCTGCATCATCTCGAATGCGTTGCGCTGCGACGGTGCACTTTCCAACTCCTATAATATTTATTTCCTACTACAACCCGCCTGGCCACAACACCCTCTCCGATGACCTTTTGATTCACGCCTCAAGCCTTCAAAATGCCGTTATCCTAGGTGATTTCAATGCCCGCCATACCCAATTTGGTGACACCGTAGCTAACGGCAACGGTAACAGGCTAACTTCCGCCCTGTTGCAGTTGTCGCTCTTGCGAATCGTCAACAAACAGCCCACATTCTTTGATCATTTAGGTGCCTCAATAGTAGACCACATCATAGTCTCCGAACCAATAGCTCACTATTTCGGTCGTGAGTGCTTTCTAGGCACCACGATCACATCTGATCACATACCGCTACTGGTCAAAACATCATTTTGTCCAGCTCCTCCCAAACCTCAATACACAGTCATTAAAGACTTTTCGAAAGCCGAGTGGAATGTGTTCTCTGATCACATCTCCAATAACTTTCCCACACCCAATCTTCAAACGACCCAAGCTCTCGAGAGAGCCATTAGAGACCTAACTTCCGTAATTGCGGAAGCGGTCGATACCCCTATACCATTAAAAGACATTGACATTTCCCGCAAACCGCTCCCATAACACATTGTGAACTGGATCAAAGAGAAAAGGCGAATTTACCGTCAATTCTTGCGATCCAGGGATCCGGCTCTCAAGACCGAATATAATCGCCTCAACGCCTTAATCAGGCGAAAAGCCAACAAACACGCCCAAGCCACCTCCCAACTAGATTATAGAAATGGCAAACTCTTCTGGCAACAGTTTGATAGGCTGACCAGAAAAAAAGTAAACCCTAAATCACACCTTACCGACCTTCAGGGCAACCTAATCTCCTCAGACCAAGGAAAGGCCGATTTCTTTCGTCACCACCTTCAAACCATTTTCCAATCCCCAGATGATTCCCAGTTCGACAACCAGGTCAAGACACTCCTCGAGGGTCGCCTTGAAGAGTTCCGCAACCTTAACACTCCTGAACCCCAACTCGATAACGAGAATCGCTTCTATATCCCCATCACGCCCGACCAGGTCCTCACGTATTTTAAAAAAGAGAAAAACTCTGTCCCAGGTCATGACGGCCTAAATAGGAAGATCCTCCGGCACCTACCCGACCCAGCCCTCCGTCTTCTATCCGATATATATAATAAATGCTTAACCCTCTCCTATTTTCCGACGGACTGGATATCGGCCTCCACCGCACCGTCATGATCCCAAAATACCACGCTGACCTAACCTCACCCTCCTTCTATCCACCCATTTCCCTCCAGAGTTGCCTCGGAAAATGCTTTGAGTAGATTCTAGCCAAGCGACTCAGGGACCACCTCGAATTCAACGACCTTCTTCCTAACAGCCAATTCAGCTTCCGTCCTAACCGAACATGTCACGATCCCTTGTTGAAGCTGCTTTTGGATATTAAGCAAGCATTTGACAGGGTCTGGCACGCCGGTCTCCTGCACAATATTCGAAACCTAAACATTCCCGACCCCTCCTCCAAGCTCCTACTCTCGTACCTGACCAACCGGTCAGTTCGGGTCAAAGTAGGGAAAACCTTCTCAGATCCTTTCGAACCTACAGCAGGCGTACCGTAAGGTTCTACCTTAGCCCCAATCTTCTACACTATCTTCGCATCCGATTTACCCGAAGTCACTCAACTCGGAGTAGTCGTAGCGCAGTTTGCGGATGACACAGCCTTCTGGGTGGTTAATCGGAACAGCGAAACGGCCTCTCGCGTCATATCCAAAACCCTACGGAACTTCTCCAACTGGGATAACCGGTAAAGAGTCTCCGTCAATCCTACCAAGAACCAAGCAGTCCTCTTCCGCCATTCTCATTACACCGAAGATAAATGCCCACAGCTTGCCTCCAGAAATGTGTTCCTCACTCTAAATCAGGAAAGACTCCCTCTCCAAGATGAAATCACCTACCTAGGAGCCCTCTTCACACGAACCCTCAACTGGCTCCCGGATGTTAAAAAAACCCTCAACCGTATTAGGAACCGCGCAAACCTACTGGGCGCCCTCCGGGGTAGAATCAGTGGATGTCACCCCAAAACACTCTTACACACGTATAAAACATATATCCGCCCTGTTATGGATTTCCGAGTTCCCATATATACAAATATAAACCCCAAACACCTTCACTCCATCGCTTCCTGTGAGCGCCGAATTTTCCGACGCATACACCGGTTACCCTTCAGGTACCCTAATACTCTTACTATCCAACGCGCCAATACATCCCCAATCACACATAGAATCCAAACCCTTCAGAAAAATTTTACTCACAAAAGAATTTTCGGCGATACCATCCCAATCAAAGAGATCCTTACCACTCCTTATAACTACCGCTTTCCCTCATTCCCACGAAGGAAACCCAAGCTCAAATTTAAACATCTACCCGCCATCCTCACACAACTCCTCCACGAACTCCCCGAAGAGATAGAAGAATCCCTTGACAATATCCCGTATGCCCTCCGCATCCCCACGTCTATTGGATGACGACCCCAGTAAGATACCTGCCAACGAATATAAGCACACCAACCACGCCACACACACCACAACCACTATGCACACTTAACCCATCAACACATTCATTACTCAATAAAACCTAAATAATTTTTTTCTTTTTTTTTAAACCCAAAATAACCATATCTCATGATTGTACAACATACAATAACACCAAACACCGCAACACAACAACCAGGAATGACCAGGACTGAAGAGGAGAAGGTCTTCTGAACAGTCCACAAATAAGTAATATAAGCTAACAATAAGTAAATACTAACACATAAGCATGAGCAAACTAACATAAAAAAAGTTTCGATTGTTCAACGTCTCCACTAAGTCCGAATTCATATTTAGTTTTTGAACTTCCTGTATAAATGTCGAACTGTACGCAATAACCTGCATTTGTACTCAATGCTCAATATTGAAATCAAATTTGATTGGCTTTCCTCTAATGTGCTGCTTAGCATGTTTCCCATAGTATAGGATCATGCTTTCGCATATCGAAACATGTTCCTCAAGGTCACCGTGTTTTTTAGAATTATTATTTAGACTATCTGTGTAATTTATGTAATTTATGTTTCATCAGTGGCCAAATTATCGTTCAAATGCAAATTGTGAATTATTGATTAAAATCGGTTCAACCTGATACTATCGTACAATATTTTCGGAACGTCATCTGAATTTGACCAATACACTCTTTTGTTACATTTGGAAAATCCGGATAACAACATTCCACCAAAAATAACATAAAGAGCTTTGGTAAGACGAAGATGAGTGTTGTTCTGTTGTACGTATATATTTTTTTGAAAAATAACATTATTTATTAATATTTTATCCAAAAGGGAAGGTCTAACCGTGTTTTAGCTTTCATGGCCTCTGTAAAACATTTATGATGAATCGTTTCATACCACGTATACCGTTATGCACGAGATATTGCGCCCATCTGCATTGTTAGAACCGTCTTCGTTTAATTTTTTTTTTAATTTGACAAGGTAATGTTACCGTTACCTTCAAAATACGAACCATTACATTCAGTTTCACATACTTGGTTTATAATACCCCTCTAAAGATGATCGCTGTTTTAAGCTTCCTCTCCCGAAATAAAAATATATAATTGTAATCTAACCCAAAATCAATCATATAGCATATATGCATGGAAGGAATTACAAGGGACAGAAGCTACAATTTTATACATAATTCGAATTACCGTAAAATGGGGTCACTAAACGATTTCCAATTTATTTCACCTAAATCAGATATGTTTGTTTATAAATTTAAAGTTAAAAAATGCCAAACAATTAGTTTTGGTATGTAGAATACGAGTCTGTACTTGAAAATTGTGAATTTGGTAAAAAATAAAGAATAAAAACATGCTGACCAACTTCATACTCGAAGGGGCGAGGGGGCGCCTAGATCATATTCTGGAAATACGTAAACTTGTACAAAATTATCATATTCGTGCCATTTTGAAATCGATGTTGCAGTTTCTGAGATATAACAAGAAATTTTCGGGGCGGCTAATCACCATCATATTAAACACCTTATTGTTTAATGAGTTTATTTTTATTAATATAATACATAGTATTGTATAACCAACATCAAAAATAAAGAACAAACATAATTTCACAACATTGTGAACTAAAATATAATTCTTTGGTTGTTGTTACATTGCACTAACTAATGTTAAACTCGCTTTGAAAATTCTAGTACTGCAACTTGTTTTTCAAAGCTTATTGTATCTTCATCTTTATTTAGTGGCTTCGGCAACAAACCACAAATATCTGAAAATGACACAATCGATATATCCTTGGAAACAAGTTTATTCGTCTTGTCTTCATTGTTTGCTTTCATACCAACAACTGTATATTCAGTTTCCGAAAATTGTGTCTGTATTTTACATACATATTTACATGTTGCTAATAAACTAGAACAAAGCATCCGGCCACTAAAGGTTCTGGCTGTGATTGTAGATATGCTATTTCCTCGGGCGGAGTGAGATCTTTATATCCAGGGGACTCGTTATCACTAGGTATGTCTAGGATTTCTTCGACTTCATCTGAGCTGGTGATGTATGCAGTAGTAAAACTTTTTCCTGGTTCGACATCTATATGCTTCTTTTTCCGTTGCACTACTTGAATGTTTTTCCCAAAACGATATTCTCATAACAATTTGAAAGGATCATCTTCAAGACAAGGCCTCGGATCTTGGTGATGGGACGTTTTCGGAATTTTGTCGAGGACTTTGTAGGGGTTCAATTAGTGCATACCGGTTGCGTACAACTCATCAGTTAGTTGTCGCTTTACTGCTGATTGGTGTTGGTCACCACGTTTAGGGATTGATTGGCTGCCACTTGGTCCATTTTTTCTATAGCGCGTGATATACGTGAAGGGGAAACTTCTTTCGGAATACTTGTATTCCTGAATTACTTTGTTGCTGTAGTTCTACTCCATTTGTCGAGGCCGTTGCTCTTGTTGGGGGATATAATAACCATTTAAAGCTTTGATTTAACCTATTTGGACATTAACCCAGTTTCCTTGTAATAAAATGCGCTAACTAATAGAAAAGTTGTGTCTCATCTAGTGAAATTTTGTTTCGAGTTTGTTTTGCCTACGAATTTTGGATTTATTCATTAAATATGCGATTTATAGATGTGTTTTTATGGATTCTATTTATGCAATTTTTTTATGTTGATGCTGTACAGTTGGTGTTTTGTAGCTACTGTCAAAATATAACTTCGACTTCATCATAATTTAGTTACAGTCGAGAACTAGCAATCTGTTGTGTGGCTAATTTGTACCATTATATATCGGATCACTCAACTTACGTTCTATGTTGTCACAGGATTAATACGGTATATTTATCTTGCTAATTTATCCCCATGTTTACGTAATGGGTATCTCGTGTACAAAGTTTACCTTCCTTCACACCTAACCTTATCATACTTCAAAGTCGATTGTAACGATACATATTTTAATGTAACTAAATTTACATTTGTATTTTTGGATTTCCCAAAGAAGCCGCCCTTTTTGGGCTTATTGCGCGCTTAAAAGTGCTATATCTGTGAGCCTAAATAACAACTATGTTTAATTATTTGATTAAATGTTTTATTTTGACTACTTGCAGCTAAGTGATGATACGGAACGTAGATCAAAAAGTTTTTTAAATCACGGATAACGTACCCTATTGCATTATCTGAGAGGTTGAGTTACTCTTTCTGAACACATGTCATACCATTAGGTCATAGTATAAAATGTAAAACTTATTTGGTATTTCCAGTGTTTTGGTTCTTTTCTTTCCATAAGTTTTAGTTACCTCCTGCGAGAACACCTTACCGTAGAACAAGTCTTCTACATAAAATTATACAGGAGCAGAACAAGAAGACTTGAAAATGGCAGATGAGATTATGCCGAAACGTCGTCATTTCAACATCGGTTCAACCATGGAGGAGAATCTACGGGAGACCAAGCCCGGAAGAACATCAACTTCATATCCAGCACTCGCGGAAATCTGAAAATTAACATATATATATATATATATATATATATATATATATATATATATATATATATCACACGCATGGGACTACTAGTAAGCTGCGATATTATAGTCTCCTTATACACGAGTACATCAATGAGAGACTGGAGATCATCAAACAAAAATATCAACCAACGAACGACTTATTTAGTCTGGTGTAACATTGCCCAATACCTACTTCATCTACGAGGACCAACGATAGCAACAAACGGAAGGAACACCGAGGGGAACACCACTATCGCTAGTAGTAGCAGCTATATTCATGCAAGATTTCGAGACCAAGGTACTAGAATCAGCGCCGGAGAAAACAACACTATGGCTACGGTACGTTGACGATACGTATACTATTCCTCCATCATCTCAACTCCTGGCAAAAGAGGATCAAATTCACAATGCAAGTGGAAAAGGAAAACGAACTGCCCTTCCTAGATGTTCTAGTCTACACACACACACACACACACACTCACTCACTCTCGCACACATGCACGTACGCACATATGCACGCCCGCCCGCCCGTACACACGCACGCACGCAATCACACACGCACACGCACACGGACACGCACACGCACACGCACATGCCCACGTACGCGCACACGCACACGCAAACACAAACGCACACCCACACACACACACATACACACACACACACACACACACACACACGCTTGAAAATACTTATGGTATCAGTTGTGGCACATTTGAGATACGCTAACTGATTGATCAAGCCATTTTTCCGAAACTTGTAAAAATAATTTTTTTTTGCAGATACCCTCCATACAAAAATGTTATAGGTGTTTTGCATTTATGGCGTCCTGGCCATAAATATTATCGGTTATGATATGTATACCTTGGACGTCCTAAACTTTTCTTAACATATGTCGCATAAACGTAGGATACCATAATTATATCAAAAAGTACGCATGTGTTAAATACAGTGTTGTCAAACTTACGATTTCACTAATAGTTTTATGCCTTTAAGTGATTTTATTTACTTAACTGCAACTTATAATTAATCCCGTTTAATGTTTAGTTACAAAAGTATGTTAGCTTTTACGATAATTTGTAATTTCTAAAAAATGTGTATGACATAACCTATTAAACGATGTTAACGATTGTGAATATTATATCATCCTGCTTAGAATGCTTCATTTTGTCGTCGTATTTTGCTTTACTAGAGATCCCTACATTTTCACCGGATTAAATGTACCATCAATAATTTAAAAATATCTTATGGATGCTAATATTTTTTAATTGATACTGTAATTGTGACCTCGGATTTCTAAGCAAATGCTTATTTGTGTATATTAGGTATACTGCCTTGAAAATAAAAATAAAGTCGTTTCAGACAATTTGATGGAAAATGAGCCAATGTTATTTATGCTTATTCTGCTTATTTTGGTGTTTAAGTGCTTATTTATGTAAAATGTGCTTATTTGTGCTTATTTTCTGCTCGGGGATTTTTACGTTTGAACTCATATTTCAAATTCAAGCTTGTCTATTTTAAAATCTCTTCAACAATGCGTTTTTGTGAAGTTTTTAAATAAACACGACAGATACAATAAGCTACCACTCTAGAGATTAACTATGTCGTAAGCCGACGGCTTACTTGTTAAGATTTTCGAGAATTGTGTATTTTAAGTAGGCACAGATGTTTGTTTACAACTCAAGTATATTCAAAACCAAGAGTCAGCAACGTAAACAAGTGTACAGCGCGTGATCGCCTCGTGCTTTGTAGGTGCCGAATGGTCATGCAACCCTACAACATGTGGTTTTCTATCGCTTCTACTTCAAAAACATTCTCAGTTTGGATTTTCATATACACTCGGTAGTGACTACTTGCTGTTGCTGCTTCAATGCACTTTGTAACAGCAAATGAAATTAATTCTAATTAAATTCAACTGATTACTAGATAATTAAACTATAACTTTCGGTTATTAAAAAAACAAAAATGGGAAAGGATAAACTTCCAAAAGGTGTGCTGATTAAACAGTGGTTAAAAGACTACGACTGCTTTTCATCTGATGGTGACGTCACATTTTGTAATGTTTGCAACAAAGAAGTAAGTATCTAACGCAATTTTAATTTTAATTACATAATTTCGGTCATAAGTTTTGTTCGAATAATAAACAAATAAATTTAATATTAGATAATAATGCATTTTTGTGTTTTCAAGGTATCAAGCAACAAAAAACATCAAGTTCGACAACACGTTAAAGCATCTTTGCATCAGGCCAGTGTTGCTCGAAAACAATCATTAAAACAAACACTTTTAACCAATTCAACTATGTACACAGATGCCGCAGCTTACATGGTAGCTGCAGGAAAATTACTGAAAACATTTTACCATAACTTAGTACATGTTACGTGTCTAGCACATGGTCTTCACCGAATAGCAGAAACTATTAGGGATTCATATCCAAGCGTTAATACTTTCATTGCTGTAATTAAAAAAAATTCTTAACGCACCCACGCGCGCAGCTCACTATAAATCTAAATTGCCCAATTTATCATTACCCCCAGAACCTATTATTACAAGATGGGGTACTTGGTTAAAAGCAGTAGACTTTTATGCAAACCATTTTAACGATATAGCAGAACTAATTAATGATTTTGACGAAACTGATGCAATTTCCATTCAAACTGCAAAACGTCTTGTGAAAGACAAGAATTTGCATAAGGATATTGTATATATCTCCAGCAACTTTTTATGCATTGCAGAAGCAATTAAAAAACTAGAAAATTCCCATCTTTCCCTTAATGATAGTTTAAATATAGTAAGAACTCTCAAAACCGAAATAGAAAGTTCAAACGGAAAAACTACGGAAATTGTTAAAAGCAAATTTGCTTTCGCTATTAATAAAAATCTTGGATACCATACTTTGGATCTCATTGATAAAATACTATCAGGGGAAGGGAATTTTGATTCGCCCAGTAATATTCCCTTGGAACTAGTGCAGTTTTTTAAATTTGCATCGTTAACATCGGTAGAGGTCGAAAGATCATTTTCTGCCTATAAATTAATTTTCAATGAAAAGCGAAGAAGTTTTACTTCAGAAAACTTAGAAAAAGTATTAATTACGTATTGCTTTTCAAATTACCATTAACTTTTTTATGAGTTTAGTTGTTAAAAAAAACCTCGTAGTTGTTAGGGGTTAATCGTTTTATGTTTCTTTTAGAACATTAGGGCACATTGTATTTTATTTAAATATATATTGTTCCATAAATAAATACATGAACTACTTTACTGTTGTTTTTATTTTTTAAAAACCCATTATTGCCTTTCACTCTGGAAATAAATAACGCAATCTTTTATTGGTGCATAAGGAATGCTTATTGTTGCATATAAATGTTTATTTGTGCTTATAAATGCTTTTTTAATGCTTATTTTAACAATTTTAAAATGCATATTGAATGATTATTTCGGGAATTATTTGTGCTCCGAGGTCTTAATTAGTACTTTTTTAACTGAATTTATAAAAGTTACAGTTGTCAAATTATCAAGTGAAACATAACATCCAGCAAAATATGTGCTTATCTATTAGCTAAATTGTAGAAATTGCTGAAAGTCGTGAAGCTGAGGCTCTCAAAGATAATTTTTGCTTGTTAGTGCTCAAAAACAATACCTATGTCTGTATAATCAATGACCTTATGTAAAAGCTATGAGTCAAGCAGCTGCCTGAAGATGGCCAAGAAGATTCATGTAATATTTCAAGTGTAGGTGATGGTAGTATGGTTTTCAAGAATTTTGTTAAAAAAATTATTAGGTGCATTGCTAATATTTTTATTAACACGAAGTTTGAACTAATGTACCAAATTACATGAAGTATGAGTATTTGTATTAAATTGGTTGACAACTTAATTTTGTAATATAAATCTGTGGTCAATGTACAAAATCAGGTCTTTAATCTTAACTTATCAACTGTAGGTCACCTTAACTGATATCAACTAACGCCAATTCTGAAATCAATGTTCTAGATACATGAAATAGTTATTGCTGTAGCTAAATACTAGGTAACCTTATTGTAAACAATGACCATAAAAGAATAACTAGTTGGTATATTTACGAATAAGTCTGTTTTATCAGACATTAACAATGTATTTCTTTAAAAATTATAGACTCCCATACAATATATCATACTAATAAAGAAGGGCTAAAGACTCATTTATTGATCTTCTAAAGCTTTAAATATTTTAATTTAGCATTATAAAAATCTTGAATATTTATATTGCACACACAATTCTATTATAGACAAGTGTAGTTCCTGAAAAAAAAGGGGAAAACTAAACTACTTCTCACTTAAAATATTGTAACAGTACATTGTTATTCATGTCGAAAAGTTTCGACAAATCTATTTCAAAACAAAACCTGCGCTTTTATGATAAAATAAGAAAAACGAAAGTGAACAAAGGTGTATTCCTGTTACAGGTAAGTAAGTTTATTGTTGAATAGAAAATACACAATACATTTTTATTTTCAGGTTTAATTGTAGATCACATGATACATTTATGAAAGATTATCTAATTGATATGAACGTAAGTAAAGGTGTGTGTATAAGTAGGTGATAACTATCTTTTTTTTCTAGTCGATTCCTTATTCCAGACTCAATGTAATTGTACATTAAAATAACAAATGAATTCATTCTACAGTTACAAATTTGTATTATATGAAGTAGCACAGTAATTTTAGACATACGCCATTTTGTATTCACGTCAATAGTAAATATTTGAGTTTATTGTAAACATAACCTAGTTTAAACTTTTATTCTGTGTGGTAATAAAAAAAAAGTTATTAACAAGCTCTTTTTACCCATGCACATGCATATAAACTGCTTAATGTTATATATAAATTTAAAAAAGCTACTCAAATTTAATATATATTGAGTTCTTATTTTATTTTATAAGCATTATGAAGTTAAATCATTGAGTAATGAAATTTCATTACTCAATGGTTAAATCTAGTTCAACTTATTCTGTATTAGTGAAATTTTTAAAAAAGTAAAATAAACTTTCTAATCTGATTGTAATCCTTTACTTATTGAAATGTTACAGTTTCATTATATTCCTAATTTTTCTGATCTCATTTTTAACACAAAATTTTATATTTGTCCACTTTCTACCAATAATCTCAAATTTCTTAATGAATTCTTCACACTGTAGCTTTCTTGGTACTGCACCATTTTTAATGGTAATTTTAAAGAATTTTATGACTGCTAATTTTTCAGTGTTTTTCCATGATTTCTTTACAACCTTACCTAAAACAAAAAATAATGGAGTAAACTTTGAATACCGAATGAAAAATGTACAATATATCAAAAAATTACTATGAAATTATATATCATGACGTGACTTTTTAATTTTTGATTTGCAAAGTAATCTCAATTTTTGTGACATTAATCCTACAACTCAGCATGTTTGCCTACCTGTGCCTAATATGATAATTACCTACTTGTAGTTTTTGATTAATTTTGACCCTTGTAATGAGCCAGAATTTGGCAAGACAAATTAATTGTTATTTTAATAAAAATTATTAAGATAATGTTTAAATCATAATTCATTTTATTCCAATTCTAAATAAATGTAAATAATCAGCACTTTCGCGTGCGCACCAGTACCCCACTTTCACGATGTGCAGAAACGTTGCGACATTTCACCAGATATATCCTGAACCTCCTGTATAATAGTTCTATATATTCAAAGTATCCGATGCAGCTTTGAATAAATTGGATCCCTAAGAATCTCTAGAATTGCTTGTTTACAAGTGCAATTTAAATGATCCAATGTCGCAGAAGAAACTCCTATATCATTGTAGTTTTAACGTTTCTTTGATTTTCAGAAAGCTTTGGTTTGCTTTTATCGTAGTAATCAAGTTAGTTGGATTTAAATTGAATTGTGATCAATCGGAATTCCGCACCTGCAGTGAATAATACTTTTTAATATTGCCATTTGTATATATGTACTGGTGATGATTACACAAGAAGAAGTAAGTGACATTACTTCTCCTCGACATTGGCGACTGCTGCTGAACATCTGACGCAGATTCATTATTTTTTCAGGTGTTTGGTGTTTTTTTATTTTGTCGAATTACTTTGGTTTACGCCCCGCGGCCAGGGGAATGTTTCTTGGTTGCGCTTGTCCTTTGTATATACTTTTTTATGCCGCCTTTTAATTGTAATCCAGATATTTGTAGTGTAAATTCTTTTTGGACATTCGTTTTACCTTCACCAAATTAAAAGCACGTTGATTTTAATTCGACAAATTTTAAAAGTTACCGAAATTAACTATCAGAAATGTAGAGTCTTGATGAAGTCATGACCATTTTCAGCACCTACAGGTGTATTTCATATATACATGGAAACTTAATCACATTCAAAAATTGAAGCTTTAATTGACTTACCTTCACTTCGATTCTTTTGTTAAATCGCTCTTGCGATGAGTTGTTGACGAAATTATTATCACTTACAGTTTCTACAGGTAAATTTCCTACAAAAACAGAAACAATTAAATCGTAATAAGAAATTAATGATTTAATTCGCTTACCTGCATTTGACACATTATGGATTCTTTCGATAGGTTACGATTCTACCTAGCGGCCATAATAAAGGTGGTGTAGCTTGATTTTTCACTAACACCATCGTTCCAATCTTTATTATTCGAGTTGCCTTACACCATTTGCTCCGCGATTGTAAGATATGAGTACACTCATTGCTCCATGTCTTCCAAAACTGTTGTAGCATTTGATTTAGACAGGTGTAATGAGATAAACGGTTTTCTGGTGTATGAATTTCGTCTAATTGCGATATGTAACTTAACACATCTCCAATTAAAAAGTGGCCAGGAGTCAGCGCAAGCAAGTCGTTTGGGTCATCGGCTATGGGAGTATTGAGACGGGAATTTAAAACTGCTTCAATGTACACAAATAATGTGGTTAACTGCTCTAAATGTCAAATAACTATTCCCTATAATTTTTTTCATAATCGATTTTGCTACTTTTATGCGGCTTCATGCAGCCCAGCAAAATGCGACGAATTTGGTGGAATAAATTTCCATTCAATGGAATGTTGCTTTAAGTATTCAGAATATGCTGAATCCAATAATGATTAATTATATTTTGTAATTCTTTATTAGCGCCAACAAAATTGGTCCCATTGTCTGAATAAATTGACCTACAAATACCCTTTCTTCCAACAAATCTTTAAATGCATTTAAAAAGGTTGAAAAGCACACAAACACATAAATACGATTTTACAATATTTCGATTCCGCATTTTACCGTCTTTAATGAGAAATTGCCTGGCATAATCAACGGCCGTGTGCAAAAATGGGCTCTAACGGTGAACTCTCTCCTTTGGAAAATTTCCCATTAATGAAGTTATTGAATTTCGTTTGGAAAATCGTGCACATGTGACTCACTTACGTATTACTCATTTAACGGTACTTTAACCATGAATTTTTTACTTCCTTTCAATACTGCGAATTCACGTATGAAATGAATCCCATAACTCGTTGTAATTTCATGAGGCTGGAATATTTTTTCAATAACTGAAATTAGTTTGACTCCATACAAGTTGAATGGCACTGTGTGTAACCTGTACGTGACTCAGACAGATCGAATAGCGTTATCGCTTCTCTTAAGAATAGTGTGTTTTCCTTAAGCCAATTTTTTTTTTGTTAGTATGCTCATGCTTATGTGTTACTTACTTATTGTTATCTTATGTTACTTATTTGTGGACTGTTCAGGAGTCCTTCTCCTCTTCAGCTCTGGTCATTCCTTGTTGTTGTGTTGCGGTGTTTGGCGTATGTTGTACAATCATAAGGTGTGGTTATTTTGGGTGTAAAAAAAAAGAAAAAATTAATTAGGTTTTATGGTGTGCATGGTGGTTGTGGTGTGTGTAGCGTGGTTGGTGTGCTTATATTCGTTGGCCGGTATCTTGCTGGGGTCGTCATCCAATAGACGTGGGGATACAGAGGGCATACGCGATGTTGTCAAGGGATTCTTCTATCTAGTCGGGGAGGTCGTCGAGGAGCTGTGTGAGGATGGCGGGTGGATGTTTGAATTTGTGCTTGGGTTTCCTTCGTGAAAATGGGGAAAGCGGTAGTTATAAGGACTAGTAAGGATCTCTTTGGTTGGGATGGTATCGCCGAAAATTCTTTTGTGGGTAAAATTTTTCTGAAGGGTTTGGATTCTATGTGTGATTGGGGATATATTTGCGCGTTGGATGGTACGTGTGTTAGGGTACCTGAAGGGTAACCGATATATGCGTGGGAAAATACGGCGCTCACAGGAAGCGATGGAGTAAAGGTGTTTGGGGTTTATATTTGTGTATATGGGAGCTAGGAAATCCATAACAGGGCGGATATATGTTTTATATGTGTGTAACATGGTTTTGGGGTGACAACCTCTGTTTCTACCCCGGAGGGCGCCCAGTAGGTTTGCGTGGTTCCTAATACGGTTGAGGGTTCTTTAACATCCGGGAGCCAGTTTCCCTACTTTGACCCGAACTGACCGGTTGGTCAGGTACGAGAGTAGGAGTTTGGAGAAGGGGTCGGGAATGTTTAGGTTTCGGATCTTGTGCAGGAGAGCGGTGTGCCAGACCCTGTCAGATGCTTGCTTAATGTCCAAAAACACAGCCAGATTGCATTGCTTGTGATTGAATGCTCTGGTGGTCTTGGTAAGCAGGTTCAACAAGGGATCGTGACACGTTCGGTTGGGACGGAAGCCGAATTGGCTGTTCCGATTAACCGCCCAGAAGGCGGTGTCATCCGCAAACTGCGCTACGACTACTCCGGGTTGAGCGACTTCGGGTAAATCGGATGCGAAGATAGTGTAGAAGATTGGGGCTAAGGTAGAACCTTACGGTACGCCTGCTGTAGGTTCGAAAGGATCTGAGAAGGTTTTCCCTACTTTCACCCGAACTGACCGGTTGGTCAGGTACGAGAGTAGGAGTTTGGAGGAGGGGTCGGGAATGTTTAGGTTTTGGATCTTGTGCAGGAGACCGGCGTGCCAGACCCTGTCAAATGCTTGCTTAATGTCCAAAAACAGCCAGATTGCATTACTTGCGATTGAATGCTCTGGTGGTCTCGGTAAGCAGCTTCAACAAGGGATCGTGACATGTTCGGTTGGGACGGAAGTTGAATTGGCTGTTAGGAAGAAGGTCGTTGAATTCGAGGTGGTCCCTGAGTCGCTTGGCTAGAATCTGCTCAAAGCATTTTCCGAGGCAACTCAGGAGGGAAATGGGTCGATAGGAGGAGGGTGAGGTTAGGTCAGCGTGGGCTTTTGGTATCATGACGGTGGAGGCCGATTTCCAGTCCGTCGGAAAATAGGAGAGGGTTAAGCATTATATATATATATATATATATATATATATATATATATATATATATATATATCGGATAGTAGACGGAGGGCTGTGTCGGTAGGTGCCGGAGGATCTTTATATTTAGGCTGTCATTACATGGGGCTTTCCTTTTTAAAGTACGCGTGGACCTGGTCGGGCGTGATGGGAGTATAGAAGGGACTCTTGTTATCGAGTAGGGGTTCAGGGATGTTAAGGTTGCGGAACTCTTCAAGGTGACCCTCGTGGAGTGCCTTGACCTGGTTGTCGAGCTGGGGATCATCTGGGGATTGGAAAATGGTTTGAAGGTGGTGACCAAAAAAATCGGCCTTTGCTTGGTCAGAGGAGATTAGGTTGCCCTGAAGGTCGGTAAGGTGTGATTTTGGGTTTACTTTTCTTCTGGTTAGTCTATCGAACTGTTGCCAGAAGAGTTTGCCATTTCTATAATCTAGTTGGGTGGTGGCTATGGACCAGGAGTATTCGGCGTGTTTGTTGGCTTCTCACCTGATTAAGGTGTTGAGGCGATTGTATGCGGTCTTGAGAGCCGGATCCCTGGATCGCAAGAATTGACGGTAAATTCATCTTTCCCTTTGATCCAATTCACAATGTGCTGTGGGAGCGGTTTGCGGGAAATGTCAATGTTTTTTAATGGTATAGAGGTATCGACCGCTTCCGCAATTACGGAAGTTAGGTCTCTAATGGCTCTCTCGAGATCTTGGGTCGTTTGAAGATTGGGTGTGGGAAGGTTATTGGAGATGTGATCAGAGAACACATTCCAGTCGGCTTTCGAAAAATCTTTAATGACTGTGTATTGAGGAGGTGTGTGAGGAGCTGGACAAAATAAAGTTTTGACCAGTAGGGGTATGTGATCAGATGTGATCGTGGTGCCTAGAAAGCACTCACGACCGAAATAGTGAGCTATTGGTTCGGAGACTATGATGTGGTCTACTACTGAGGTACCTAAATGATCAAAGAATGTGGGCTGTTTGTTGACGATTCGCAAGAGCGACAACTGCAACAGGGCGGAAGTTAGCCTGTTACCGTTGCCGTTAGTTACGGTGTCAACAAATTGGGTATGGCGGGCATTGAAATCACCTAGGATAACGGCATTTGGGAGGCTTGAGGCGTAAATTAAGAGGTCATCGGAGAGGGTGTTGTGGTTAGGCCCTTCTCACCACAATTTATTGATATTTAAACTTTCAAACCTGACACCTCGCGATATGAGATCCGCAGGATTGTCTTGTGAATCTTCATGGTACCATTGTGTGACATCACTAACCCTCTGAATTTCTGTTATTCGGTTTGCCACAAAGATTTGAAATTTATTTGGTTCCGATTTTATCCATGACAAGACTATTGTGGAGTCACACCAATAATAAACCTTTAAAAACCTGGCGTTCAATGATCTTAAAATTTTATAAACTAAGTTACTTAATTATTGTGCCCCGCATAATTCTAATTTCGGCATAGTGATCGTGTTAAGTGGCGCAACCCTTGATTTTGCGCATAATAAATTAGATCTTATACTTCCTGTGATATTTTTACTGCGTATGTAAATACAACAGCCATATGCCGACTCGGATGCGCCACAAAATCCATGCAGCTGTAACTCCACATAATTTAACATAGTAACTTGTCTAGGTAAGACAATGTTTTCAATATTTTTTAAATCAACGGTTATGCGCTTCCACTGGGTGTAAATATGTAGTGGTACAGATTCATCCCAATGTTATTTTTCTTGCCACAGGCGTTGCATTATGATTTTCGCATTAATTGTAATTGGACCTACTAAAGGGTCGAATAATTTTGAAATGATGGATAAAATTGACCTTATCGTAATTTTGCGTTCTTCGATATTACAGTGAAATGCATATCTAAAGGTATCAGTGGAGGTGTCCCAAGCTAGGTCTAATGTTTTTGTAGTCTGATCATCGGAAATATAATACTCTTGTAATTCGCGTTTACTATCAAGATTGCTAAAAATTGATTTTTCATTGTTGACCACTGTTTCAACTGAAACCCTGCCCCTCCTAGAATAGTACTGATATCGTGTTTTAACTTTATTGGTTCTCTTATTGTATTAGTTCCTGTGATTAAATTATCCATATAGAAATCCTTTAAAATAGTTCTACTTGCGTTAGGGAAATTTCTGTTATCTATACTTAAAATGATGAAGGTGCTGTTCCGTACGCAACCGTATTTAGCTGATAATGACGAAACTGTTCGGAAGGATCATTTCGCCAAATAATGCGTTATAAGTTGCGTTGGTTTTTAGCTATTTTTATCTGCCTGTGCATTTTAGCAATATTCACTACCAGAACATAATTGTTTTTTCTAAATCGCAATACAATTTCGATTAAATCGTCCTGTATATGTGGACCCACACATAACTTGTCATTCATTGACACTCCTGCTGATGATTTGCAGAGCGCATCGAATACGACTCTTAATTTAGTTGTAACACTCGACTCCTTTAACACCCCATGTGGACCCATTGAACGGTATTGGATCCTTTAATAATGTCATGTGACCGAGCTCTTCGTATTTACACATAAATACTTGGTACGCATTTTTGAAATTGATATCACGCTTGAACCTTTTCTCTACAGCATTTAATCTGGAATTAGCATTATCTAACGAATTTTCGAAATTAAAGTTTTTCTCTTGCATTGGCAATTGTACCTCAAATCCACCATTTGAATCGCGTCAATAAATTAGTAAAAAGTGTTCCTCGCAATATAATTGTTCGCTTGCATTCCTCTAATTTGCAAAATTTTTCTAACTGATCTTGCACGTGTATACGCTTGGAGTGCAAAACCGTTAAATTATCTATTGTATAATTTATTGAACCCTCGAATATCCACCCCAATCGTGTTTTTTAAAAAATTATGTTTCGATTTTGTATTTTAATTTGTCCTAGGTATAACAAACTCCAAAACACTCCAGCACCTAATAAATTATCAACCTTGTTTGATAAATAAAGCTGTTCATCCGCATGATTTAGGCCCTGTGGAATTTACTTATATCAATGTTCTTATTGGGAACGTTACCAGTAATATAATTTAAAACCAAAAACAATAAATTCGTATTAAAGTTATTACACAGAATTTATTTGTGTTGTAATTTGTCGTGAAAGATTTGTTACCGTTTTATTAATACCAGCAATTGGAATATTAATTTTTGTACCTCTTAAACCTAATTTTTCCAACTACTCTTGAGTAATGAAGTGTGATTAAAGGTGTCGTAAAAATTCATCCAACAATCATATTTACCGTCAAATTCCGGGAGATTCATTGTCGGCAATTTTACCAATTGATTTGATTGTTTGAGTATTGCTGATTGAAGGTGCATTTGTTTGCAGCTTACTATCAATAATGTTACTCGCCGTTGCAATAAGTTTAATGTATTTATTTCAAATTCTGATAATTCGTCTGAATAATCGCTATTGGTTTCAACACATTCTATTTCGTGCAAAATTCTTTAAAAATTGTGTAAAAGTTTTTTGAAATTTGTTAAGTAGTTTTGAAATCGTGTTAATGACGATTATAAGTGCTTACGTTTATTAATTAGAATATTTAAAGTATTTTCTGCCATTGTTATTGAATAGAACTATGAGCAATTAACAACAATATTTTTTGAAATATAACAGGAATTTGAACAATATGGATTATAAACTAGGAAAGCGACTTACTTGTTTGCCTGATCTACCTGCACCAAAACAATAGATTGTGCCTAGATACTTGACGCTTTATTTGGGCTTGATTGCAGCTGGATCCGGAACAATAGAAAGTTGACCTCGCACTTATTGAGCTTAAAAAATTTCACCGCGCATAGCATTTTGAACAAAGCTCCTACATGCAAAATTATCGTCAAAAAATGTAAATGATTTATATCTACTTTTTGTTTCATATAGACTGATGCTCAAATTCATCAACATCCTAGTCCATGAAGTAACTACTTTACCAATTGATTCTTCAATCTTTTTTGGAGATGATCCTGCACAATCAATTTAAAGTTCACAGGCCATTTTCGCACCTTAGAATTCTGATATCTTATCCTCTTAAGATGTTTTGATTTTGTCGAATTAGGTGTAACTTTACGAACCCTTGCCCTGCTCTTTGTTCCATACTTTCATTCTTTAATTGTCTAACACACATACACACACGCAGGCACGCACGGAAGGACGCACGCACGGACGGACTCACACACGCACACACCAATATATATATATATATATATATATATATATATATATATATATATATATATATATATATATATCGCCTTGTCCCGAAAATTGACATTTTTTGTACTAATGAAACAAATAACTGTTTAATGTAATGATTATTTGTATGTAAGAAAACTATATACCTGTAAAACTTCATCATTTAGACTCAATAAATTTATAAAAGTATTTTACAGTTTACTTTATGCGCTCTCGTTTTTTATTAAATTGACTCAAATAGTTCAAGATGGAAAAGTTTTTTGGGTTGGCTGACTCAAATTCTTTAACGTATATTTTAGTCTTTGGGAGAATTAAGCACTCCCTGGCATTTGTATGGAAATACATACAATTAATTAGGTAGTGGCCTGTGCAATTTTTTTTGTTTCTAACCTTTTTCTATATATAAATTCAGATATCATTTTTTTTTATGTAATCAGCATTATCACATATCTGATAAATATTATGGCGTTATTAAACATTTATTATGAATAGCGAAATAATGCTTTCTGATATTAATAAAAAATTGTACGAAGTAAATGAAACGGAACCTAACACCTTTCCGTCTTACAAAGGGTCAAACGATGTAGCACAAATTATGTTGATACATAAAAATCCAAGAGAGCGTCTTACGGATGCAAGCTTTGGTTGCAGTCGATATCAATTTCTTCAAAATTCAAAGTAGAGTTTTAATTTACATTTGTCTGTTTAAGTATTTATTCCACAAGATGTATTAAAGTGTTCAGGTGCAAATCGTGACACGAATAGTAAGCTTTCTTTCATTCTGTTTGTTATTTCAAACTGCTTAAAAAAAGCTGCCGTTGAATTTGGTTTTATTTATAGATTTTTGTATACTTTCACACATGCTAGTTACAATAGAAATGATTTTAGAAATAAGTAGTTAAGCACAGTATTGACAAACATGTTCTTTGTTAAAAAATTAATCAACGATCACGAATAGTTAAAATGTCTCTACTATACATAACTGTACACTTTGAAAGTCAGCGAGTCAACAGATAATACATAGAGTCAGGATTTACTATTTATTCAGTCTCTTAAAGATGTAAATACATCTCGATATGTGAAAGAGTACCTTATGCAATGTACCAGCTAGAAATAATAAGATTACTAATATATCTGTTATATGCTAAAATATTGCAGAAAAAAGAAGGTATACCTTGTGTAAAATAAGGCAATTTTTTTTCACGCAGAAATTCGACGAGAATGGTACTTGAACAGGTATTATTCTGTTTAATTATGCACATGCTTATTCTACACAAAAACCCAAAGTAAGCAAAGTTTTTGCAATTTTATTTTAGGCAGTTAGGTGAGTGATGATTGGGTAAACAAACTAGAAGGTAGTTTCATTACATAAATGAATTAATATCCGTATGTGTATTCAGCTGAATTGTATATACAAACCATTAAGACGTTTCTCTACAGAAATCAGTTAAACGTCTGAACAAAATGAGACATAAGTTAATCATTGATTTCCATTTCACAGTACTATTAATAGTCTAATACATTGATTATTAATGTGCAGTATAAGTAGTAGTTGGAAAAACTCGGTGTACATTTCAAAGCAATGGTGAGAATAACTGCATAAGTAAAAAACGTTAAACGAAAACTAGCCTTATAGTCAATAAAGTATTGAAACAATGTTTCTTCATATCATGTCTATCTAACAAACCAAAAGATTATAATGGATATAACTTCACAATATGGTGCATGTTTAAACGATAATTAATTAATTTATTTAAGTATGAATGATGGGGCAATGGTTTCATAACCACACGTATTTGTACTTCACTACTCGCAACCAAGGCTGATTTGAGCTTTCCAAGCTCCTTCAACCACAACCATGGATTCCACACACACACACACACACACACACACACACACACATATGCTAAGTATGTACGCATGGTGGCAATAAAGATAGGTGCGGTAAGGATAGGATCGGAGGACTGAAGTAAGGGTTCTGAGGGGGAAGATACTACCCCAACATTCGCCTAAATAGCCGCACATGGTGTTTGTATACGCAGTGATCATGCCGGTATATGTGTATGATGTGGCCCTATATGTGGTGTCTAGCGTGAAGGGTTATCGTATTTAAGTGCACGCAATGATGCTCTGTGTACAGTTTTATGTGATTCACTTGGAACATAATAAAGTCTAAGGCTATAGTATGTTCAATACTGATGTAGATCAGGAGTAATCAACATGGTGCCTAATATCCACTAGTGCGTAGGAATTATACAGTCCATTTGTTAGAAGTCTGATAAATTATACCCCGACTGCCATAGCTAATATTTTCCCGTTCTTGCCACCTACGCAAAGCAGGTACGAGTCAAGTATAAGAAATATACATAAAGAAAGGCAGTTATTGTTAATCGTATTGAATTATTTCAATAAATAAGAGGAACATTGTGGGCCGTTAAACGTTTTCCCACTTCAGCAATGTACTTCAGACGCCTGTAGCAATGTCAGATAGTTTTCTTGGGTAAGACGCATACTATTTCGCCACGACACCCGATTGGGTAGCTAAACGGGATAGGATAATCCGTCGCTCGATTTCGTTTACACCACAGATGTACACCTCAGTTTAAGTAGCCACAGCCCCACACTTACAACGGTCAGTTCCGCGAAATATTTCCAACATGGTTAATTTTTTTTAAATATTTGTGGCCCTGAACAGGCTAAGTTTGGCTCACCGTGCTAAAGCACTCAGGAGGATGGATAGGGGGATATTGAACTACCAAGAAAAAACGGCTACTTTAAATTTCTTCATATCATAAGTGCGAGGAAAACAGGAACTAGGCAAATCATTCGAGAGTCTAGAAGCCGCATAAAGGAATGTAAATTGTATCCGACTGGTACAAGTGGAGATTTATACTGCATATTGATGATGCGAATGAGCGAACCGAGTATTTCTAGCAAATGTGGCTGGAGATGGTATCAAAAATGTTATTCAGCAGGAAAATTTCCATGGTAATACCGATAATGAAAACAAAGAACTGAAACGATTCTTCTATGCTCAAAGGTGAGAAGTTATGCATGGGTCATTTATATGCCTAATCGCCAACCCAGAGGTGAGAATTATACTGCAGGTAAAGTCGAATTTGGACCTTATGCAGCAGAAAGGGTTATAGGGAGGCAATGTAGTGCTTAGATCTGTACAAAAAGCCTATTTTACGAGCAGCTGCTTTAGTAGTTGACAAATAATACCTGTGATGACTATTGATTTTGGAACTTGTACAGAGAATGAATTGGTTTCATAGCGTATGAAGAAGAGTTGACTAGGGGCACATCTTTTCCAGAATCATTAAGACACGAATTTGATGCACATAAATTCACAAAAAGATTGGCATTGTCTACAACTACAGGTCCGTCAAAGAATTTCATGGGGGGAAATGAAGGTGTACCAAAGTTTTTACTTATGGCTTTAGCTGTAGACCAAAATGTGTAAAATAATACAATTTTGTTATGCATAGGTAGTTTTTTACACTATAGATTTTCAAAAGATTAAAATTTTATTTTTCCTTTTCCCTCTTATTGACGGTATATTGAAGCTCCATGAGACGTTATTTATTTTTCGATACATCGAAATGTTTTAATTACATTTTTTAAAACTGCTTTGTCAATTACTTTTTCGGAACTGGCACATAATATTTATTTAATTAACCCCCGCATGTAAACGTGACCCTATAGAGAGCTACCTCACCAAATTTATGTCCGTTTACGATTGGGACCAAAAATAGCCCTTGTGTTCGATCGCAATGTAGTCTAATTTTTGGTTCACTTTTCGAAACTACATGAAGCTTGACTGTTAACTGAGCTTCGTCCATCCTCTGATTTTCGATTATATTTCAAGGTTAACGTCATTAAAAATAGTAACGTTCAACTCGTGTTACGTCAGGTACAAGAAGTGACGTATATAAACCATTTACATTGAGATGTGCGTATATTGTCTTAATTATTACTTACAAATCTCATAAAATACAATGATTTTCGCTTTAAGGTACCGCTTATTACGCCTAGCTATAAATACCATAATTATCACTATGTTATAAAGGTTTGTTTCGTAATAATTTTAAGTTCGCTATTATCAATCAAATAGAAATCAAAATAGAGTAATGTTTTTATAGTGAACGATTAATGAATGATTTATCAGTTTTCGACGTACTTGAGCTTCATTTCTTTCTCAAAGGATTCCACTTTACATGCGTTATGAACGTAAGCTCCTTTACTTTTTTAGTTAAAAATATTTTTAATATATGCCTAATGGTCAATATATATATATATATATATATATATATATATATATATATATATATATATATATATATATATATATATATATATATATATATATATTTTACATAAATTTTCTACACGGCTTCTAAACTCTGAAATGATCTCCCTAGTTCCTGCTTTCCTCTCACCTATGATATGAGAAAATTTAAGGTAGCTGTTCATAGGCATCTATTGGAAACTCATTATCCCTCTATCGATCCTCCTAAGTGTTCCTGAGTGCTTTAGCACGATAGGCCAAATTTAGCCTGTTCAGGTCCACAATCATATTAAAGAAAACCATCATTAACTGTTATAGACAATATTTTCCATCCTGATTATTCAGTAGCTGGAAGATAAAAAGGTATATTTTGATCCATTACTAACAAAGGTTGAACTTATGAACTTAGTCGCTGACTTATGGTTACATTTAGTTCCGAAGCACGGTTATGATAAAATGAGTAGACGAGCGGTCGGGATGAATAAGTTTTCCAGATGTGGAAAGAAGCCAAGAGGAAGGTTAGAGCTACATGTGTGCCAAGTCTATGAGGTATTTGAACATATCCAAAAAAGTACGAAACGAGTTATTAATTTAAAGAATTACACAGATTGTTATTATTCACGGCGCGGAAGAGTCGAATTAATAACGTATTGTGACAGACAGTGACCGTATGGTAACAGTAACTGCGGTAATAGTAGATAGTGAATTTTTAGATGTGATACAGTTTTATGAGGATTTAAAAATGTTTTAGTTGAATTGTACAAATGTATATCTTAAACGTGTTATAATGATGCTTTGACCCAAAATCTACTTTTGTGTGTAAATAAGAAATTTCGTTAATCAAAAATTGCTTTAGGAGAATTTTACAGAGCCGCCGTAAGTGTAACTGTTTTTCTCAGAATTGTATGCTTATAACATTTATTTCAATGTTTTTAGACGAGAGTAGTCAAGCGCCTGAGAAAAAATCAGACACAAATAAATTCGACTCAGGTGCAAAAAGTCTTTCTCAGGACTGAGCCAGATGACGAAAGTAGAAGCCCTAATAATCCTAATACATTTATTTTATTCTAGAGCAACAAACACACACGTAAAATTAATTTTGAAAGAGTTTTGATTCAATTAAAAACAAAATCGCCCAAACCGTAAGGTTTAGTCACACCCTGTATACTCATAACACCAAAGTAGTAAGAAATAAAGTCTATTAATTTTTAACCACAAAATCACTAACTCTGATCTCAAAGTTAAAACAAACAAAACGATTTGTGCGTAATTTGGGAGATATATTCCAACCAACTATTGTTTGACATTGTAATATCAATAGCTTAAGCGTATGCAAGTATAATTCTTATCGATTCAAATTTCAGCACCTCTTTTCATAAATGTAATAGTAAATAATAATCAGTAGTGTGGTAAACAGTCCCTGCAACTAAGATCAGTATTGTTTGGATAAAATCAACGAAACAAAGCAATTAAATATTGTAATCGACTTGTCCCAATATCAAGCCAACACAAATATAGCCATAATAACGAATGCATCTATTGTACTGAAGCTTTGTGAGCCTTTGTGTAACTTTACGCAAAAAAAATAAGCACTCTTAATCTGCAATATATGAACCGACTTTTTTAAATCTCACAATAAAATTGTTGGGTAAGGACCATTATAGCCCAAATAAAAGAATAAGTTAAATAACTAATTCTATTAAAACAAACTTTCGATATTAATTGCACAGTGCTGCGGCAATTAACAACACACAAAGGAATTATATTACCTAAATTTTTCCTAAATCTTTCCATACTCTTAACTAAACACACAACAAAAAGGTAGTGGTAGGAATCCATTGGCCTTATGGCCACACCAAATTCTACAATACCAGCAAACGCACCTTTATAGGACAATCAACCGTCCTCTACTGAAAACTATCCAAACTGATTCTTATTTATATGTTTCCTTGCCCTTTTTATGATGACCGTCCTGGTTAATTAATCCTTGGGATTGTGTACATACACTCACTCACGATCGGCCTTTTGATGTGCCAGTGGAAACTTAAATGTTTCGGTTTAGCGCTTGCAGTAAGCGAGCAATTTCCTTAGTAATTCACACTGTGCCTAAATTTTGAAAAGTCTATAACCGTAATTGGTTTAGTGCTATTAACAAACACTTATGTACTTACATCAGCATTAATAATTATTTAATGCAATCCTAATCTCATTTTACAGTATCCCAAACATATACCTACTCTCTTACTGTTCCGCGGATTTTACACACAATACTTTCCCTTAACACAACGGTATCTATTTAGCTCAAATCTGTTTAAGCACCAATTTCCAACTCCACACATCAATTTTACTTGTAAATGCTTTAAGCTTTTACCCCAAAAGTGGGTCCAAGCAGTTAATCCGACATTGTTTAACAGCACTCCTAATTGCTACAATTGATACAATTCGCAAACAAAAGACCTCTATAGCCTTTTTTTTTTGTTAGTATGCTCATGCTTATGTTAGTACTTACTTATTTATTTGAGATTATTAGTGTCCTTCTTCGTAGACTGTTCAGTACTCCTTCTCCTCTTCAGTCCTGGTCATTCTTTTCTTGGCGGTGTTGTGTTGTTTTGTGTTATCGTAGTTTACAATCATGAGTTTATTTTTTGGCTTTTAAAGCGGTTTCTTCATAGGAATGGAGGAAATCGGTAGTTGTAGGGAGTGGTAAAGTGCAAAGTCTCTTTGTAATGTTTGTATTCTGTTTGTAATGCTTAAGTGTTGTATTGTGAGGTCGTTTGTACATTTGGGAACAAATTTAGGGCTTTGGTGAAAAGGATCCTAAGTAAGTGACTTTTGGAGTGGGAGTCTTTTGTTGTTTAGGATAAGGGAAACGTTAATGTCGGCTAAGTTTGGAAACTTATCTTCGTGACAATTAGGATATCTGAAGATGATTGCTTGCGCTTTGGTAGTGTTAACTGAGACTCTCCACAGGTAGGCTTAGTTGGAATAGTTCTGGAGGGTTTTGAATATGAGGCAGGAGGCCGTTCCGAAGTTCCGATACACTGCCAGAAATAAGTCTCACCCGCAAAATGCGTAATTACTAGTATGGGTTACGTTACACCGGAAATGTCGTAAGCGAAGATGGTCTAAACGATATGGTTTAAAGCAGAAACTTGCGTCATGCCTGCTTTGGGTTGAAGAGGATCGCAGAAGGTGTAGCCTACTTTGACTCGAGCTGACCGATTAGCCAGGTACAGAAGTAGAAGTTTGGAGAAGGGATCAAGTATGTTAAGGTTACGAGCCTTGTGAAGGTGCCGGCACGCCAAGCCCTGTCAAATGCTAGCTTAACAACACAGTCAGGTTGCATTGCTTACGATTGAATGCTCTGGCGGTTTCTGTACGCAGCTTCAACAAGGAAACGTGGCAGGTTTGGTTGTAATGAAAGCCGAAGAGGCTCTTAGGAAGGAGTTCATTGAATTCAAGGTGGTCGCTAAGTTGCTTGGCTAAAATATGCTGAAATCATTTTCCGAAACAACTTAAGAGGGAAATGGGTCTGTAGGAGGAGGTTGCGGTAAGATTGGATTGCGGGTTGGGTATCATGACGGTGTAAGCCGATTTCCAGTCCGTCGTGAAGTGGGATAGGGTTAAGCATTTATAGATGTCGGAGAGTAACCTGAGGGCTGGGTTGGGCAAACGTCGGAGTATTTTTCGGTTAAGGCCGTCATGAGCTGGGGCTGAATTGCGTCTCTTTGTGCTTTTGTCCAGGAGTCTTCGGTATGATGTTTGTTTCTCGCCTTATTAAGCGGCGACGCGCTTGTATTATATTTTGGGAGCCGGATCCCTAGATCGCAAGAATTGACGTTACGTTCCTCTTTTCCCTTTGATCCCGTTTACGATTTGCCGTGAAATCAGTGTGCGTGAAATGTAGATGTTTTCAATGGGACTGACGTTTCGATAGCTTCCGTAGTTACGGAATTTAGGTCCCTGATACCTCTCTCGTAGTCTTAGGTGGTTAGAATATTGAGTGTTGGAAGATAGTTGAAGATGTGTTCGTAGAATACATTCCAGTTGGCGTTCTAAAATTCTAAGATTAGTGAGTTGGGCGGGTTGGAAGCGCAAATTAGGAGGTCATCAGAAAGGGTATTGTGGGCGGGCGGGTTGTAGTAGGAGAAGAAAACCATAGGAGTGGGAAAATGCAGCGTCACATTCAAGATGCTGTGGGTGCGGAGGTGTTGGAAGCGGGTGGACGTGAAGTAATTTTTGACGATAAGGGTCGTCTCATGGTGGCTGTTGCGTAGGTAGGAGTGATAAGTGTTAAATTTAAGTGTGCATCTTGTTCGTTGGTTGCTTCAGTAGTTTAGAGAATGTATATGTTGTGTTCGTGGAGAAAATTTAAGTAGAGAGCGTTTCCCACGAGCGTCTTTGGCGTTAACTGTTCTTTATATGATATCCGCTTTGGAAAAATTTAAGGACTATGTTCTCTAATTACGGCAACCGTCGTCCGCGTGCCTACTACGCAGACTCCGGTTCTCCGTTGGAAGAAGGAGCGGGATAGCGAGTCTAGGACACTAAACATCCTATTTCGTAGGTCGGGAAACATGTCTAATAGAATAATGTGTGAGGACTTGCAGGAATTGTTTAGGTTCAATGTCGGGTGTTGGTTTTAGGTGTGCGGTGTCTTCCGAGTCGGACTCTTCGGAAGACAGGGTGGGTTCTAGGTTGCCATCTTCGACGGGGTTCTAGGAGGTTCCCGCCGCTTCTGGCACTTAAAGGAGTAGGTAGGGTGAGCTTCCCTGCAGTTGTTACACTTTGGGTTAGCTGAGGATTTGGAGAAGAGGGATCTATGACTTCCGCCATAGTTGGATCAACGGAAGGAGCGGTTAGGGCAATACTTGGGGAGGGGTGGTGGGATAAGCGAAGGTTCGCACCGTAGTGTCGTCCGAACATGTCGACTCCGTGTGCGATCAGGTACCCAAGAGTGGTTTTGGATCCGGTGATAAAAGGCGGACCAGAGAAGTGGGTTGTTGTGTAGCTTTCGAGGTGATGAGAATGGTCCCACGTACAGATTGTAGATTGCCGAAGTTATGTCGCAACTTATGGTTGCGGTTAAACGTCAAGTTCAACCACGGGAAGGATTTTAAGTAGATAAATAAGGTTTTTGCGTATTAATGGATTTCAGGACATTTCGAATGCAGTACCTCGAGGATTTAGAACGGGTAGGATTAGAATTAAGTAGTGTCGGAGACGCGGGTGTAGGTATCAGGGCAAGTAAAGGTGGCTGAGCTGGCGTAGGTAGCAGGGCGGGTTTGGGTGGAGATTGTGGTTGTGTATGTTTCTGTATTGTATGTGCTGGTTTCGTCGAAATTGTGGAGCGTGTTAAAATGTACGAGTGTGTAGAAGTGGTGTAAATGGAGGAGACGTTAGAGTGTGATCGTGTGCGTGAGGAGGGTGGTGGCTAGGCAAGGGTGTGTGCGTAGGTCGGAGTGGTTTGTGGAGACAACCGTCAGTATAGCATGGTGGCGACTGTGCTTCACCATCACAACTGCTGTTAGTAAGGGAAATAAGAAATTTGCGTTTTCAGAAAGAAGGGTCTCCGCCGAAACGCAGCCTCACACCTCAAGGAAAAAGGGCTTGGCAGTCAGAGAATCAATAGGAAGGGCAGAGGGTAAATGTTAAAATAAAACAATGAAAATTTAAAATTAATAGTAGGTTTTATTAGCAGCTAATTGAAAAAGGATTTTTACTAGCCATCTTTAAATTTTTAAGAAAAAACTCACATACGCGCGGAGTCCCTTCGGAAGATTCAGTAAATTTCAATGCTATTTGCCCTTGAATGATACATACAATTTTCCATTGTAAAATCCCAACTCATTTATATGAATAAAATTACATACATATTCTTTTTACACTTTAATGTGATACCAACATATCATTAATTCACTTTACGCTACTCATTCACAACAGAGCAAACCTACATTCCATTCATTATCCTTTCAATACGGGTTCTAATAATAATACTAATAATATATTAATAATAGGATTTATTGTCCAACAGAAAAATATCCAACAACAGGACAATTTAACTAAACTAAATTACATATGCAGTACACGACTTATTTAATAAAAACTGAAACATATTTGAAAAAGTAAAGAATCAATTGAATGATATCAAAATATACATCTGCCACTGCATAATATAGAAAAGTGTTTATATTTTATTTACAGGTATTGTAATTGAGAAATTAAGGACCTTACGGTACAATTAAATATATCTACTCTGTGAGACAAAATGTTGTAATTGCGGCACATTGTAAATATCGGTAATTTTTGCAAAACATTTGTTCTAGGAGTAGAATAATAAAAAGAAACAAGTTTACTTGCAAATCTATAAGAATGTTGAACTAAATTAGCGGTAATAGGTTAGGATCGTCAATTTGGTTGTGAATAAAACAAATTACACTACTTTGAAACCTTCTGTCTTCAAGTGATGTTATATTCAAGGAAAGAAGTAGCTCATTACATGTATATCCTCTCTCAGGGTAGCTACCGATTACTTTTAAGGCTAAAAATTTTAAAAATGTTTGTTGTACAGATTCTAATACATTCATTTGGTTTCCATAATGAGGGTACCACACTAAATAATATTCTAGTTTTGAACGTACTATGGAAAAATGAAGGGTATTTAAGTTTTTAATATTTGAAGTCGATGTGTTCAGAGAAAGAAAACTTATCGTCGAAGATAACCCCTTGGCCTCTGACAGATGAACAATGTGTTAGATTTGTCTCACCAATGATATAGTCGTAATAAATGGGTTGATTCTTTCTTGTGTATGAAACTATTTTACATTTTTGGATGTTTAAGGATAAATAATTACTTGTTCACCATTCAACCAAATAATTTTGGCTGTAATATAATACAATCATCAGTATTTGAAATCGGCAAAAAATTGTTTACATCATCAGCAAACAATAATTTATCACAAGATATTTTATCCGGTAAATCATTAATAAATATTAAAAACAACTGTCCAAGGTTGGACCCTTGTGGTACTCCTGAATTTAACATTAATAGAATCGGACTTAAGATTCTTGTAAGTAACAACATATTGCACGCGATTATTCAGGTATAATTTGAACAACAGTAAAAGATTATTGCTAATAAAATATTATTTCTCATGAAAATTTAATTTTTTTAGCCCACAATCTTTTATATAACGGCTAAATATGTTTTTACCTAATACTCAACGCTTTACTCTAAATGCCAGTGACGTAACGTTTACACCGAACTTGTATTATGCTCAAAACAAATTTCTCTCGCACAAACACACGATCTACAATGTCACTAAAGCGTTTCACGCTCAACACAATACTAATTATAACCAGTGCTTCAGAATAATCTCACATAACAGCATTTTAATATAATTTTTGCACAGATACCTACATACGATCAGGAGTGTGCGTTTCGCGTTGTACCGATTTAGTTGAGCAGGCAGAAGGGTAATTACTGACTACCCATAGGTAAAACATGCTATGTCGAATTATCCTGGGTTAACATTCAGGGGTGGTGATAAAATTTACGAAGTCAACGTTATGGAAGTGGTTTAAGTACTTTGGAATTTAAGAAATTTTATATTGATTAGGAAGTGTATTCGGATTCCGTAAAACAGAATTTAATCAGGGACTTAAAGGTATAATAAAAGCACAGTTACGGATACTTAATTTTGAACTAGGCTAAAGTATGATCTAAAGAGATATTTTTGAATATTAAATAATCATAGGAAGTTTTGATTTTGTTTAAATCGGGTAACCCATAAAGAGCGCGTTTTCCTATTTTAAAATGAATCTCCAGGTGAACTCAAAACTAATGATATGTATGTTAATGTTCTATTGTCTACGTATTAGTAGAGTGAAGGCTTAAGTACAACTGCAATAAAAATGCCTACCTCCATTGTTTTCCAGAAGGACTTATTTGCGTTAGATCACATGAAAAATGCCAGTTGGAGTTATATTGGTTAAATGCAGCTTACGTGGTTGTATATTTATATTTTCATCTATGAGTTACTCTACCCCTAAAAAGCACTAACCCACTTGCTACACTTAATATGATAAGCAGTGTCATCGTAAGGTGTAGTATATATGGCGATTACTTTATAGTTTATTATTTCACTTCGTTAGCTAAGTGTGTACGTACACACATAATTTGTTACATGCAAATAATGTCGATAACTTCGCGAACGAAATTTTCTTAACTCGTGTCATTTGTAAAGGTAGTAATGGAGATTACATCAAATATATTTTGCTCCAAAGGCAATTCTAGATATATCATCCTATATAAGTTATATTATGACGGAACAATTCCAGTAAGCCTTTTTCAAGATGGATAAGTGCGAGGTTAGACGTTTTATTTGTTCTTTCATTTCCGGTATTGCAGTTTAACGTGATCGTGACATGTCCCAGTGTGAGTTATAGCTAGGTAAAGACATGTGTAAACAGAATGGGGACCGGTCGTGCCCCAGAGGATATTAGACATAAGGCCAATAAATCATACTGAAGAAGTCAACCGCTGTTGCTATCGATGACGTAAACTCACAATGTAGAACCGACCTACTTTATCGATTTTTATATCTTAAAACTATTAAATTCTATCAATTTCTAAAAATATTGTTACTGAATCGATTTAGATAAACTACCCTGTCTTACCAAAAATTTAATTTGTTTTCTGGTATTTCCTATAATATGTATACTCAATAGAAACATTATCTATAAGTAACTGTTTTGATTCATTTATTGCTAACACGGTTAATAATTTGCGTCTTTACAGAAAATCTGCCAACAATAAGTGGATGCAAATTGATTTGCAACAAATACACAGAGTTCAAGTGAACTAATATTATTGCGATACAGTGTCTTAGGTGTGCAATTTGTAATGAGCATTCGTGCGCTTTATGTTGGATGTGAATGAAACGTTGAGTGAGAATCTGTGATAGGAATTAAATCACAATTAGACTTTTATGTTGCAAACTATAATTCATTCTTAAAAGTTGGTTGAGCAGAAAATACGAAAATTTATCTGAAATACGTCAAATATTGTTTGCTATTTTAACCTATGACCATTCCAAAGCAGTACTTTTTACAGTACGTTAACTAAGGCTAATACGACATAGTCCTATCAGTTGGTAAAGACAAAACGGGTTTTATCATAAAATCTTGCAGCTTAACAAGACTGTTCAAGAGGGCATATAAGCTGCTGGCCACTCGAACTTACACATAGTAATTTTTAGGCAAAATTTAAAGTTAAATATTTTCAATAGGAATGCAAATTTTTGAACACGGCTTGCAAATTTTAAGGGCTAGTTTTTTTTTAAATTAAGCTGCATGACGTATATTTATCATAGCACCATAGGTTTATTATATACGGAGTGATCAATGAAGTGATGCAAAAAATCAAAAAGTTTGTATGAGTGAAATTTCCGCAAAAAAATTTTTTGGTCGTTGCAATATGGTTTGTTTCTAAGGTAACATCAATATCTCTAGACGTTTTTGTCAGTTTTTGGATTAAGGCCTTTAGGCCTTGCACACACTACTCAACATAAAATTTGGGTAGCAAAATCTTTAAAATGCCATAACTTGACATTGCATTTACGTTTCTTGATGATTTTGACGGATTTGGAATCCTTATTTCACGTAGATTTTCTATGGTCTAAGCATTTTATTTGAGGGTTGAAATTTACACATTATATCGGATCGATAATAAACAAATACGTAGGGTACGACGCCCTCCAAGGTTTGGCATTATTTAAGTTTTCGAAATTCTCGCCTCAATTTGTTTTTATTTAATGCTCTTTTCACTGTTCTGTGTACGAAACTCACACCCCACTTTCTGTCTCAAAGAGTCATTCAGTTTTACAGAGTTCTTTGTCCACCCCCATGCCCATAATTATGATCGGGTGTAATTTCTACGCGACGCGTCAATTTAAAAGTAGGCATTGGAAAAAAAAACTTTGTTGCTATGGAATTTAAAACTGTTCACATTATTTTAGAAATAATCTGACACATTTCAATGTTATAATTTTGTAAATTTTAATTAATATGAGGCGTTTAAGCACGGCAGAAATGGAAAATTGCATTCGACTTCTCAACGAAGGAATGTCAAAAGAGCAAATTGCGCACATTTACAGTGTTAGCCGAAAGACAATTTATAATTTGAACCGTCACGTCGAAACTACTGGTGATCATAATTACGGGCATAGGGGTAGACATACAAAAAAAAAATAAACCAAAGAACCGAAAGAATTTTAATGAGAGAAACTATGCAGAATAGAACAAAGAACTCTAGAAAACTGAATAACTCTTTAAAACAACAAACTGGGGTGAGAGTTTCGGACAGAACAGTGAGAAGAACATTAAATAAAAACAACTTGAGGTGAGAATTTTTTTTCAAAAACATAACATAATGCCAAACATTTTAATTATAGAGCCCGTTGCAGAGCAAAATGTGTGCGGTTAATACAACACCATAGAGCGAATAGGCGGACATGGGCAAATTGGGGTAATGCAGAGTGGAGCCATTGTTTATTTACTGACGAAACAAAATTTGATTTGTTTCACTCCGATGGCCGAATGTTAGTTTGGAGAGAGCCAAATCAGCGATATTTGGAGGAAAATATGACCCCTTAAGAGGCATTTGGTGGCGGAGGTGTTACAGTGTGGGGAGGTATCATAAGAAGTGGTAAAACCGAGCTATTCATTACCAACCAAACCGTTAACGCTAGTGTTTATCAGGAGGAAATTTTGGAACCTATTATTATCCCTTTTGGTCGAAATTACGGCCCAGAATTTCTGTTGGTGGATGACAACGCTCGACCTCACAGAGCGCGAAGGATCACAGAGTTTTTGCAGGCACAGAACATCAATAGGATGGACTGGCCTGCAAAGTCTCCGGATCTTAATGTCATCGAACACGTTTGGTCTTATTTAAAACTTAAAGTAAGATCGCGTGATGTACCCCCTGAAACCTTGGAAACGCTTAGTGAAGCTATTCGTGAAGGATGGGAAAATATTCCACAAGATTTTATAAGTAATCTTGTGTATACTCTACCAAATTGATGTCGGGAAGTAATACGTCGAGCAGGAGGACCAACAAAATATTAGTTTCTTTTTTTTTATTAATGTACCTGATTTCGGGTACATTATTACCAAAGATTAGGTATTTCAAGATAGGACAATTGTTATTTTCCCATTGATATTTGCCGGTTGCTTTCAATGGTCTTGTCCTTTTAACACACTGTTGCCAACAATAACCCAATTTTATCGTAAACTCCGAAAATTCAAGGTCGCAATTCCCATCTTTGACGCAGTGGATTGAAAACAAAAATTAATGGACAGGCTAATTTTTTTTTATTTATTAAAAATTACCAATACCAATTACCACTAGGTATCTCTATCCATACATACCTAATCTTTGTTACTACAGTACACCGTGTATTTTTAGGTATTGCAGGAACCTTTAAATTAGGTTTAGAATTATAAATTTTTTAAGAATTGACTTTTGACCGTTGTTAACCATTCTTGTATATTTTAGAATATAATGTAATAAACTTGTTCTTGTCGCTACGTTTTTGTTTATTATCGACCCGGTATAATGTGTAAATTTCAACCCTCAAATAAAATGCTTCAACCATAGGAAATCTACGTGAAACAAGGATTCCAAATCCGCAAAAATCATCAAGAACCGTCAATGCAATGTCAAGTTATAGTATTTTAAAAATTTTGCAACCCAAATTTTATATTGGGTAGTGTGTGCAAAGCCTAAGGGCCTTAATCCAAAAACTGACAAAAACGTCTAGAGATATTGATGTTACCTTAGTAACGAACTATATTGCAACGACAAAAAAAATTTTTTGCGGAAATTTCACTGATATAAACTTTTTGATTTTTTGCATGACTTCATTGATCACCCCGTATATAATAAACCTATGGTCTTATGATAAATATACGTCATGCAGCTTATTCCGAAAAAGACTAGCTCTTAAAGTTTGCAAGCCGCGTTCAAAAATTTGCATCATTGAAAATATTTAACTTTAAATTTTGCCTAAAAATCACTATGTCTAAGTTCGAGTGGCCAGCAGTTTAGATTAAGTTGATCTGAAGTAATCAGATTAGGTTTCTCAGCGATTTACTAAAACACTATGGTATCTTCTACTTCTAATGAATCCTGCAAAATAAACTACAATTACAGTTGCAGTTCCTCTAATATGGCGGCCGTTTTCCCGAAATCACGACTAAAACGATTTCATAACCTCTTGTGATAATTGAACACCTATTATAACAGCTTCTAGCATACGTGCTCTTGCTATCCACTTTCCAACTTGGGCACAATAACATCAAGAATTTTTAGTGTAAACTTCAGTTCATCCTTGTGCTAACTATAAACTTTAACCTTAAAGAACATCAGCTCAGATTTATAGTACATTTTAAAGAAAGAAAAAAATTTGAACATTGAACATGTAAACATCCATCATTATTACACATAATTAAAATTTTGAGTTTAGATAGTGCGTTCTTATATTTATAGTTACATAATTCTATACGTTTCGATAACACTTACAGTTATCGTCCTCAGTAGTAGTAAACTCTTTTAGAATTGTTTAAAAGATTTTACTGCTACTGAGGACGATAACTGTAAGTGTTATCGAAACGTATAGAATTATATAAACAGAAGTATAAAAATATACTAATTTAATCCCAAAAGAGGCTATTTAATTATGTTTAATACAATGCGCTAGAATAGAAGGTAAATAGTAAATTATTTAAGCAAATAATTTAAGGCTATACAAATTGATATAAAAACAATAGATTGAATGTTATAAAAAAAAGGAAAGGAAAGGGAAGCAATGTATTTCATTCCCTCCCTCAAGAGGACGGCGGGATTGTCGAGCTTTCCACGCACCTTCAACTACAGCGATGGATTCCCAGCATACACATATACATTACGTATGTATGCGTAGAGGGATTAAGGATGCGATCGGTCAAGATAGAATCGCAAGCAGGTACTTTGCACCAATAATTCTGGACTGTACGCTGATGATGTCTTAAAATTTGAATTTCATGTTAACAAATGACAGCAAGTTTGTTCCAGTTTCAAATAAACTTTCATCAATCTGCAATTTCTTAGTAGAGACACAAAAACATAACTTGTGACTCTTGGACTATTTGTTTGAAACAATGTGACGTAGTACATAGCTCATGTTTAATTATTCGTAATAAACAGATAATTCAAAAATTTTGAGACACTGTTGTTTGAGATTAATTGATGGGAAACAAAATTTGATCAAATTTGACAATGATTTGTAGAGTCTGGCTAGTTTAATGTGGAAAAAAGATGCTGTTTACATCCGGCGTGCACACACTATTAAATTCTTTTCAACAGATGTGCACCTTCTACAGCTTCGTCACAGAGATCTTCAAACGGCTCCATTGCATACCACTTACCTTTCCAAGATTTGTAATAGTATTGGTACATGTTTTAACACTTTATACAAAGTTTTTAGTTAATAACAAAATGTTTAAAATCCAGTTAAAATGACAACGTTTGTGTTAGCAAAACTATCTAGTAATTTAGCACTACTGTCTTCACCCCCTTTAAGCATATGCGAAAGCATATGCACTATCGTATGGTCGTAGCAAACGTAAAATGTGTCCCGTAACAGCTAGTAGGAGTAAGGCCGGAAGCTCAGTTGGTCGGTTAGGCACATGGATGCGTGGGCGTGTGGCTGGCGTAGATACACAGAGAATTTAAAAGGGAACCACTTGATTTAGTTTTATATAACCCTTAGATCAAGAAAAGAGCTACGACATAGAAAGACATACACTACAGATAAAAATAATGTTGGGCCCAGTCCAAGAAGGGAATAAGCTCCGTTAGGATTTCACCCCCAAACCGCAGTAATGAAGAAAACAACTATTGGTAGTGTAACACATATCTGTTTAATCTTTGGAGATACAGTTTGGTAACAACATACTAAACCCCAAACCTTAAATATACTGAAAATGCACCCAAACTTGCCGAAGGCATACTAATTTAATATCGAATCGTATTTGTTACAGTAAGTACTGGTATCGTAAATCGGGATAGCTACTATTCAGCAAAACAGCCTGAGATATGTGTAGGTCCCCCGAAATTGGACAAAAAAAATTTAATAGTACCACACCTACCTTTTTCTAGTGCCTCTTCTAAATAGATACAAAAAGAAAAATCATAGTATAATGAAACGACACTTTTTGTGCACTGTTCAGCATCCAACGTTGTCCTTAGACATAAAATACACAACACAAAATAAACCCAAAATAAAATAATGAAACATTGCATAAAAAAAATTAAATCTGGAAGTAATTAATAAGCATGACAGTAAAGTGAAGTAAAAGTTTTCTAACGCACAAAAAAATTATAGTCTGTTACTACTATTGCACACAAAACTACAGGCATAAATTAGAAGTCTACTTTAATGTTATAAACTTTAAAACTCAACTCAAAACTTGACAGCTGAAAGCTAACATACTCACGTTCGTGAACCCTCAATAGCTTCCCTATTTATGACAACGTTTGTTAAAATGTGCAATTAAAGTTTAACTATTAGTACACAGTAAAACACAAATCCTAAATTCAACAGTTAAATTTTCAGCAATATTAACTCATTACTATAATCAACCAGTATAAAGCGTTTTACTCTACACAAACATCACTGTGAGATTATGATATGGATCTCCCCATATAAAATACTATTTAAATGCATAAGCAGCATATTTCAAGGTGAACAGTTGCAAATTATCACAGATGTTTACAATACACTTAAAATTCTAAATTTGAATCAGTAAGGTACCTCAAAGATAAAGTACTGAGGAAGCTAATTAGTAAAAGTAAAAGTAAACACCTAAGTAAGTATGGATGGAGTTAATTATGATTAAGTCTTAATTAAACCTTTGCGATTTGCATACTAAATTGTTAAAATGTATTTTAATTTATGTTAAATTGTAAAACATGTATTTTATTGATTTGAATGTTCAAACAGAGGTGAGCAGTGGAAAACGAAAGAAAGCGGTTTATATATGGAGTGCTATTTAGAAATTAAATGTATGTCATTAATGCTTAGTACAATAATTATTATCGTTCTATTTCTTTCTTAGATGCTAGGTTAAGTACTAGAGTAGCAAATGAAATCTATTCATTATGCTAAACTTCGCCTAGAACCACAATAAAAATGATACTTTTGTAACTCTATTTCAAAGAAAGAAATAGTCGCTCTTCATGAATGGATACATGTGTTGGAGTAGACCAACTAAGGTCGATTCCATTTATGGAATGGTCCATCCCGTGATAGTAACTGTCTTCCATGTGTTCGCATATATTACTAAATAGTTTTTGAGCTTACCGTTATTCTGTTTTTCTTCTTCTTTCGTATTGCACCTTCGTTGCATAGTTAAGCTATATTATAATATTACTGTTGTGTTAGGTCTAGTTGGGGCACCGTTTTTGTCTTCGATTGACTATATATATATATATATATATATATATATATATATATATATATATATATATATATATATATATATATATATCTCGATTTAGCGTTTAAAATTATTTGTTTTGGGATTGTCTTTTTCGTTTTCGTCTTTTGGTATGAATGATATTGAAACCAGGAGGCGGGCGTTGCGTTAGGAAGTATTCGTTGGGAGGAGCTCCCAAACGTCGAACAAGCATAGTCTTTCGTGTGGGATGTGTCGTTGCAGGCGGTTGTGAGTTAACGTTCGCTTTGGTAGTTGATTTCAATTCGAATTTAACCCCCCCCCCCCCCCCCCCCATTGTGTTCGGGTCAAAAAGAGCCAATCGCGTTCTTCTAATGTGCATAATTCGTTAATTTATTTAAATATTTCGTTGCCACTGCATGACTTTTATTTCATTACTTTAATAATGGTGTACCTCGATTGTATTAGAAAATGATAATTAGTTTGTTTTAAATGCATTTGTTAGACCCACTATGTTTGCGTCTATATGACCCGGTGATTTGTGTGGTTCAAATTAGAAGAACAAGAAGCAGATTATTATCATAGACGAATGTATTTTATTAGTTTTGTTTTATTTTCATAAATATAATTAGAAGCACATTATTGCGCAATAGAACATATTGCATGCGTTATTTGCGTACCGGTAAACAAGTTTATTTCTGTTGAGACTTGTCTGTGGCTCCGCGTATAAATGAAGCCAGTGAGCAACTGTGTGTTAGTTTCGTAGTAAATATCAAACTTGAAGCTATACTCTAACAAGATATACCTAAAAATTGGAATTTATTATTGAAAACGTGTAGTGAGAGGGTGCTTACGGATAGTGAACTTGAGAAACTTTTGTGTATTTCTGATAGTGATTCTAATGCTTCTGAAGAAGAAGACCATTTGTCTGAAATCAAGATATATAATAGCGAATCAGATGATGAAGTAGAAGCTACGATTTCTGATGCAGCTGATACATGAGCGTGTGCATTTCCGTATGCGTGTGAGTGTTCGAGTTCGCGTTCGTGTGCGTGTGCGTGTGCGTGTGCGTGCGCGTTTGCGTGTGCGTGTACGTGTGCATGTTGGTGTGCGTGTGCGTGTGCGTGTGCGTGTGCGTGTGCGCGTGCGTGTGGGTGTGCGTGTGCGTGTGCGTGTGCGTGTGCGTGTGCGTGTGCGTGTGCGTGTGCGCGTGCGTGTGCGCGTGCTTGTGCGTGTGCGTGTGCGTGTGCGTGTACTTGTTGGTGTGCGTGTGCGTGTTCGTGTATGTACGTGTGCGTGTGCGTGTGCGTGTGCGTGTGCGTGTGCGTGTGCGTGTGCTTGTGCGTGTGCGTGTGCGTGTGCGTGTGCGGGTGCGTGTGCGTGTGCGGGTGCGTGTGCGTGTGCGTGTGTCTGTTCGTGTGATTATGCAATTGCGTGTGCGTGTGCGTGTGCTTGTGCGTGTGCGTGTGCGTGTACGTGTGCGTGTGCGTGTGCGTGTGGGTGT